>BTPG01000002.1:257715819-257750819 GCA_036245525.1 Semisulcospira habei | reverse complement strand
TTTCTTCTTCAGCGTTCCCGAGTTTCTGCCTCAGATTTCAAGATTGGTTGTTGAGATGAAGTTCGTGGTCTGCAGTAGAATGGAGCCCCAGAGTTTCTCTGACAGCGTCGCTCCATGTGGCCAGTGCTGTATCCTGGCGTCTTGGTACAGGGGACAGGACTTCAGTACATGCTCTGGGGTCTGTAAACTAGTTTTACACAAACAGTCTGCAGTGTGTGAGAGTCGAAGGCGGTACAAGTGTGCGCGCAGTCGGCAGTGACCAGTCCTTAGACAGAATATGGTGATCTGTTGTCATCGATGGTGGGTAGTGTTGGGTCTGCCAGTCTGCATGATAGTGCCGCTTAATGATGCCTTACGACCATGTGCAGTATTAGTGTGTAGAATAGTTGCAGCAACGGCAAGTTTGAATATTGGTTTTGCAACCAATAGACCTACTTTACCATCATCCAGATAAAAGTTCATTGTCATGATCTCCTTTTCTTTGAGGTGAGGCCACTGGGACCTTATTTTAAACCCTGTTTTGTAACATCAATTTTGTTTCTGTCTCCTGTTTGTGCAAAGTCTACTTCCACCTGTCGCTTTTTATATTTTGGTCAGAAATTTGATCAACTCATGAGCCTGGGGTTACAGTCAAACATCCACACGCTCATACCCCCGGATCATTCCCTCAATGTGAGGACTTAACCCCTTCACAGCCGGGCTAAAGCGAACATGATCCAAATGCAAGAGGGATAGATCCTCATGAGCGCCCGCGAATGCGGGGGCTCATGAGGATCTATGCCTCTTGCAGAGACCAGTTTGTATCCACGTTCCTTGGACGTTTGCGGCTCTGAGTCATTGCATAAACAAAGATTTCAAAAACAAAATATGCGACCAGTGGCAGGGAACGGGTTAAATGGAGTCCATTTCCACCAGCAAGAAAAGGAAAGGTTCATGTGCCCCTGCGGCCTGCAGGGGCACATGATACTCTATGTCTTTTGCAGCTAGAGGAGTCTGGCTGTGCGACTGTACAGTCCATTCATCATTTTGACAAATCACTTGAACGTCAGCCTCCTGTGACCCTCTGTTAGAATTCACATGCTAGGACACGTTTTGGGGATAATCGGTCTTTTGTTTGACAAGAAAACTTTGGTCCCCATCAAACGAAAGGTCCTCCGGCCCAACTAAGTCTGTCGTAGCCCACAGGACCTTATGCGCAGTAGGCATATAATGATGATTAAACGATCGCCCCTCCCCCTTCTTTTCTTCATTGTTTTTTGTTTTAATAGCAAAGAAGACATTCTCTGTTCTTATTTTTGAGGGACGGGGGACTTAGCTTCTACGCTTATCCATTTTGTCTGTCAAATATTACCACAGAAAAGCAAACGACAGCAAGTCCATTTCTGTGAACAGCGAGATTTACATTGAATAACAATGAACCTCTCGCTTTTCACAAACATTGAATTCTTAGGTCAGTATACTCGTAATATTATATGACACGTCAGAATTTGAGAAAATTTAAAGATTTCTCGGGGTACTCCCTCCATACCCCGTTTGGGACCAGGAGGAAATATTTAAACACATTATGTCATTCAAGCATGTCATTTCGTACATGTTATGATGATGAGTTTTAGTGAATACGCATACGTTGCATATTCATAAGCATGTAATGCGTTTTTGAAATACGGAAATATAAACATGTTTCATACAAAAAGATTTGTAACTGTATAGCGTTTTTACTTTTTCTTTACAGTTTGACAACAAGCGACAAACACTGATAACGCGGCAGTTCAATGGATTGACATTTTCTCTCAATATCGAAATCATCAGTTTTAGGACATTCTGGAAATAAGTGACATCAATTGCTTAACACTTTTAAGTTAAAATCTTTACAAAGGCATTCTTCTCTCCCTCTTTTTTTTTTCCTTCTAAAAAATGTTTCCTTCCTAGTTCAAATTTTAATTTGTGGTTACTCCAGGCCTAACTTCCATTTGCTACGTATCTGTACGAAGCATATCTCGCAATTGCTTGTCGTTATCGCTTTTTGTCGAGGCGATTTCTGTAGGAATCGCCTCGACAAAAAAGCGATAACGTCAGCCAAAGAGGTAATAACAAAATGCCCTCAACGTGAACGAATACCCGAATGAACCCCAGTGGGGTGAACCCTTCATTGCCAATCACTTCACTTAGGCCTGTCACCCCTTCCAGGGTATAGGTCGTCGACGAGAGACCTCCAGTGACTCCTGTCCTGCCAATGGCTATGAAAAAAATCTTCACTGACCACCATACACACTCTCCGTCTGTGGAAGTTAACCCTTTTAGCCCCAAGGTCCCATTTCTCAAAATTTGGAGGTGTTGCCTAACGACTATGTACCGGTTGTAGGAGATGGATTGATCATGATAATTCAAGGGTAGTGACAGATGAGCTTGGCGCCTGAAGGCGCCAAGCTCATCTGGCACTATCCTTGAATTATCACGATCAATCCATCTCTTGCTGCATGGTCCCGGGGCCAAAAGGTATAACTGTGTATGAGGCATAGAGCAAGCAGGAGGTAAGGACGCTCACGGGCTCATGAGGCCCTCTGCTTCTTTCAGCTGCATGGTTTTACGGTGGTGCTGTGGATTATCATATTATCGTTTCTTAAAATTAACTTATTGATTTACGTATGTAATTTTATGTTTAGTTTTTAAATGCATTTTCTTCAGTTCTGTGATATCTTTTTGTCTGTCTGGTAACGCTTCTATGAAGCGGTGCAAGTCCTATATCATTTTATTATTTAAGAATAAAAATAAGAATAAGAGTACTTTATTATCTCGAAAAGAGAAATTCGTCTCGCCACCTCAGGTGCAACTCGCAATCACACACACTCACACAACAGTTTTGAAACAAATGGACAATAACATAGCTACAAAATGGACAATGACTCGGGAAGGGTGAAGCCCGTCGCCAAGGCATCTAAAGGCCGGCGCCAGTGGCCTCATCCCGACCCGAACCTCCCTGACAAAAACAGAATACAAAGACAACCCTATGTCTCCTGAACACACTATTATATGTTCTTTCGTAAAGTTCCTACTTGACTAAAGCTAGTACATGAAATGCAAGTAAACAACAGAAACAAAATACCGTCGACAGAGAAATGACCTCGGATCTAGGCTACATAAAAACAGCAGACAAAGCTGCACCTGGGGGCCCGTCGCCATTGTATAGCGCTGGTATTTAGAGGGAACCGCTCCGACAAAGTCCGTCAGTACTATGAGAAATGCGCCGTATAAATACTATGTATTATTATTATGTTTTACATATATGCGACCAGTTGTAATGCCTATTGCAATGGTTTTGAATGTATGCTTTATTCATGCGACTGTTGGTTCTTGGTGTTTGTTTAGTTTCGTTTTATAAGTAAGTTTCAGTATAAACAATAAGACCAGTATGTTTAAGTTAACTTTTTAGAACTGAGTCTCTGGGACAAAAACAATTGCCCCTGGTGGCCTGAATATTTTTTTGTGAACTGAATTACTAAACTGAATTGAATTGAGTTCAACTTAATTAAACTGAATTAAATGCCTCTGGCAATTCGACGTTTTTTCGGTGTTGCTGCTCAACGAGGATTCTTTGTATCTTGCAGACGGATGTTGTCGAAGCTGGCGTCTCAACAGTAAAAACAGTGACGCCCTTTGGCTGTTGGTAGCGCATTTTGTCGAGGTGATCCCTGCAAGGAATCACATGGACAAAATGCGCTACCGACAGCCAAAGGGTTAAAAAGTTTACCGGATTTTGTTTGGTGACGTCAGTGCGGATGATGAGTTGCGTGTAGGACACGGTCCACAACAAGCCCGTGACGATGTAGGACAGGAACAGGTGCTGGTGAAGTATGACTCGCGTGCAACGCAGCTGTCTGCAAAACAACAACGGGGAAGTGGTAATTATTATTACACGGCACGACATTGCAAATAACACACAAAACACAGTGCAAATGCACCCGATCATTGGGCCGACGTCAGGAACTGCCCACAAAGCCGTTACATTTTATAACTGTGATTGTGTCCAAATGATTTGATTCTTTTCTTTTCCAAGCGCGGTGGTATGCAACTTATTTAGTCGTTCTTTTTCTATTTTGTTATTACATTCTACCCCAGGACAGAAATCCCCCCATTTTAAAGTTGCCCTCTGAAGGACTGTATTGCATTTTTAGAGACAGATCGAGCATGATAGTTCAAAAGAAAGACAGATAACACAGACAGCACAAGACCATCCGGCAGATGTCAGACGCGGACGGCCCGCGCACGACCGTGCGCGGGCCGTTCGCGTCTGACATCTGCCCGCTGACTTTTGTCCGGCACACACTTGAAACAAATCAAGCTTTTCTCGGAGCACATATGCATGCCTACTGGCGGTTTGGCCTCGACGGCGTCGCTCATGACAAAATTGGTTTTTGGTCTAAAGCGAAGCTCCGCTAAGATCAAAGTAAACCATTCAAGAAGCTTGGCTAATTCTGCACGCGAGGCCGGAATGGATTTCTCTGCTGAAAATCCATTACGAAACCAGTTTAAAAGTGAATTGTAAAAAGGGATCAGGAAGCTTCTAAAATGGTAGCAGAACTCTGCGAGTCAAGCTTTTTCTATCTGCAACAGGCATAGATCCTCATAGGCCCCGTGCAGTCGCAAGAGGCCCCCAATAAAATTCTGCTCATCTTGCTTGTCAATCCAGTCTTAAAAAAACAAAACAACTAAATATCTCTGCTCACTGGGGTCTTCTTTACTTTAGCCTTCGGGTATAAGATTATCATTGTGTGCTGGGTCTGTGATTTTGGCCCTTACGGGGCCGTAAGGGTCAAAATCACAGACCAGCACACAGACTTTAAGGTCCAATGCGACAGACCACCAGACACATAGTTCCAGACGATGCTGTACCACTGACATGTTTTAGCACGAACTGGAAAGCAGTGCAAATACGGGAATTTCCTGTAGAGTGCTTGATAGAAATCCGGTGTGTTCGGCGGCTGTTTGGGAGTACGTTGTGGTGATTTAGCGGTGAAATAGAAGATGAAGGTTTGAGCCCGGTACTGTGTAATATCTATCGTCCAACTGAAACGAGGCATATATTCTCATGAGCCCCTGCAGATGCATGGGCTCATGAGAATCTATGCCTCTTTGCTAGACGGTCAGGACTGAGCAGACTGAGCAGAGACTTATTTTACCGTGACTATTCCATGGAGAGAGGGCGAGGGTGGGAGGTGGGGGGTGGGGGTGGGGGGTGGGGGGTGGGGGTGGGGGGTGGGGGGTGGGAGTTGTTCATGAGAATCTACGCCGCTTGGTAGTGATGCATGGGTTGTCTACAGACCAGTGCACGTTTGGCGCGGACTGTCGACCAGACAGACATCAAGTTTTACAAATTTGTTCTCAGAATAAGAGACACCATTTAAAACGTCAGTTCAACACAAACTTGCAGAACTTTTCTAAATTATACAATAAGTATCGTTAGACCCCCCCCCCCCGCCCTCTCGAACATCACACCACCCCTTCTTTTCCCTCAATTTTACACTTACAGCAAACTTTGCATGTCCTTTTCGCATTTCCTTTTTGATATCTTTTTATGGACTTTTCAAATAACTCATTTAAGGTTAACTATGCTAGAAAGGCATAATCATGTTGTCTATCGCTACTATTCTTGAAAATAATATGTCAGTGAGTTAGTCAGTCAATCAGTCAGTCACTGAGTCAGTCAGTCAGTCAGTCAGTATTTCTCATCAAACTAATTAAATCGGGTTTAAAAGGTATTGTCAGTGAAAAGTATCCACGTCAGATCAGCTCTCTCTTTCTCTGAATGAATGAATTTTATTTACGTTTGTTTGCAACTTTGGACAATGGAATCTTTCTCTCTCTCTGTGTCTCTGTCTGTCTGTCTGTCTGTCTCTCTCTCTCTGTCTCTCTCTCTCTCTCTGTCTGTCTCTCTCTGTGTCTCTGTCTGTCTGTCTCTCTGTCTCTGTCTCTCTCACTCTCTCTCTCTACGAATTCTGATATAAACCCTTTCTTTATAGCGGGTTTTTCTCAGATCGTACACTTGTCGTTTCTTACTCTTTACTGCAAGTTTTTGTTTTTGTGCTCTTTGCGTGTGCTGTAATACACGGTTTCCGGCGTAAACCGCCGTTCAGCTGACGTACTGAGACTAAAGTCGAATTAGTCTTTATTTGTTTCATCTGATATTTTACTTGTACATGTAATTTCTTTCCTGGTTTAACTGCGTAACCTTCTACTATTTGTATCCTGTACCTTAGTTTTGCCCCCTGGTTCTTTACCTTATTAGTTTTTATTTGTTTCATCTGATATTTTACTTGTACATGTAATTTCTTTTATTATTTGAACATGATTTATACAACTATGAACAGACCCTCGAAAAAAGGCCAACAATTTCGTATCGGTCACCTAAATATCTACCACCTGGCAAACAAAGTTCAGGATGTCTGTGTTTATGTTAATACCCCCAACTATTTCCATCTCTTCGGTTTAACTGAGACTCGTTTGGCCGCCCACATCAGTGATGAAGCCATCGCCATCCCGAATTATTCTATTATCAGGAGAGACTCGTCAGTACAGGGTGAGACAGGTGTAGCGGTATATATCCATCAATCCATTCTACACATAACCCGCAGGCGACAAGACCTTGAAAACTGGTGATGTAGAATGTATTTGGGTAGAAATCAAAAACTCTCAATCCCCGCCCTTACTTGTTGGGTTTCTGTATCGAAACCCCGCAGCCACCTTTGAGTGGTACGATAGCTTTTTACACATGATCGATAAAACAGACATTCACAACAAAGATGTTCTCCTTCTTGGAGATTTTAATATTGACTTTCTTAAACCCCATCCATCATGGGAATGTACTACTACCTTTGTCGGTCTTCACCAATTGGTAACATCGCCCACCAGAATTACGCCATCAGCCACTATTATAGACCATATTTATACCAACAAACCTCAAGCAGTTAGCAACACTCAAGTAAATAGTCTTAGTGTAAGTGACCACTATCCGGTTAGCTGCACATGGCTGTCAAAACTTCCAAAGCTAAAAAAGCAAGTCCACACTTGCATAACTTACAGATCGTTTAAAAACTTTAATGAAAGTGTTTTCTTGGCTGATTTAGCCACCGCACGATTCATCAACGTGTATAACGATAGTGACCCAAATAAAGCATTAGATACCTGGTACCGGATTTTTCTTGGTGTGCTGAACAAACACGCGCCTCTGAGACACAAAAGAGTGAAATACGCTACCGTTCCACCATGGCTGACTGCGGATCTGATCGAGGCAATGGAAATTAGAGACCAGCTGAGAAGTGAGAAGCGGTTTACTGAATACAAAACACAGCGTAATCGTGTTAAATATATGGTTTTAAATGCAAAGAGGTCTCTTTTCGATAAAGTAGTTAAACAAAGCAAAGACTCATCTACTGTATGGCGTGCCATTAATTTAGTAACTAGAGGTACAAATAAAAATAGTGCGCCTGTATCACCCCACCTCACTGCAAATAGGTTTAATGACCACTTTACCTCTATAGCCGAATCGTTAATCCCAACAGGAAATAACTCATGTGAGTATGTTTGTCCAAACGCGCTAGTACACCACTGTAACCGGGAAAATACGGACAATGAACCATTCACGATACCGCCTATAGCAGTCCACGAAGTGGGTAAATTAATTTCCTCGATGGAAAATAAAAAGTCATCCGGGCCTGATGAGATCAGCTCAAAAATACTCAAGATATCTCTTCCATATATCGTCGAAAGTATTACATATATTTACAATCTCTGTATAAACCAAAACTCTTTTCCGGACGCATTTAAAGACGCAAAAGTGATCCCCCTACCAAAATCGAAAGATCTGAGTGAAATCAACAACTTTCGCCCCATATCACTATTACCTGTTTTGTCGAAGCCTTTAGAGCGGCACATCCATAAGCATCTATCTGAATACTTAGAAAACCAAAATCTCATCCATTCACTGCAGTCAGGCTTCAGACCAAACCATTCCTGTCACACTGCCTTGATAAGGATGGCAAATACCTGGTTATCATCTATTAATGATTCCAAACTAACAGGTGTAGTGTTCTTAGACTTCCGGAAAGCCTTTGACATGGTGAACCATGACATACTTATAAAGAAAATATCCTTATATACTAAAAGCGCAGCCGCGTTTTTCAAATCCTACTTAGAAAACAGAAGACAAAAAGTTCTCCTTAATGGTACATATTCTAGTCACTGCAAAGTAAAGCATGGCGTGCCCCAGGGCTCTATTTTAGGCCCTCTTTTATTCTGTTTGTTCATTAACGACCTTCCACTCACAATTAGTGATGAAAGTGTTGAATGCGATATGTTCGCTGATGATGCTGCGATACACACTCCCGATAAGGATTTGTCAGTAATTGACACGCGCCAACAAAACACATTACAGGACATTAACAGCTGGTGCAGTAACAATTCCATGATCTTAAACCCTGCAAAGATTGAATGTATGGTTGTAAGTACCCGCCAAAAGCACCAGCTCGGCACTCTCTCACTCAGCTTGTCCCTTCAAGGCAAATCTATCAGGCAGGTAACGGAACATCGTCTTCTCGGCGTTACTGTAGATAACCAGTTTAAATGGCAACGCCATCTTAGTAATATATGTAAGACAATATCAAAGAAACTGTTTATTTTATCCAAGTTAAAACATATAGCTAATGTAGAAACACGAAAACTGTTCTTCAACGCCCACATCAGGTCACATATAGATTATGCTTCTACGGTGTGGGATGGCGCAAGCGAGGTCCAGTTAAAGAGACTGAACTCTCTTCATCGTAGAGCCGCGAAGCTTATCCTTTCAGACCCTAACTCAACAACGGATAATAAACTGAAAACCTTAGAATTTCTCCCCTTGAAAAAACATTTATTATACAATAAGGGAATAACGATATTCAAAGTATTGAATAACAGACTCCCCGAGTATATTAAAAAAATGTTTTCCCTCACGGCATCAACATACTCCAGATCAAGGCAGTCCATTACTGTGCCACGACCTAGAATCGATCTCTATAAGACAAGTTTAGCGTTTTCAGGTGCTAGCATGTGGAACACATTGCCCAAACATGTTACAACATCAACAACGCTTTCGTCTTTTAAAACTGCTCTCTTCAAGTACCTCACCTCAGCATCGTAAGATTTTCACAGCAATCTGCACTTGCAGTGTACGATTTTCCCCTTTCTAACTCTTCAATTCAGTTATATTTTTACTTAATACAAGATGCTAATGCTGCACGTATTGTGTGTGTGTGTGTGTGTGTGTGTGTGCGTGCGCGAGTGCGTGCGCGCGCGCGCGCGTGTGTGTGTGTGTGTGTTTGTGTGTGTGCCGGTGTGTGTTTTGTGCTCGTGCTTGTGTTTATGAATGTATGTATGGAGATTTATACCTTTACAACTGTGTGTATGTGTGGGATTTTCTATGTTTATTTCTACTTTTTCAATGATTTCTTCTTCTTTTTTAAAAACTTTATATTTCAATTTTTTGTTAGTTATATATTTAGTTTTTCCCAAATTAATGATAGTATTTTGTGATTTGTGCATTATATGTAAAGTAGATTAGCAACGGCAAGTTCGAAAAATGGTTTCACCAAAACTTTCACCGTTGTAAAATAAAGAATCATTGTCATTGTCATTGTCATTGTCTCTCTCTCTGTCTCTGTCTGTCTCTCTCTCTCTTCCCCCCCCCCCCTTCTCTCTTCTCTCCCTCTTCCTACCCCATTCCTGCCCGTGCCCCACCAGTCTGTTTATCAAATGTTTGGCTTAGGTCCGCAGAGAATCATCGGTAGATTAACTATGCCAGTCCTGTTGACAAAAGAAACCACGGGGAGCAAGACAAAGAATGATCATCAGGGATGGGTCCATTAAATCTGGCGCCCGTGGTTCAAAATAAATATTCTACACAACAGAACAAAAAAGACCATGATCAATAAAACGTGACATGACCACAGAAAGGCTTTTTGATGAGTTTATAATGACCACAGTCAGAAAACATATACGCCGCGATGAGCAAAAGGTCCTCGGGCCTACATCGCCCTCCGTTGGCCCGCTGTGCGCGGGCCAACGGCCGGCGACGTCGGCCCGAGGACCTTTTGCGGACTAGGCAAATACGTCGATAATATCCTAGGAAGTTTTTTTTTTAAAAAAGCTAACAGAGAATTTATGAAAGACATTAATGCTGTTTGAAGTATGCGAGGAATGGTACGTGATTAATGTAAAAGGCAGATGGTAACCCAAAGTCCATTTCATGAAGATGCTAGATCGACACTAATACCGTAGAGTTGCGCTTAATTAACCCCTTCCCTGCCACTGGACGCATATTGTGCTTCTGAAATCTTTGTTGACTAATCATCTTTATTGGTGAAACAGCTGTAGGTAAACACGACCCACACCAGGTGACACGTATCATTACCAAATACACTTGATACCTACATATTCGAATTTGCCTCGCCGAGATCTTTCAAATGAGATCCGACATGATATGTTTATCTTGAAAATTGTGGGTTTTGCATGTGGCCGTAAAGTGTTTACAAAACAACGTCCGCTCGATATTTTTGCGGAACCTGGCCGTTTATTAGTAAGGTCTCACTGAATAAGTCTCACACAGAGTTTCTACTGAAGCATTTAGTTCTTTGGCTCATTGTTGAGATTTCACAGTTGCTTCTAAATACTGTAAGAACTTGATTTGTCCAAGGAACATAAGTACAAAGTGGGGTTAACAAGAGGCATAGATCCACATGAGCCCCGCAAATGCGGGTGCTCATGCGGATCTATGCCTCTTTGCATTTGATTTCTGTTCGTGGTACTCCGGCAGTCAAGGGGTTAACTATGAAACAAAGCCTTGTAGTCTACGACCGCAAGCTTATTCCCTTCACAGGCATTGTAGAACGAACAACAACACGAATGCATAATTATGGACACTTACAAGTATCGATAAATAATATGGGAATACAATGAGAAATGGGACATGAGGTACGTGCACGAAGCATAGTGAGCCCCTGTTAGTGGATACAAGTAAAACTGACCTGAAACCACAAAAGATGGCGATACTGGCGATGAGAAGAATGGCAGAGAGGAGATAACCAGAGATATATACCATCAATACTCCCAAATTTTCCTGAAAAAGAAAAGAAACCAAGACTGTTATTTCACGAAACGTGTACACTGGAGAACGAGTTTGAAAAGCTCAATATACCAAGATAGCCAGAAAGGATCTCATGCATTGCAAAATGGAAAATTGAAGAAATGGGTAAATTTACAAACACAAATTAAATGACAAATAAGATACAAAAGACTCGTTCATATGCTGATGTTTGCATTTTGACCTGTAAGGTCGAAATTTACAGACCAGCACATATGTAATTAAGTGCATTTACTTACGTGTCATTGTTAAAACAAAAAAAATCAATAACTCATTCGAGACTTGCCGCCTACGGATACGCGGAGAACCGCCGCGTATCCGTCTCGAACGTTATAAAAACTTGAATTCTTTCAAGCACCACTTGAAAGAATTCCATCGTTTAAAATGTTACACGTTTATTTTAACATAAAAACAAAATGGGCGTCTCAGAGCCCTAGTCGTAGGCTACATTGCAAACGCACAGATCAGCCCACGTGTACACTAGGTGTGCAATTTTAACACTTTGGCTGTCGGCAGCGCTTTTTGTCGCAATGATTCCTATTAAGCCTTTGGCTGTCGGTAGCACTTTTTGTCTCGATGATTCCCGCAAAGAATCATCGCGACAAAAAGGGCTACCGACAGCCAATGGGTTAAAATGTGCACGTCCAGGGAAATCTGGGATGCCTCCATTATAGTCACGTGTCACAAGCAGAAGCGCCACCCAAATTAAGTAAGCAACTTTATGTTATTTTATGTTCTTCTATATTGTTTGAGTGATTGATTGATTGATTGATTGACTTATTGTGAGATTGATTGATCGATCGATCGATCGACTGACTGATTGATTACTTTGCTTTGTTGCTTGCTTGATTGCTTGATGGATGATTGACTGATTGATCGATTGACTGATTAATCGATTGACTGATTGTTTGATTGATTGATTTCATTTTACATGCACGCACAGAATGATGTTCCCACCTGATGTGTACTGCAGGGTTTGTAGTTGGTCCAGGTGACGTTGACTTTGTTCACAAACCACCTCCCGTTCTCCATACACTGCTTTTCTGCGAATGCTGCGGAAGAAAAAGACGAACGTTAAGACAATATCTGCTGATCAGTGATTTTGGCCCTTACGGCCTACAGCCGTAAGGGCCAACAGCACATTCCAGCACACAATGATGATAAAGGTGATGACGATGATTGTTTTATGCACGTGAAGAACCGACGAAGGGAGGATTGTCTCCGGTATAGCCCGATTCGCGAAGATACAGATACTCACTGACAACATTATGAAATTACATGTACAGTATGAGGTTATTCCACTAGCAAAACAATCCAGACCAAAAGGGTGACTGCCAAGCGTGTAAAATACAAAGAAGTACCCAACGGAGAAAGAAACACGCTTAGAAAAGACGGGTACAACACAATTTATTAATATTTCGGGTAAATACCCTTTGTCAAAATAGACAAACAAACAGAGAGATTAACCGCTACTTATCTTCATTCGCAAAAGGAATGTGGCAACAATAAATTGCCACATTCCTTATGCGAATGAAGATAAGTAGCGGCTAATCTCTCTGTTTGTTTGTTTCTATATTTTGACAAAGGGTATTTACCCGAAATATTAATAAATTGTGTTGCGCCCGTCTTTTCTAAGCGTGTTTCTTTCTCCGTTGGGTACTTCTTTACTAGCAAAACAGTTTATAAAAAATTGCACAAGATTGTATGCATCAGTGCATTCTTGACAACTCTTGTTATTTTCAAAGCACCGTGAGCTCATATACACATATTTCTTTCTATTACAATAAAATACAGATGTTCATGAGCTCATGACGCTGTTTAAAAAAGTAATACGAGTTGCCAGTAATAAGAAGGTGCAAGTCCGAAACTTTTTTGTTTGTTTTTGTAACAATTTAAGATATGTAACTGTACGTGTATTGTAACATTACCCCGTTCAGTGCCGAGAAAAATGGAACACCACCCAACTGCAAGAGTTATAGATCCTCATGAGCCCCCGCAATTGCGGGGGCTCATGAGGATCTATACCTCTTGCTGACATCACTTTAAATCCATGACTAGGACATGTAGGGTTTTGGGATTTTTGAATTAACGAAGATTGCAAAAACGTAGTCTGTCAGCTGGCACAGAACGGCTTAAAGAGGAGAGAAATCCTTTTGTGGGATTACCTTTAGACTATTCTCGATCCCATCATTATTTCGCTGCTGTGGGCTGTCTGTCCTCTGCGTACAAAAATGGGATACTCAGTGTTGCATGTAATTGCCTTTTAGCCTGATATTAACTCTTCTTTAAAACGTAATCGTGAGATGGTTATGCACAGGTTATTCCATCAGCCGATTTTAAATTACATTGACTCATTGTTGCAGAAGAAGCCTTGGGCCCGGTGGGTGGTGAGGGTGGTGGGGGTGGGGTGGGGTGTGTGTGGGGGGGGGGGAGGGGAGGGGGTGAAAGTGGGTTGGGTGGTGGGGATCGGAGGGGGCTCCTTAAGGGAAAATCTGACACATATTGGCTACTTTATAACTCTGCCCTTATCTAACAAAAGCCAGTTTGTCACTTTTATTTTTTATATCTCTCTTGGCTTGACTTCGCGAACGAAGATTTTATAGGAGTTGCCCACGACGTCTGCAGGCTTGTTCGTGGCTGCGGAGGCCAATCCGAGACAGGCAGGTTCGACCGCAGTGGCTGCAGGGGAAGGTATAGACAGGGTTCTGAGCTGCGGCATCTCTGTTTTTTCTCCTGAGCCGCTTGTCCTTAAGGCTAGCTCTGTGAGAGTCCTCAAAGGAGACAGCTGCCTTGTAAATGGTGGAGCGCCAGGTGTCACGGTCCGCAGCAAGCGAAGACCACTGGTGGTGGTCGATTTGGCAGGCACTAAGTGACTTCTTGAGACAGTCTTTGTATCTCTTCTTTGGTGCCCCTCTGTCACGGTGTCCAGTAGCAAGCTCGCCGAACAGGGTGATCTTTGGTAGGCGATGATCCTCCATCCTGGAGACATGCCCCGCCCAGCGGAGCTGTGTCCGCAGCAGCAAAGCCTCGATGCTCACAGTTTCAGCCTGTTCAAGGACCTCGACGTTGGTGACATAGTCACTCCAGTGAATGCCCAGGATGGTACGCAGGCAGCGCTGGTGGAAGCGTTCGAGGAGTCGTAGTTGGCTGCGGTAGAGGGCCCAGGACTCGGAACCATACAGCAGGGTGGTGAGGACCACAGCTCTGTACACACTGATCTTGGTGCCTGTTTTCAGCTGTTGATTGTGCCACACCCGCTTGAAAAGTCGCCCGAAAGCGCTGTTCGCTTTTGCCAGCCTGCTGTCAAGCTCCTTGTCCAGCTTGGCGTCCGACGTGATAATGCAGCCAAGGTAAGTAAACTGGTGCACTGACTTTAGTTCAGACTCGCCAATGGTGATGTGAGGAGGGCGATACACTGTCTTAGGTGCCGGCTGATGGAGGACCTCTGTCTTTTTCAGACTGACCTCGAGTCCAAAGAGCTGGGCAGCATCTGCGAAGCAAGACGTGATGCGCTGCAGGGCTCTCTCTGTGTGTGCAACGAGGGCAGCATCATCAGCAAAAAGCAGCTCACGAATCAGTTGGTCTAGGGTTTTCGTGTGGGCTTGCAGTCGTCTGAGGTTGAACAGGCTGCCATCGAGACGATACCTGATGTACACTGCATCGTCATCATCGAGGTCCACTGTGGCCTGCTTCAACATCATGCTAAAAAAGATGGTGAAGAGGGTCGGTGCCAACACGCAGCCCTGCTTTACGCCGTTGAGAATAGGGAATGGTTCTGAGAGGTCATTGTTGAGTCTGACCTGGCCTTGCTGGTCCTCGTGTAGCTGGACAATCATGCTGAGGAACTTTGGGGGACAGCCAAGTCGCTCCAGGATCTGCCACATGCCTTGCCTGCTCACAGTGTCGAACGCTTTTGTTAGGTCGACAAATGTTACGTACAGCCCTTTGTTCTGCTCGCGGCACTTCTCCTGTAGCTGTCTCAGCACAAAGACCATATCGGTGGTGCTCCTGTTTGCTCTGAAGCCACACTGGCCCTCTGGGAGTTGGTCTTCAGCGATGGCAGGTACCAGCCGATTCAGGAGCAGCCTTGCAAGGATTTTCCCAGCAATGGACAGCAGGGTAATTCCCCGATAGTTAGAACAGTCAGACTTCTCGCCTTTGTTCTTGTACAGGGTGATAACGACTGCATCACGGAGATCTTTTGGTAGTGTTCCTTCCTCCCAGCAGCAGAGAAAGAGGTCATGGAGCTTGTTGTGCAGTGCTGTGCCTCCATGTTTCCAGATCTCTGGCGGTATTCCATCAATGCCTGCTGCTTTGCCACTCTTGAGCTGGTGGATGGCTGTGAGGGTCTCTTCAGCGGTGGGCGGTTCGTCCAATTCAACCTTTACTGGGAGGTGTGGGATTTGTAGGACGACTGCTTCTTGAACAGTGCGCTCAGCGCTGAAGAGGCTCTGAAAGTATTCCGACCAGCGGTTCAAGATGGAGGTATTATCTGTGAGGAGTGCCTGGCCATTCGCGCTTCGCAGGGGACTTTGTACCAGGTGCCTGGGGCCATACACTGCTTTCAGTGCTTCGTAGAAGCCCCTGTAGTCACCATTGTCAGCACAAAGCTGGGTCCTCTGTGCAAGTCTGGTCCACCACTAGAAATGCGAGATTTACGTTGCTTATACGGTGAAAATCTCTTTTTGGGACATACTGGCCCTTGCCAAATAACGGTAAAACTTCACTCAAGCGGTGTAAGTCTTGTTACTTCCAGACAGTCACTGCTCGGGGCTTCTTAATTATTGTGTATTAACTTTTGAATAGAATAACATTTGGCCAGACTTTGTGCCGTGAAATGGTCTTAGCCGCCTGGTCGGCGTTAAAGCCTACTAACTAACTAACTAACCAGCTAACTAGCTAACTAACTAGTTAGCTAGCTGGATAGTTGGATAGCTACCTACCTACCTACCCACCTGACTAGCTAGCTAGCTACATAGCTAACTCGCTCACTCGCTCGCTCACTAAGTAGCTAGATAACTAGCTATTTTAAATTACATTTCCATTACATTTTTCTTATGTTGTTTTCTTTGGAAACTGTTCACTGTGGCTTAGACCATGCCGCTGAGGCGATGCTTTATAAACGCGTGTGCATGTTGAACGCTACATATCTGCAAGAGGCGTAGATTCTCATGCGTCCCCGCAGATTGCGGGGACGCATGAGAATCTATGCCTCTTGCACGTGGGTAGCGCATGAGAATCGATGCTTCTTATTAGCTCGTTGACATGCTTGTGTCTTGGTCGGATCATTGCGCATTGAATCTTCAATAAAGTGAACTCGTCTGTTCGAGACAATTTGCTTCGATGCGCCCATGGAAGAGGGGAGCAATTTAAAAATGCGTTCTATTAAAAACCCAAAGCGTGCGAAAGGTCGGCTGATGCTCACGGGCGCAATTTCTTCAAGATGATTTAACGCTTGATGTCACGTCTTGGGGGCAAAATGTCTTTTTTAACATCACCTTTAAGCATGTTCTGGCATCAATTCTGGCATCACCCATTAACTATGGTCAATGTTTGTCCTGAAGCGTTATGTAGTCTTCAGAGGAACATCACAACATTTGAGAATTTATAACTTCATTAGAGAGGTGTACCTCTTATTACGAGCCGCTTTTCAGATAATTTGAGACCAAGTGTTGTTGTTTTCTTTTTGCATTTCCATAAAATTAAACAAGAAAATATGTTATATGTCATTTAGTGAGCAACATATTAACTAAATCATGGTAAAATATTGTAAAGTTGTATGCAGAGGTTTTCGAGAAATAGCAGTTTTTCAAAGGTCACTTTTGGACACTGCGCTCAAGTGCCTTTTTTCAATTTCTTTTTGTTGTTCCGATGATTTATAGCAAACACAAATATCCTCTTATGTATGCCGAGACACGGTGAAGCACCATCTATCTGCAAGATGCATAGACTCTCATGTTTCCCGCATTCGCGGGGGCTCATGAGAGTCTACGCATCTTGCGGGTTTCATTTATAGCCATGTTAATCAAGTGTCGGTGCATATGTATTTTTTTGGCCATGTTCTTTAAAAACCCACTAATGCCGTAACTTTTCAAGGAAACACTTCTGAAACAGACTGCTGCGATATGCTGCATACAGGTCTGCTAGCTACAGGTTCATTTAGACTCAGTAGAATCCAGTTCAGCACTTGCCATCTTAATGTGAAGTAATTTGATGATTCCGCTCTGTTCTATAAATACAACGCTATTTGTACAAGCTACAACTATTTTTTTTTAGATTGACGGGCAAACGGCTGCGCAGAATAAACAAGTGTGATTAAGCGTGTGCGTTTGCTGTGCGTCCAAACTGCCGTAATGATACGTTCGTAAGGTGTGTCGACAAGGCATAAGAAACACAAATGGTGCTGAAATTTGTCTTCAGATTTAGGCGTAATGCTGCTGAAATTCGTCTTCAAATATAGGCGTAATGGTACTTGAACCCATTTCTTCCTGGTGCTGACTTTTAAAAGTTGCTTATTGTCGTTGTATGGCTACAGTGCAGATTAGGAGATATATCAACCGTTTTAGTTCAAGGGAGGTGCCAGAATAGCTTGAGGCGCCAAGCTATTCTGGCACCACCCTTGAACAGCCATAGTGACATTCATTTCAATCAATAGTGTCTGAGGGTAAAAAGGGTTAAGCGAATGGGCTGTCTGGCAATGCATACGCAAATTATGGCCATGTTTCATTTTACCGTCTTTGTTGAAGCCTGCCATGAACTCGTAAGGGCATTGCTGGCTGGCCGTAGTCCCGGCAGGTGTGTAGTCCCAACACAGCCAGTCATCAAACGTTGCGTTACAATACAGATTGCCTGAAAAATATCAACCCCTGGACTGAGAAAAATTGAATACCACTCATCTCCAAGATGTATAGAGCCTCATGAGGCCCCTCATTTGCGGAGGCTCATGAGGATCTATGCCGCTTGCTGGAACCAAATTGTATGCATATTTCTTGGATAATAATAATAATAATAATAATACCGGTTATTATATTGGTGCTTTACCTAATTCTTCGAATTGGCCCAAAGCGCCGCGAGCTAAACCCAACACGCACGCTCAGGCTCACGATGGCTATAGATCTTTGACGTCAGTCAAATTTACATTGATTTCACAAGTTTGAAACAACGTTTGCGTCTACTGGCAGTGAAGGGATTAAATAAATAACAATTTATGTAAACCAAATATCATTTGAAAATAATTTAAAAAAGTACCTGCCATGACAGTTTCATGGCAGTGACAGAAAGCATCGCTGTCATAATAATAATAATAATAATAATAATAATAATAATAATAATAATAATAATAATAATAGTTCTTGTATTGCGCTGTTCTCCAGGAAAACACTGGACTCACTGCGCATGCACAACAACACACTCTCTCTCTCAGACACACGCACAATTATACACTACTTTAACCCACCCCATCCCGGCCTTCCCATCACCTTACATCCACTTCCCCTAGAATCAGAATAAATAGCAGTCAACAGTTAGCTAAAGGTGAGCTAACTGTTAAATGTCCGACAGAAAAGAAAAGTCTTTAAGTGGGCTTTGAACTGTGACAATGTGGGCAGATTCTGCATTTCAATTGGCAGCGAGTTTCACACGCTTGGGGCTGAAAGAACGCTCTCCGACAGTTTTCATGTTAAGCTTCGGGATTTTTAACATCGGCCACTGCTTAAGTTATCATGGCAGATCTTTCGGTTTTACGACTGTATATACGCATTGCGGGAGATGGATGGACCATTATAGTTTAAGGGTAGTGCCAGATTAGCTTGGCGCCGTCAGGCCCCATCATGGCACTACATTATCATGGTCCATCCATCTCCTGCTGTAGTGCGTTAAGGGCCTTAAACAGGTTAACCACGCGTAAGTTTCCATCATTTTGTAGTGAGTCTATCATAGAGAAGACAAAGACAAAGAATGCTATTGTGTATGACGGAAATGAGTTGCCGTGATGGGAGACTATCGCCCTTGGCAGTTTTTTTCAGCGCTAATCAAGAGAAGATGATCAGTCTCAGCTAACGATGTCATTGAACGGTAGATTTCTTTGTGTTCTTAGTTTGTTGATAAAGCAGCGCTACGATACCAGATTATGTATTAAGCATTTTCCTTAAAGGCGCACAAATCGTATTGCCGTGAGGAGAAAGGCCGCCCCAGCCCGTGCAACAAGAACCTTTCCGGTCTCAAGTAGTCTCGTAATGGAGGCATGCCCCTTGGTGGTTGGTTGATCATTTACGACGGCGCCATTTACAAACTGACTTGAACAGATCTTGATCTAGATCTGGAAAATTAAATGACGTTTTAATGGATCTTAGTTACAGAAAGCTATCTCCACTTAGCGGTAAGCAGTGAAAATTCCGCTAAAGGCGCACATTCTGAAAGTCCGAAATGACTTCGTAACGACAAAACATTACGTGGGTACTTTTCTGCTTATTTCAAACAAAAACTGATATTTAAAACGGTCAAATCTGCACCACATGTTTTAAAATATTTGTCACGTAAGCAGTCAGCCCCTAATTTTGCACATCGTGACATCCCAAGTATTTCCACTGGTCACGTGATGAATTCGAGACTGGAAGACCTTCTGAGCACGGGCCGGGACGTGCAACGGCTTGGGGGTGTAACAACCGCAAGTCAATTATTGTGAAAAGAAAGATTGTCCTTGTACTACGATGAAACCAGCGCCGGATCAATCAGTTTTCAAGGGGGGGGGGGGGCGGGGGGCTCAACGACAATGTAAAAACTGTACACTGTTGTAATTGTGACGGTACAGGGGAAAGGGACCATGCTGTGGACTGGCAGTGAATTTTTTTTTCTTTAAGACGGGGGTGGGGGGGGGGGGGTGGGGGTGGGTGGGGGGGGTGGTGGTGGTGCTGGAGTACCATTTTTTTAAAACATGATCTTATTGTCTTTTGCCTTCACATATCTCGGAGACATCACAGAGAACTATTAATTAAACCAGCAAAAGATATAGATCATCATGAGCCCCAGCAAATGCGGGGGCTCACGAGGATCTATGCTTCTTGTGCGAGTGTTCATAGTGTCTTGGCACTGGAGGAGTTAACACATTCTACCCAAGTGTAGCAGAGCGCCATATGCCTCTGGCCCCATGTAGCTATTTTTAGTCCACGTCTTAGGTTCCCCGTTCAGCCGCTAGCCGTGACGGCACCACTTGTGTGGCGCAGCGAGTCTTCTGTTGTAGTAATGGTTTTGTAACTTGTGTCTTTTGCTTATTTTTGAAGCCTCATAGCTTCCGTTCTAGTAAACGTAGAAGGCTGTTTCAATAGTCATTAGATTCAGCACAGTTCCTGCTTTTAGAATATCTATTTGGTTTTGTACGATCTGTAATCTGTCTTAGTTAGATTTACGTTTTTCATGCTTTTTCACATTTCACTTGGCTTGTGTGACGGTCATTAAAAATTCATATTAAATTCAGTTTAGCGTTAAGCTTTTCCTGATTTAGTTCATTGACAAGCCCTTTAAATTCTCTTTCGGAAATGCTAAGATTTATTAGTATTGAACGTATAGATCGTTAGTTATTAAAGTTTATTCAGGTTGGAACTAGCACAGTTTTTGCTCTTTTCTTTGTCTGGCCGAATCGTTTCGGCTCCGTGAGAGAGCTGCTCTCTAAGCGGCCCGCGCTATGCCTATTTAAAGCCGAGCATCCGGCCGGCGTGTAGCAGACGACTATTTGCGTACTAGTATTAGTGCATATAGCTAGTAGCGTGCCGGCGTCACATCGAGTATTCAAGTTCACTGTGTTTCTGCGGGAAACTGGACTGCGGGTCGAATGCCCTGTAAGTAGTGATTATTTTGTGTACATATTCATTGTGTATTTTTGCTAAGTGATGATTTTCTTGATGTTTGATTCTTCATTATTGTCAGACCTCGCATTTTAGGAAGTTTGATTCTTCATTATTGTCAGACCTCGCATTTTAGGAAGCCACTGAGTTTTGGATAATGTGTTTCCGCTGTTTATAATATGTTGCGATTCACATTGTAACTTTGGGGTGGTTTCTCTTTTGTTCACATTTGTAACGTCAGTGCTCGAAGTTGGAGAATGTAGCTTTGGCTCGATCATTATTACTGTCTTGTGGGAACGATCGAGAGTTTGTGTAGGTTATCTAGTCTTTGAAGAGCCTTTCCGCGTTAGACGGTACCATGACCGGTCGTGGCGTGGCGATAGCGTCACCGCCATGATCGAGTGCATTTAGATTTGAATTTTAAGTCATTACAGTGTGATTGTGGGGATCACCGCAGTTTGTAGCGCCGGTATTACTTGCGTCTGAACTTGAATCCAATTCCGATTTAAGGAGAATATAGTTATTCGAGGTTGACAATCTTGAGGTATCAGCATCGCTTTGTTAAATTTATGTTAGTTGCTTTTGTATTCATTCTTATGTTGGGCTCCCTTGCCATTTTGACTCTATGCTCTGTCTTCTCTCTCCTTTGTCTATCGCTTTGCTAGTACTCCCTACCTGTGCTACTCATTGACGTCACTACTATCCGCCATGTTTGTTTATGCATTGCCATGCATTTGTTACTTGCCATTTACCCATGAGATTACGTAGTTACTCATTGATTTTGCTTATTCCTATGTTTGCGTTGGTCATGCATCAGCGTGTGAACATGTTTTACCAAAGATGCAGGTGCGCGCCCCTATGATCCCCGATCATACGGGAACGCTTCTGCGGCAACCATAATCACACCGTACGCAGCCGCGAACCCCTAGGATCCTCGATCCTACGGGAACGTGGCTGATAACACGGGTAATAGTTACTAGTTGTAATTCATCGGTTATGATTTGGTGGTATTTCAATTTTGCTAACGCAGTTGCGCGCCCCTAGGATTCTGAATCCTACGGGAACGTGGCAGCATATTTGTTGCATGCAGGTGCCCACCTCTAGGATCTCTATGCCTATTGGAGTGCATCTGTCATGCTACCGCTAGTACAGTCATTACGTATGTACTTGTTTGTGGCCATATTTACGGTAGCGTACCTCTATGATTCCAAATCATAGTGGCTCGCTTCTGTAGGACTATATTGAGTTTATTGGCCTCCTAATTTGTGTATTTTAGTATTTAGTCTTTGTGTAGAAATTTAGTGGTTTTATTTGTACAGCTTTGGAGTTTGATTAATTATTGGTTTGCTATTGGTGCATGACATTTTCCGTTTCCTTAGATTTTATATTCTTTAACATTGTTTGCTTATATCCTTTTATTTTTATTTTTCAGGTATTGCTTTTTGTTGGTCATAAAATAAAAGAATGAGAACCATGGACAAGAGTTAGCTCCCTTTTGTCAAATACACCCACACTACCTGCACATCATTACATCCCCTCGGCTCGGTCACAACATGATTTGGAATCATAGAGGTACGCTACCGTAAATATGGCCACAAACAAGTACATACGTAATGACTGTACTAGCGGTAGCATGACAGATGCACTCCAATAGGCATAGAGATCCTAGAGGTGGGCACCTGCATGCAACAAATATGCTGCCACGTTCCCGTAGGATTCAGAATCCTAGGGGCGCGCAACTGCGTTAGCAAAATTGAAATACCACCAAATCATAACCGATGAATTACAACTAGTAACTATTACCCGTGTTATCAGCCACGTTCCCGTAGGATCGAGGATCCTAGGGGTTCGCGGCTGCGTACGGTGTGATTATGGTTGCCGCAGAAGCGTTCCCGTATGATCGGGGATCATAGGGGCGCGCACCTGCATCTTTGGTAAAACATGTTCACACGCTGATGCATGACCAACGCAAACATAGGAATAAGCAAAATCAATGAGTAACTACGTAATCTCATGGGTAAATGGCAAGTAACAAATGCATGGCAATGCATAAACAAACATGGCGGATAGTAGTGACGTCAATGAGTAGCACAGGTAGGGAGTACTAGCAAAGCGATAGACAAAGGAGAGAGAAGACAGAGCATAGAGTCAAAATGGCAAGGGAGCCCAACATAAGAATGAATACAAAAGCAACTAACATAAATTTAACAAAGCGATGCTGATACCTCAAGATTGTCAACCTCGAATAACTATATTCTCCTTAAATCGGAATTGGATTCAAGTTCAGACGCAAGTAATACCGGCGCTACAAACTGCGGTGATCCCCACAATCACACTGTAATGACTTAAAATTCAAATCTAAATGCACTCGATCATGGCGGTGACGCTATCGCCACGCCACGACCGGTCATGGTACCGTCTAACGCGGAAAGGCTCTTCAAAGACTAGATAACCTACACAAACTCTCGATCGTTCCCACAAGACAGTAATAATGATCGAGCCA
Source organism: Semisulcospira habei (assembly GCA_036245525.1). Lineage (NCBI taxonomy): Eukaryota > Metazoa > Mollusca > Gastropoda > Semisulcospiridae > Semisulcospira > Semisulcospira habei. The sequence continues at coordinate 257,727,307 of BTPG01000002.1, read as the reverse complement.
AAGCTACATTCTCCAACTTCGAGCACTGACGTTACAAATGTGAACAAAAGAGAAACCACCCCAAAGTTACAATGTGAATCGCAACATATTATAAACAGCGGAAACACATTATCCAAAACTCAGTGGCTTCCTAAAATGCGAGGTCTGACAATAATGAAGAATCAAACTTCCTAAAATGCGAGGTCTGACAATAATGAAGAATCAAACATCAAGAAAATCATCACTTAGCAAAAATACACAATGAATATGTACACAAAATAATCACTACTTACAGGGCATTCGACCCGCAGTCCAGTTTCCCGCAGAAACACAGTGAACTTGAATACTCGATGTGACGCCGGCACGCTACTAGCTATATGCACTAATACTAGTACGCAAATAGTCGTCTGCTACACGCCGGCCGGATGCTCGGCTTTAAATAGGCATAGCGCGGGCCGCTTAGAGAGCAGCTCTCTCACGGAGCCGAAACGATTCGGCCAGACAAAGAAAAGAGCAAAAACTGTGCTAGTTCCAACCTGAATAAACTTTAATAACTAACGATCTATACGTTCAATACTAATAAATCTTAGCATTTCCGAAAGAGAATTTAAAGGGCTTGTCAATGAACTAAATCAGGAAAAGCTTAACGCTAAACTGAATTTAATATGAATTTTTAATGACCGTCACACAAGCCAAGTGAAATGTGAAAAAGCATGAAAAACGTAAATCTAACTAAGACAGATTACAGATCGTACAAAACCAAATAGATATTCTAAAAGCAGGAACTGTGCTGAATCTAATGACTATTGAAACAGCCTTCTACGTTTACTAGAACGGAAGCTATGAGGCTTCAAAAATAAGCAAAAGACACAAGTTACAAAACCATTACTACAACAGAAGACTCGCTGCGCCACACAAGTGGTGCCGTCACGGCTAGCGGCTGAACGGGGAACCTAAGACGTGGACTAAAAATAGCTACATGGGGCCAGAGGCATATGGCGCTCTGCTACATCAACTGGCGCTGCGAGCAGGATGTAATGATGTGCAGGTAGTGTGGGTGTATTTGACAAAAGGGAGCTAACTCTTGTCCATGGTTCTCATTCTTTTATTTTATGACCAACAAAAAGCAATACCTGAAAAATAAAAATAAAAGGATATAAGCAAACAATGTTAAAGAATATAAAATCTAAGGAAACGGAAAATGTCATGCACCAATAGCAAACCAATAATTAATCAAACTCCAAAGCTGTACAAATAAAACCACTAAATTTCTACACAAAGACTAAATACTAAAATACACAAATTAGGAGGCCAATAAACTCAATATAGTCCTACAGAAGCGAGCCACTATGATTTGGAATCATAGAGGTACGCTACCGTAAATATGGCCACAAACAAGTACATACGTAATGACTGTACTAGCGGTAGCATGACAGATGCACTCCAATAGGCATAGAGATCCTAGAGGTGGGCACCTGCATGCAACAAATATGCTGCCACGTTCCCGTAGGATTCAGAATCCTAGGGGCGCGCAACTGCGTTAGCAAAATTGAAATACCACCAAATCATAACCGATGAATTACAACTAGTAACTATTACCCGTGTTATCAGCCACGTTCCCGTAGGATCGAGGATCCTAGGGGTTCGCGGCTGCGTACGGTGTGATTATGGTTGCCGCAGAAGCGTTCCCGTATGATCGGGGATCATAGGGGCGCGCACCTGCATCTTTGGTAAAACATGTTCACACGCTGATGCATGACCAACGCAAACATAGGAATAAGCAAAATCAATGAGTAACTACGTAATCTCATGGGTAAATGGCAAGTAACAAATGCATGGCAATGCATAAACAAACATGGCGGATAGTAGTGACGTCAATGAGTAGCACAGGTAGGGAGTACTAGCAAAGCGATAGACAAAGGAGAGAGAAGACAGAGCATAGAGTCAAAATGGCAAGGGAGCCCAACATAAGAATGAATACAAAAGCAACTAACATAAATTTAACAAAGCGATGCTGATACCTCAAGATTGTCAACCTCGAATAACTATATTCTCGGGACCGAAATCAGAAAATTTGGAAGTTGCCCTCTGAAGGACTGTATTACAATTCTAGGGACAGATCGAGCATGATCGTTCAAGGGTGGTGCCAGAATAGCTTGGGGCCTATAGGCGCCAAGCTATTCTGGCACTACTCTTGAACTATCATGCTCGATCCATGTCTTGCTGTGGTGTGTCGGGGCTGAATGAGTTAAGGGGAAAAAGATGTGTCTTGAATTCTTGGTTGATTAAGTGGTTGCCTGATTGACTGAGAGACAGTGATTTTTTAAAATTGATTAATTGGTTAACCGATTGATTGATTGAAAGACAGCGTTTGATTGATTGATTGATTGATGGATTGATTGATGGATGGATGGATGGATGGATGGATGGATGGATGGATGGATGGAGAGACGGATGGATAGATGGATGGAGGGAGGGAGGGAGGGAGGGGTTGATTTATTGATCGACTGATTAATATCTCTCTTATATTTTCTATTAAACAGATCTGTACCATGGCGGGTTTAAATTCCTATAATTTGCCGATACAACAGGTTCTCAATGATGCTCCTCTACTCTTTTTTTCATAATTCGTTTGAGCAGGTACATGTAACAGAGGCTTTCTACTGCTATTGTCGCACCGGAAGAACTTTTCTGCTAACAAGAGAGAGGAAGAGAGGCCCCGGAAAGCATTTCATTTAACACATTATTCCCCAGTACCGAAATCCCCGCAGGACCGAAGTTACCCTCTGAAGGACTGTATTACAATTCTACTTCTAGGGACAGGTCGAGCATGATAGTTCAAAGGTGGTGCCAGAATAGCTTGGCGCCTATGGGCGCCAAGCTATTTTGGCACCACCCTTGAACTATCATGCTCGATCCATGTCTTGCTCTGGTGTGTCGGGGCTGAATGATTTAACGGCATTGACACTTCGTATGTTACGTTCTCCCTCTTGTCCTGCATTGTTGTAATGCACACTAAGAACAGTTGTAAAGGAGACACTTCGAATACACACTAAGAACAGTTGTAAAGGAGACACTTCGAATACACACTAAGAACAGTTGTAAAGGAGATACTTCGAACTATTAACGTTTTATCACCTGGGGCAGGTCCTTTGAAAATATGGGTTTGGCTGTTGTTGATTATAACATAGATTGTGTGAAATGTGTCTTGACATAGTTTGTTTGAAATGTGTCGTTCTTTGATCTCCATCGTATGTCACATCTGTCCCTGTCTGTCTACAAACCTAGCACTCATTATAGCACCACAAGAGTCCAGGCAGAGCCAGACTTTGACGTCAATTTTCTTAAAAACTTCCAGGCAATCGTCTTTGGCCACTTCGCGGCCTCTATCACAACAGAAATCCTCTAAGCCTCTGAATCGACCTGCATCGACTCGCCTCCTGCTTTTTTCCCCTTGCCGCGATAGAAACTGTGCACGAAAGGGGGCTCATGATGACCTGCGCATTTTGCTGTTTGTGTTTACACCCTTGTCGCTCCATCGTAGGAGATCATTGGGTTTCATTTACGTTATTGTGCTTTGCCAATAAACAACTTCCAAACCCCTTTCTCTCTCATTACTCCGGTTTGGGATACAGGGGGTAAAATATACATTGAGATAAATGTTCCCACAGAACACACACACTTCAAACACCCACTACTGCCTCCGTATGGGGCACACAGACGAAATTTTGCGGGGTCAGTCTCTGTCTGGAATAGATTTTCATGTGTCCCTGCGTCTGCAATGCTCATGAGAATCAACACCTCTTGCAAATGAACAGGATGCTTTCAACCGACGAAACTTCCGTTAAAATAAATCGCAAACGAAATACCTTATAAATCAACCCGTTAAAAGGAGAGGATATGTAAGTTTATATCATGGGGTCGATCCCAGAGCAGCAAGAAACATAGATTCTCATGAGCCACTGCGGCTACAGGGGCTCATGTGAATCTATGCCTCTTGCAGATGGAAGGTAGGAAACAGCAGGTAAAACCGTAATTGTGGAAGTTGCTGTCGATTTCCCGCTCTCTGTTTAGTGTTCCCCGCTGACTTGTGATCCCACGAAGATTAACTTCACATTTGCATTGAACTGGCGAGTTTTTTTTTCTCCCTGTCCTTGACCCCAAAGGAAGTAGGTGGTTTGAAAAAGTAAGTCTGAAAAAAGGTGGCAGAACCGCTTTTGCAAAATCGATTGTGCCCCCTTGTTTCAAACTTTCGTTGATTCCGGCTCCTTTTTTCCGGGTCACGGAGAAACTACGACACACAAACAAAATATACAAAATCTGATCTTACACATACAGTGCGTGACCTAGTTGTCGGAGAGAGAAGCACATGACTACTTATTCTGCAATGATAAACAGCTGACTGAAATTTAATCACGTGTTGTTTTTTTGTGACTGTCTTTTGTTACTTGCAACGTGGAAGTAGAAGTGCAAGCGCTTTTACTCGTTCGGGACGTGCCGCATTCAGATACGCAGCATAAAGCCGCGTATCCGAATGCAGCACTTCTCGAATGTGTGAATGCAATTATAGAGTGCACAGGACTTGAATATTTCACCGATCGTTTTGACAGCCCGGCAAATGATGGATGACTCGGACATCCGGCCCGAGTGACAAATGTCATTGGATTCCGACGACAACTTTTTTCCAGTGCAAGCTTTAACCCTTTGGCTGTCGGTAGGGCTTTTTGTCACGATGATTCCTGCAGGCAGCGTTCCCGACAGCCAAAGGTTAAGCATGACCTGGTTCAATTACCTCCACAAAAAGAAACAAAGACAGAGAGAGAGAGAGAGAGAGAAAAAAAAAACCGAAGAAAGAAAAAAATAAAAACAAACAAACAATCAAACAAACAGATAAACAAACAAACAAACAAACACATTTTTGTGTAATGAATCTCGTATCACACAGACACGTATATATTTGAAATGATAGACCCTGAAGGTTACAAAGTAAAGTAGATAATAGCACTGTCAGGGGAGAGAAGTGTGCATGATCGACCAGTGATCATAGATCTACTGGGGCCAAAGCACAAAAAAGATGGGAATGAGAGGGGGCGCTAAAAAAGTGACTGAAAGCAATGCATATAGAAGCCCCCCGAAGGAGGGCGTATCACATATCCCACTGTTCCAGCCACTCAGTGCATGGAAATTTAAATCTAGGTCCCCCCAAGGGGGCTCCAGATATTTAGCCGGTGTGGACAGTTGTTTCGGTCTTGGCGACCTCTTCAGCACACCATCGGCGATACTGGAAGAGGCAGGAATTTCTGCCTACCTGCAAAGACAACCACATTTTACTGTTGTGTCTGCAGGGGCATACATTCCATGCCACCACCTAGAGCTAAATTTTCATGCACCCTAAAAGAGAACCTACCAAAAGGGGGGAAGGGGTTGCAGTCGATATTGTACTAGTAAATGAAACGAAAAGGGGAGACTGCCAGTGCTAATATTTTAGGAAGGTTACAAAGTAAAGTAGATAATAGCACTGTCAGGGGAGAGAAGTGTGCATGATCGACCAGTGATCATAGATCTACTGTGGCCAAAGCACAAAAAAAAAAAAGATAGGAAAGAGAGGGGGCGCTAAAAAAGTGACTGAAAGCAATGCATATGGAAGTCCCCCCGAAGGGGGGCGTATCACATATCCCACTGTTCCAGCCACTCAGTGCATGGAAATTTAAATCTAGGTCCCCCCCAAGGGGGGTCCGGCTGGACCCCCCTTGGTGGGACCTAGATTTAAATTTCCATGCACTGAGTGGCTGGAACAGTGGGATATGTGATACGCCCCCCCTTCGTGGGGGCTTCCATATGCATTGCTTTCAGTCACTTTTTTTAGCGCCCCCTCTCTTTCCTATCTTTTTTTGTGCTTTGGCCACAGTAGATCTATGATCACTGGTCGATCATGCACACTTCTCTCCCCTGACAGTGCTATTATCTACTTTACTTTGTAACCTTCCAAAAATATTAGCACTGGCAGTCTCGCCTTTTCTTTTCATTTGATAGACCCTGAGTTTTTCCAGTTATCGGAGGGGGAAGGGGCGGAGTGGAGGAGGGAGGGGGGGGGGGGGACTAAAATCTCAGGAAAATCATTTGAAATAGTATCTTTTAATGTACTAACATGCAGGATTTTTTTTGCTGTCAAGGTCCCAAACTTAGCTCTGGCGCGGAAAGCATTACCCATTCACGTTCTTGCATTTCCAACGCACAGTTCATTTTCACAATCATTCAGAGAAATGAGTGGAACTTTACTGGTGGTGTCCCCAGGTGGTCGTAAATTGTTTTAGAAGCAAAGCCCTCTGCAAGAGGCATAGATTCTCATGAGCCCCTGCGATGCAGTGGCTGATGAGAATCTATGCCTCTTGCTGGCAGAGACTTGTCCCACTTACTTCAGTGCTGCCATGTAAAGGTTTACAGCGCTTGCAGTAAACTAAATGTGCTCTCTCTCGCACGGGGTGAGTATGAAATATTGATGTAAATAGTGCACCACCGTGCTTGCTATTTTGATGTCTCTCGAAAGAGATTCCTGGGCTTCCCAATAAGTATAATACGTCCATTGTGATTTCATGGTATGATATGAAGTTTTTCAGCGCTCTAAAGTTTTTTTTTTTAAATAAATTTTAATTTTTAATTTTTGTATTATTTATTTTTCTTTTTACATATTAGCATTTATGATGTTTTTCAAAGCTGCGAAGTTTGGGACGTTTGTCCTTTCGACGTGCTTGAAACATACTTTACTTTTCTTTACAATCACTAGCAAGTTTTGCTCCATTTTTATAAGTCGACTTCGCTCATAACGAGGCGAGATATAACATAAGACTGATTTAACAACACTTTTCAGAGGTCCCGACAACACCGTTTCTTTACAATTTACTCTGCATAAAAAGCGATGTAAATTGTACAGAAAAGTGTTGTCGGCACCTCTTAGAAGTGTTTATATTACAACAAAATGCAAATATAACAAGGAGAACGTTTGAACCCCAAGGCGATTCGTTACATGACGCTTTTTCAAACATTGCCGAGGTTTGAACAGAAAAAAAAGAAAGAAAGATGAAGTTGTTCAAACCTAAAATCTGACTTATTTCGTGAAGCTTTATAAAGAAGAAATTGCAAGAAATGACGCAACAGGAATGCTTTGTTGGGAATCAAACACAAACATGTCGAACTCCTTCTTTGGTCAACTCTGGACTAGGACACCGACTAGAGCTGAAATGTTCCAATGTTCAGGCATGTTCGTTGCATAAATCAATTAATTTATGACTTCCCATTATGCTAAATAATATAAGTTATTGGTAGCAGGGGTTTGCTACACCGACCCTTGTAGGCCTGAAGGCCCCGCTACACATGCCCGGTTTTGAGGCCGATTCCCGATCAGTTTCGAATCGGTAGGTGATCGGGCCGGACTAAAAAAACGTGTGCACTGCCACACATTTCCCGACTTGTTTAGCCGACCGGTTTGAACCGAAGATCAAAGTCGTACCTGTTCTGCAAAATGGCTGCTAGTGAAAGTTTTGACAGTGATGATGATGTGCTTGCATTATCAGCAGTTTTGCATCATATTCGGGAAGAGGCGTGCGAAACATCAGCAACGGCGGTGGTACTGATCACAACAGGCGTGTTCCGCCATTTGCAATTTGAAACGACATGCTTTGCGAGACGCGCTCTGATTGGTTGAAGCTTACAACCGGGGCCGATTCGGATAGGAAAAATAGAGCAGGTTCTAGACACCCGATTCCCAGCCGATTGGGACCGGATCGGATAATTGACGTCATCCGATCGCAATCGGATCGGAATCGGCTTCAAAATCGGGGCACAACCGGCACGTGTGGCGGGGCCTTGAGGGAGGTCGAAGGAACCATTGTACCCCGAAGGCCGAAGGCCCGAAGGGGTGGTTCCTTTGACCTTCCGAAGACCTACCAGGGTCCGTGCAGCAAGCCCCTGCTACCAATAACGTATTTGCTTTCATTCCTCCACACTTTTCGTAAAAGAAATCAAGAAGAAATCTTCCAACCTTGATCACGCCAGATATGACTGACGTCAAAAGAATATCTATTTATACATAACAGACTTATGACGTAATTTTAAATATTTCATGACGTTGCCATATCCAGTAGTGTGCTTGTTGTTTCGAACAACACTAAGTAACCTTTTACTTTAGAACGTTTTGATGATCAGTTATAGAACAAAACTCGCATCCGATATGCGTCACAAAGAGGGCTACATGTGTCGCTACAAGGGTTTTTGTAGCTCGGTCATGTGGTACAGTTTGTGCTAAAGAGATTGGTCGTGTGACGTAGGGATGAAAACAAATTACCTTGGCTCAGGCTGACAGGCTTCCTCGTTAAAACCAGGATGATCATATGGCCGACCTGAGCCCTCGTGATTTATTTTGCGGAGGCAGTCATGTTTTAATCTTTATTATTTTTCATTTTATTGTCATATCAAAACGTGTCCTCAAAAGAAAAGAAAGCAAACTGTGCGCACCCCCCCCCCTCACCACCTCCCCCCCCACCCCCGCCCACCGATATTTGCTACGTTTCTGTAGAAATAAAATAACCAAAAACAGATAGAAACACTCCATAACCAGTTGCATGAGCGAGGACTAAGCTCACTCATGCAACAGGCCCCTGCGCCAAGGGAATGGTCGAGCATTCTGTATATCCACTCCCTTGTAGTTCACGTATCATAATATGAAACAAGTGCCCACTTACTCTTACTAATGCATTCAACCCTTATCATTCGGAATACACCAGTGTGTGAAACAAGCTTGACTAAAATAGATCTAAATAGACTAAAATAGATCAAGGGTAGTGCCAGAATAGCTTGGCGCCTCTAGGCGCCAACTATTCTGGCACCACCCGTGAACTAAAGCCATTGGTCTATATCCTTATATGTAAGTACTATAATGTAGCTTGCATATAGCAGTGTACAAAATTGAATAGTATGATGTGGGTTAAAGAGCTTAAATTGAAGCCACCTGCAAGAGACGTAAATCCTCTTGAACCCCGCATCTGCAGGGGCTCATGGGATTCTGTGCCTCTTGCAGACGGGTGACGTTCACGGCAGAAATAAACCCACAGCGCGTGAAATGACAGGTTTTGCCCAGTTCAGAAGAGCATGTCTGTTCAAATGTCGGTAAATCAAAATGGCGCCTGAACTGATCAGTGTTCTGGTCGTACTCCACAGCCAAAAGCTGTTCCTGTTCCCCATAATCATCCCGCTAGGGTCGTCGGCCGTTATCACTCAGCTGCCGTGGACGATAAACCCATAATTAACGAACCAAACAAAGGCAGACTTCAAATATTTCTATGTTGTATAGTTGTGTGGAAGAGCCCCCCCCCCTCCCCCTCTCTGTCTGTCTGTCTGTCTGCTCTCTCTCTCTCTCTCCTCTCTCTCTCTCTCTCTCTCTCTCTCTCTCTCCCGTTTGTTTATAAACGATCCTCCACTTCATATATTCAATCCAAATACTGAATGTGACCTGTTTGCCGATGATTCAACTCTTCACGCGGGCGGGAAGACTGTATCTGAAAAATCAAGCAATCTTTAGCTTAGTCTTCCGGAGGTCTCACTGTGGTGCAAAAATAATCAAATGCTTGTTAATCCATCTAAAAAGAAAAGCATGCTAATCACAACACGCCAAAAGCATCAACTCCGCCCCCATTCACTTAACCTCTCTTTTGATGCAGTTCCCATTGAGCAAGTCAAGGAATATCGTCTCCTCGGGGTAATTGTTGACGAACAACTGTGATGGTTGCCCCATCTAACACAACTAGGGAAAACATTATCAAAGAAGCTATTTTTACTGTCAAGATTAAAATCTATCTTTGATACTAAGACACATAAGCTATTTTTCAACTCCTACATAAAACCTCATGTTACGTGGTAGAATCGTGGTCGAAGTATGGTATCACACCAGACGGCACGCACGTAAGGTTCTTTTAAAGAAACTTCATTCAGCTGCAATCCGTCACACGTGGCTTAAGGTTGTAGACAACACTGGAGTAACAGTTCCAACAATATTTTATTACAGCAATGCGATCTCCACAAAATGCGTTCACAAATACACCAACACTGGTACAATGTCTTTTCTGCGAAATGTCCACACTTTGACACAATGCGTTTCTCATACAATGTACATCACCATACACTGCATAACTCCGTCACTGACAACGAAGCACGATATCTTGCGTAGCGCTCTCTCAATGTCAATGTGCTTTTGGATACACTGCAATCCTACAACTGAACAATGTACCGACGCTGTTACATCGCAATTCTACAACTGAACAATGTACGACACGCGCTTCCTAATACGATCTTTTATAGTGGTATGTTTTCCAGAACAATCGAGCAAAATCGTACAACACAACCAATCAAAACAAAATACGTGACTAAAACTCATAAATATTAAAGAGGAGAAATTACACAGAATAATCTACAAAAATCTGGCTGATATTTCCAGCCCCTATGTTCGCAAATCTGAGAGAGAGGGAGGGAGAGAGAGAGAGAGAGAGAGAGAGAGAGAGAGAGAGAGAGAGAGAGAGAGAGAGAGAGAGAGAGAGAGAGAGAGAGAGAGAGAGAGAGAGAGAGAGAGAGAGAGAGAGAGAGAGAATTGAATTTTGAATTGAAACTTTATTTTCTAAGGATGAAGACAGTAGGCACGCGGAGGGAGGGAGAGAGAGAGAGAGAGAGAGAGAGAGAGAGAGAGAGAGAGAGAGAGAGAGAGAGAGAGAGAGAGAGAGAGAGAGAGAGAGAGAGAGAGAGAGAGAGAGAGAGAGAGAGAGAGAGAGAGAGAGAGAATTGAATTGAAACTTTATTTTCTAAGGATGAAGACAGTAGGCACGCGGGCCTTTTTACATATCTGTCCTTGTTTTAAATAAATAAAACAACAGAAAAGGTAACATGACAAATAAATAAAATAAAAAGAAGAGATAATATAATAATAATAATAATAATAAACAGAAATATTTTGCGCACGCGCGCACACACACACATACACGTTCAGTCAAATGTAAGGCAGCACAAGAGTAACGCATGGTGTCTACTACTCAAGTAATGCGTTACAATCACTAACGCACCCACGCACCCACACACACATACTCACGCGTGCGCATGCATTAGAGAGAGAGAGAGAGAGAGAGAGAGAGAGAGAGAGAGAGAGAGAGAGAGAGAGAGAGAGAGAGAGAGAGAGAGAGAGAGAGAGAGAGAGAGAGAGAGAGAGAGAGAGAGAGAGGAAATAGAAAGAGAAACAAAGAAAGCGTAAGAGTGAGTTTGTTGGAATAAGCAACAAAATTTACTTACTTCGTTAACAGGTAATACTGTTGTCTAGACTTCACGGCATTCTCACGTGAAGCATTCTTTAAGCTTTCAATGATTTCATAATAGTCTTCCCTTGAAAGCAGATGTTTCTTGTTTTCACCATACTTTTGAAACAATAGCTCTTGGTAGCGTTTCCCTGTGTCCCCCAGTGATTTCATGAAATCAC
>BTPG01000002.1:257618319-257710819 GCA_036245525.1 Semisulcospira habei | reverse complement strand
GTGCAGTCAGCGCACGATGTCGGAGCTGAATTTTCATCGGCTTGTCAGTGCCAGAAAAAAACTAGTCCTAGCGGAGAGACGTCAGCCTTGTCTCATTTAGCTCCTACAGCAGGAGATGGATCGACCATGATAATTCAAGGGTAGTGTCAGGCTAGCTTGGCGCCTGAATGCAAGATAGATCGACTATGATAATTCAAGGGTAGTGCCAGAATACTTGAAGACGCCAAACTAATATGGCATTGCCCTTGAATTATCATTGACGATCTATCTCCTGCAACGGTTAGACATAGTCTGTTACGATTGTGGTTGTGTTGTCCTGTGAGAGCATACATGTGTTAATCGTAGGAAACGATCCGATATTTATTTAAGCTATCATGGTTATGATTTACGTACCTTTTTAGTAACATTTTCTTTCGGTCGCGCAGAGCGGAATTCACTTCGTTATGATACGCTAAATTTAGTCCAGAACGGTCTAGAAAGGTCGCACTGTGTAGTGACCGCGTATGTGTGACGTCGGTAAATTGGCGACATTTAGTAACAAGTTGTTTACTGTGCGCGTGAAGCCGTCAGCCGCTTTCTTGTGTGTTATGAAGGATCGTGGTCGTTCTCGAGGTTTCCGACTGGTTTGTCGGCTGCCTGCCATACTTTTGTTGTGAGATTTCATTTTACCAAGGATTTGGAGCTGAAGTGAGCAGCCAAATTTGTGTAGCATATTGTAGTTTTCTAGAAAGTTCGTTTTTTATTAATATTTTTTGAGTTCCGGTTACGTAGATTATTTTGATTGGTTGCGTTGAATGATTTTCTTGGATTATTCTAGAAAGTGTCGTACTATATAACGTTGGTGCTAGGAGAGGCAATATACATTGTCTTGCATTGTCAGTTGTAGAGACACACAGTTATCGTAGGTACGTGGCCCGTATAGGGTGTACATTGTGAGAGATACAGCGTAACAGTGTGGTGTACGTTGTGTGAGGAACTTTGTGTCGGCAGTGTGGACATTTAAAGAAGAGACTTTGTATCAGTGTTAGTGCATTTCGAAATGCATTGTGTGGAGATCGCATCGCTGAATTAAAATATTGTTGGAACTGTTACTCCAGTATTGTCTACATCCTTAAGCCACGTGTGACGGATTGCAGCTGAAGGAAGTTTAGTAAAAGAACCTTACGTGCGTGCGTCTGGTGTGTTTATCATACTACGACTATAACTCCACCACGTAACATAGTCGTTAGCTGACACCTCCACAATTTGGGAAATGCGGCCTTGGGGTTTGAAGGGTTATTCGGCCCGCGTGCCGCTGTGCATGGGATAGCTGAGGCTAACGTCGGCACGATGACCTTTTACCAACTTGAGATCAACACGTGTCAGCCACTGACCTGTTCACGTCATATCGTGTCAAATCCGATTTAGAGATAATTATGAGAAGTGTCAATGCTGTAGTGCTGAGGATGACCTGTCATTTGAATGTTGCTACAAAATTACTTCCTCAGTCTGAGGACTGTAGATATGAGTTAGTGAAAAGTTAACACTCGGGGCAGGCCATAATAACACCCTGCAAGTTGCAGAGGCAGCGGCACGGCATTAAGTACTTATCCCTCCTAAGTACAGATCTGCTCTTTTGAGAAGGAATGACTTGACTGTTCACCTTGAACGATGAATTGCACTTTTGGAATGCATGTCAGTCACGACCTCCTTCGTCAGGGGAAAATAACTGGAAACCCATCAGCAAGCGCTATAAATCAACATGAGCCGATGCAAGCTGCATGGTTTCCCGAAACTCTGCAGTTTGCTGAAGGAACTTAAGCATCGTTGTTGGATTTCGGTAGATAATTTCATCGTCTCAGATTCCGGCCAAACCGGTTGTAGATTAGAACCCGGATGACACCCTAAATCAGCAAAAGGCAAGCTGCAGAGGCGCATGAAAATCTATGCCTTTTGCAGAGGATAGCCGGGATATTGCTGTAGAACTCCTTTGAACGATTTCTCACTTTTAGCCCTGATGGCAATGCAACAGGATAGGCACGCCTACAAAATAATTGCTATCTACAGTTTCCCGTCTAAGGTTCACAATGAATGGACTGGTTTGAGATTGTAGAGCTTACGGCGGCTGTGTGTGTGTGCTGGCTTGTGATTTTGGACCTTACGGCTACAAACCGTAGGTCTAAAATCACAAACCAGCACACACACGATGACTGATGTGGGAAGCGCGTGTAAAGGTTTCCAGTTTGCCGGTGTGTTCACTGCATAGACAGATGTGGCATTACAGCTTGCCTTACAGAGTACCCACAGCGAAGTAGCTTAGGTGTGGTAAAGGACTTACCAAAGGAACTCACACTGACAATGCTGGACAAAACCCGCATAAACTAGACAGGTGATGCTAGCGCTGGTAGAATAGTACACTTACACACCAAGGGGACACACAGCGAAGGACAGTCAAACGGTTAGATCCCCTTTCCCCTCCTATCATCACCCAATCGCCAGCCCACAGAAAATACACTGGTAAATATCAAGACTTAAAAGTATGCATCACGTCAAGTATTTAACGCATGTTTGTGGGCTGGCGTTTTGGTGCCTGATATGGGGCAGGGGATCTAACCGTTTGTCCAGCGCTGTTTACAGGAAAAAAACGAAAACAAATATATTGATCCTTTTGATCCTCATTAGACCCTTCCTTATGGACTATATTTGAACTTTATAAATTGACTTAGCTCTTTTGTCCAACTTATCGTAAATCATGCGAAGAATATAAATTTGTAAAGAAAATAACCCTTTGCTGTCTGGAGCAGGTCCCTTAAAGAATACAGAGATAAAGTCATTTGAGTTTGCGGCTACTAGTTTTTGTTTTACTTTCGACGGGAGATGTGCCTGGTCGTAATCACGTGACGATAATTCACCACGTGACCTGTTTGTAGACGCGACTAAAGCATCCTGTTCAAACAGGGCAGACACTATCCTGTCATTACTAGAGAGGTTTCGTTTACGCCGGACGACTCCCAGCAACGAATCAGAGCGAAACCAGCTTGTACCAGAAACAGAGACAACTCTCCCAAAATATCCAAGAGGCATAGATCTTCATGAGCCCGGAGGGCTCATGAGGATCTATGTCGCTTGGAGATGTTTGACGTGTTGTCTATGTTTATGGCGCAAGCTGATTATCCGAAATGGCATCACTCTCTCATTCGTTGTTGAAAGTAGTTCGTTGCAAAACCTCAATAATCACGACGGAATGTTGGCCCTGTGTTTTTTTTAACAGGGCGTGCTAAAGTTCAAGCTGTGAATACAGGATGGTAGTCCGACAACCAACAGGGATAATAGTCACGCGTATTTGAGTGGTTTGTATTTCTTTCCGGGGAAGCATTTTGTATCACAGCAAGAAATAAGGGTAGTAGAATTAGCGGTCGGCAAAATACAGTCATAATTCAACCTCAGTACTTACATCCCCACACAGTAAGCGATAGATTGAATAGTTGACACATATTTTGGAATGGGTTTTAATAGAAGCATCATCGTCCGGACACTGTGAGAACGTACTTTGAACCGCTTTCAGAGGGTAACATAATAAAATAGCAATTACTTTGTCGCTCAGGCTCCCATGCTGTCCATAAGACACGATGTTTTATGATAGTTCCAGAGTATTGTCAGACTGACAAAGTACCCTATGAAGTGCAAAGCAAATAAGCTACTAGAAATATTCAGGAAAAAAAAAACCCCAACAATAAATTAGCACTCTATGAAATAAAACAATTAACCCTTTGACTGCCGAGAAAAGCTGAATACAATTCAACTACTAGCGACACAGATCCTCACGAGCTAACGCAGTGTATCACAACAAGTGGTTTCGTCTGAAGGAACTTGAAATAAGTCATCCAAAAGAAGTCTTTCGATGCGCATTTAACGTCATTCCTACCACTGGACGCTATTTTGTGTCTGAAATCTTTGTTCATTTAACGACTGAAAGCCACAACCGTCTAAGGAAGATAGGTACAAAATGGTTTCCGCAAGAGGCGTAGATCCTCTTAGGCCCCGCAGTCACCGGGGCTCATACGATTCTCTGCCTCTTACTTCAAATACTTTGAATCCGCCTAAATGGCACGGCTGGAGTTCCTTGGCGTTGAATTAACTCATTCGAGACGAGCCGCCTCCGGAAACGCGGCTTAGGCCGCGTATCCGGAAGCGGCACGTCTCGAATGAATTAACAAAGATTTCAGGAAGACGGTCTGCGTCAACTGGCAGCTAAAAGGTTAAGTTAAATTACACTGTTTTAATTGCACAAATAACCAAAGAAAACATAGAGCTACATTTTAAAAAAACGTAAATTGATGCACATAACTTCACAAACAAGATAAAGAGCTTTGATGTATCAAAATATGTTTTAAAAAATCAAATTAAGAAACCCGAAGCAAAGCACACACACGCACACACACACACACACACACACACACACACACACACACACACACACACACACACACACACACACACACACACACACAAACACACACACACACACACACACACACACACACACACACACACACAAACGCATGAACTCACCGTCATCTGGATACGGTTTAGAGATGACATTTTCTTGACATTTTTCTTTGGCTAAGAAATCAACGGGCCACACCACGCGCCGTATGGGAGGTGGTCTTAATGTATCGTTTGGTGCCGGTCGTTCCATCTGCAGAGGAAAGTAGAATCATTAGGAATAACGTTCAGGGAGAACAGTGGCATAAGGCTTGGGCGAGGTTAGCACTTCTAGCGGTTGCATGATGTATTAAGGACAATTCCAACAACAACGACAACAACAAAAACAACATTAACCCATATCATACTGAGGCTAAAAGCTTTAAATTTGCACACTGCCATATGCAAGTTACATTATAGTACTTACAGATAAGGATATAGACCAATGGCTTTAGTTCAAGGGTGGTGCCAGAATACCTTGGCGCCAAGCTATTCTGGCACTACCCTTGAACTATTTTAGTCAAACTTATTTCACACACTGGTGTATTCCAAATGATAAGGGTTAACACTACTACCTCTTATATACAACGATATACAATAACCATCATCATCGATTAGCTCCAAAATAACGTTTAACAATAGTTTACCGAACTCTTCGCCCGTTGGCTGTCGATAACGCCTTTTGTTGCCATGATTCCTGTAGGAATCATCGCAAAAAAAAACAAACAACAACAACAACAACAAAAAACCCGCTATCGACAGCTAATGAGATAACCCACTGATTGCCGAAAGACACCCTCCAAAAGCGAGGGCGTACGGGGCTCCTGGGGACCTACACAAAACCACTTGCGCACCGCATTTCTTTTCATGTTCTGACGGTCGGTAATGTTATTTGGGCAGTAAGTCCATCATGATTTCAGACACTTGAGCATGTACTCACTCTATAAAATTGTTTCTTCTTTGACACGTGTATTGACATATTGTATAACTGACAAGCAAACTGATAGTCATGAATTTGCTTGATATACTTTCATTCTAAAACACACAAACGCTTGATGACCCGGAAGGCACAATCTGAATACTGGTATGATGCCTCAAAACGAAAACGCAAAATATGCTCATCCTGCGAACTAGTTATGAAATACTTCTTTCTGCGTAGGTACTCTCGAAGTTTCTTTCCCACACACACACATTAACGAAGAACAGACAGCAACAAACACGCGAAAGAATCGCTGCACTAATAAAACTAACGAGATTCCCACTAGCATTTGTCATGAAAGCAGTAAGATGAGAAAAAAAACTAAATAGACAAACCTGCTGGAATTTTCAGTCATTATCCTTGATGGATTTACGGGCAGAACAACGCGTATTATTATAGAAAGCACTAATGACTACATCGTCAGGCGAAACCGCGGCACTAGTCGACAGTCAGATTTAGACTGATTCAAGTTTATTCAAAACCACTTCGGGGGTACATAAATTATATTAAATATAAAAGAAATATTAACGTTTACCAAAAGTGCTGTGTACTCAAAGACAATCATGATAGTCAAATCAAAACAAAATATTTGACTAAAAAATAAAAAAAAATAAAAATAAGAGAGAGAGAGAGAGAGAGAGAGAGAGAGAGAGAGAGAGAGAGAGAGAGAGAGAGAGATGATGATGATGATGATGATGATGATGATGATGATGATGATGATGAAACGTTTTTATTCAGGATAAAGTTTTAGGCATGCGAATGCCTCTCTTACAAACTGTCCTGCTACTCTACACACATACATAATCAACGAGCAGCACAATAAAAAATAAAAAAAACCCAAACAAACATAATGTCAAGAACATTCAAACGTACGAAAAGCATTAAAGGCGAAAAAACAAACAAACAAACATAATAACAGCAACATAAGCTGAAGGTCATCTTGTAACATGTCTCTGAGAGTACAGCATCAATAGAGAAGAATTGAATCGTGGTATTAATTTTAAAGTAAAAAGCGATAAAGGCGATCCTTAAAAATACTAAATTTAGAAATAGACCTAAGATGCTGGGGTCAATTATTCCATGCTTTTGCACCTGAAAAGGCCAGGATAGTTTTATATATATCTAATCTTGTTCTTGGTAGTTGAGCGACCTGTTTCTCGTGTTTCGTCTATAATTATCTGAAAACAGAGTTCGCAAATGGAGTGGGGCTCTCTGGTGTAGTATCTTATACATTAATACACACCGATTAAATTCAAATTGTTTGTTTAATGCCAGCAATAAGAGATTTCTTTTTTTGTCTGTGGGGGCGGGTCCAGGAAGTATGAGTTTAACACCTCGACGATACAGAGAATTTACTTTTTTCATATGAACTTCGCTGCAACCGTCCCAGACAGTGGAACTGTAATTACAGTGTGTTTTGATATGCGCGTGGAAGAAAAGTTTGCAAACGTCAGGATTAACTATACGGCTGCGCTTAGACAAAAGGAACACGTTTTTGGACAAGTTTTGCATACGTTATCAACACGAGGTTTCCAGTTTAACTGGTTGTCTACTGTTACGCCCAGCAACCGATGCTTAGTTACTTGTTCTATAGGTTGGCCATCTAAGGTAAGTGTTAAAGTTGGTAGTCCGCGCTGGTGATTCTGGCGTGTTGTAACTAACATGCTCTTTGTCTTTGGAATGCTAATTATCATATGATTATTAATGCACCAGTCAGCTACTTCGTCCAGGCTCTGCTGGAGTACCTCATTGATGTTCGCTAGCTAATTGTTAGATGTGTGTACGGTTGTGTCGTCAGCGAACAGATCACAGTTAGCCTCTGGGTGAGATATGCACAGCTGCAGATCATTAATAAACAATAGAAACAATAAAGGCTCTAGAATAGATCCCTGTGGGACACCACAAGTCACTACACCGTTTGATGAAAATTTGCCATTTAGGAGTACTTGCTGTGTTTTGTTTTTGAGATATGAAGACAAGAGGAAAACAGTTTTCGAGTTAATGTGATAAAGTGGTAGTTTTTCAGGAGGATGGAATGACTGACAAGATCGAACGCCTTTTTAAGGTATAGAAAGATTGCGCCTGATACTTTATTGTCATTAATGGCAGAGATCCATTCATCAATAATGTGATTTAGAGTAGTCTGGCAGGAATGTAAAGGTCGAAAACCGGATTGTTCAAGGAAATTAGGAGATGAGTATGTATATGTCTTTCAAGTGGTTTCGAAATTGATGATAAAATGGATAAAGGTCTGTACTCATTTAATTTGATTGTCTTTGAGAGAGAGAGAGAGAGAGAGAGAGAGAGAGAGAGAGAGAGAGAGAGAGAGAGAGAGAGAGAGAGAGAGAGAGAGAGAGAGAGAGAGAGAGAGAGAGAGAGAGAGAGAGAGAGAGAGAGAGAAAGAGAGAGGTCACACTAACATTTGTTTGATAAACATAGCGATCATTTGACTAAAGAAGTCGATTAAAGAACCAGTTTCAATAAGTTAATCTAGTCAGGTAGTCCTAGATGGACTTCTGCCAGTGTTCAGTCTCTGAAACCTGAAACAGCCGCAAACTGAAGGACTCCAGGCAAAGGTAAAGTTTTGCTTTGGACTACAGACATAAATTGTATTGAGCCAAATTTTGCTTGATGTAGTGCCGCTAACCGACAGATGTGATTACTCGACCCGAATCAAAATGGCCTGGAACATTTTGATTCGGGTCGTGTAATATCACATCTGCCGGTTATCGGCTCTATATCAAGCAAAATTTGGCACAGGATAATAATTAACACATATCCCACTGGCTGTATAGGGGATCACAAGCAAACTGGGATAAGTGCCGGGACAAGAAAAATGTGCCAGCCTCAGACTTAGTATATCGCGTAATGAGATACTCGGTGAGGAAAAAGGCCTCGGGCCGATGTCAACGTGGGCCATCAACCTGAACACCTTTCGCTCTCTGGGTGCTTATTTCTTCACAAAGTAATATAGAGTCAGCACCCTACGTTAACCCCCTCAGTGCTGAGAAAAAGTGAACGAGATCCAAATGCAAGAGGCGTAGATCCCCATGAGCCTCCGCAGTCGCGAGGGCTCATGAGGATCTACACCTCTTGCTGACGCCACTTTGAATCTACGTTCCTGGGACGGCCGGGCCGTTTTGGTGTTGAGTCGTTAGTGAAGATTGAAGAAACACAGTCTGCATGAACTGGCGGTGAAGGGGTTAACGCTAACGCGAATACGACCGAGTAACGCCTTCTCACTTTATGAATCCCGTGATGCCCTCGTGGCAACACGCTTAGCCTGCAGACCAATATTTAGTCTCGAGAACACAATATGTCTGGGAAATGATCCGACCTGCCAGTCAGTGTAATACAATCCAGTGTTTAGAACACAACGTCTCGCCATCGGAACTGTGACAAAGGTCGTGCGCGGGCCAACAGCGGCCGACGTCGGCCAGATGGCTCTCCTGAAAAACAGGATGCCAGCATAAGGCACATACCCTCATACCCCCCCCCCCCCAACTTTTTACTTTGGCGTTAGCTGTCGGTAGCACTTTTGTCGTAATGATTCCTGTCTTTAGCTGTATGTAGCGCTCTTTGTAGAGCTTTTTTTTTCCGGCAGGAATCATCACAGACAAAGGGTTAAAATTTACATTGAGAATCGTGATCCATTTTACACCCACCGTCAAATTTGTCTTACTTCACGATCGTCTGCTGGAAGAAATTTGCCGACCTTGCCAGTTCAAGGCCCGCAGTGCCTGTTAGCGCGTCAAGCTAATCATACACTGCCCTTGAACTGGCACTGTCGATCAATCTCCGGCAGGAAGGGCAGGAAGTGACACAAACCAATGCTAAACTCCTGGCCTGATCTTTCTGCTCTTTTGGTCGCTGGAAACAGTGTTACCAAAGCCAAGACGTGATTGCTTCATGTAGCTAATCGAGGCACACAGATACGAATGTCAACACGAAGACGCACAGATCCGTCTGTTGCGAGTGTTCACAAGGATCTATGCTTCACGCAGCTGGATGGGCTTGGCTGTGTCTTCAATGGCAGAAAAGAGGTGAAGTGCCGTGACTCTGGGACATTGTATTGTAACCAGGTACTAAATATGACTGCGCTATTTTCTGGGGAGTTTTTCTGTCCAATTTGCAATTTTGTTCTGACTGTTGAGGTCAGAAAGTGTGCAAGCCGGCTGCTCAGTATCGAGGTCTGCCGATTGCGTACCTTTCGGCCTGTTTGTGCGTATCACGTGACACACACAAAGAGGCGTGGAGGGCAACCAACAATTTCTGTACTGAGCGAGCGCGTGCATTTCTTCTCAGTGGTTTTCCTGTTTTCATGGCAAAGATGTCAAAAGAAACTTTTGAAAAGTATGTAGACAATTTAGACAGTGTAAGTAAAACTCGGTATCTGCAAAAATTGAGCGCGGTGGGGGCGTAGATCTGTACCAGCACACTGAGTGGTCGGACGAAGCGAAGTGTTTACCAAACATCGAGCAAGCTGATATCAGCGAGTACCTTGTACACAGAACAAACTTCTACACGAGGGAAAAGTTTAAAGCAGACACTGAAGAACTTGGGGGCTCAAAACCAGCTGACTGCTGGCTGGGTACAGCGCTCCATCCAGACTTACAGACCACAAGGCTGCCAGAACACTGTCATCACAGCGCAGGTGAGAATGAAGCGGCTATTTTGATCAACACTTTTAGTTTTAAGAGAAAGAGCATTCAAGTGGAGACCATGTGGTAAGACCGTTTTGTGGGGGGCGGGGGGGGGGGGGGGTCAGTGGTTGATGGCGTAACATGGCAAGCAAGGAACTACTTACTTCAGTTTTGATAGGGTTTCCAAGTGGAGACCATGTGGTAAGAACGTTTTGTGGGGGGCGGGGGGGGGGGGGGGGGGGTCAGTGGTTGATGGCGTAACATGGCAAGCAAGGAAACTACTTTAACTTTCAGTTTTGATAGGGTTTTGAAGTGATGTACAGTGTATGATGTAGATGAAAGCATGCATACATGAGTGTATGTACATGTGCGAATGATCTCGAGTATCTCACAGTCACTCTTGATTCTGTAGACATGCACTGCTGCATTATTATTGTGTGTTGTTTACATAGATCAGTGTGATCTGCTTCCACTATTTGTTGGTTTATTTATTTATTTATATTTACCTGTCTGTTTTACAGGTATACCATTCCGCCAAGTCCCTGACGGACAAGCTGCTGAGACCATGGGTCGTCACAGAACCGGATGGCAACATCATTACTGCACATTGTACATGTATGGCCGTACAGAGGCAGAATACTGTGATTTTATCGTGTGGATGCCCAAGGACATTTTCATAGAGAGGGTGTTTCCAGATGCAGAAAGGTGGGACGAGATGCTGCCAAAAATGAAACATTTCTTTAGAATAGAGTAGCTGTTCTGCCTGAGGTTGTCGCTCACAGTTTCTCTCAACCCCGCCGACAACCACTTTAGACTTTCCCCAGCAAGACCAACACTGAAGCTACCGGCAGATAACTCTACTGCTATTGTAACCGTTGATAGGAGGAAGATGACATGGTTGCTTGTGACAATGAGAACTGCAATATGCAGTGGTTTAATTTTTTGTGTGGGCATCACAACTACACAGAAGGGACGTTGGTGATGCCCTGACTGTCGCCAGCTTCCTGAATTTCGACTGAAAGGCAAATCTCGCCTGAAGATGAAGTGAAATCACAACTGAAGTCATGCTACTGTCACTCAGTCAGCTTGCAGCTGAACCCATTTAACCCCAAGGCTGCATTTCCCCAACTTAGGAGGTGTCACCTAAGACCTGTCTGTACCAGTTGCATGAGATGGATCGACCATGATAATTCAATGGTATTGCTAAGTGAGCTTGGTACCATCAGGTGGCAAGCTAATCTGGCACTACTCTTAAATCATGATGATTGATCCATCTCCTGGTGTAGTGTTGCAGGACTAAATGGGTTAATTACCCGTTACTGGTATTACACATTGTACAATTAGTAACCCCCTTGTTTGTATAGCCACCAGTACTGTAAAGATTACTGATGGCTGCGAACACAAAGCGGTTACTCTGTGAAAGTGATTGCAGTTGTTATACATACATGTGCATAATAAATTTGCCCAACAATTTTATGTTTGAATTAGGTATTTATTTTCGTCGTGTTATTTCTGGTGCAGTAGAAGTAAGTTTGAAGTGATATTAGATTAAATACTTATTGGTTTGTTGTTTTCATCAAATGGGAAGTTGAAATGATGAACTCATTTATGGCACACTACAGTACAACCACGACAGTGAAGGATAGTATTACCTGATTAGTTTTGTGCTTTCCACGGTGCCTGCTACATCAGTTACTATTCTTTTACTGTCAAGGTTCAAAATTTGATAAATTTTCATTTGGGTTCTGAGTATGACACAAACTGGAAATTGGACATGCATCACACACACCCACACACATCTTCTAAAATGCATCTTTATTATATAACAAGAATGGCAAAGGCCTTAATGCTTACGTGCATCCAATCCACATAATTAATGACTTTGTGACCTTGACTAGGTTTTCTAACATAAGGTCTGCATAGAAAGGACTTATCATCAGCTACCTTTTTGCCAAATTTGGTTGAACAGTTTTGCAAAAATCGTGCAAAACCCCCCCCTAAAATTCTAAAAAAAAGACATGTTCACATGATTTGCTGATCTCTTGTGACCCCTGACCTTTCCAAGAGGTCATCCACGTTAGCAAGCATAGGAAGCTTTTACTATCAGGTATCTCTGTACCAGGTTTCGGATGGTAGCTGCATATAGGATTTAAGAGGAAAAAAATTAATGATCCCCTGTGACCTTTAATTGGTATGTTCCTTGACAAACTGTTGTCTGGCGACATTGTGTTAGCTGACCAAGGGTTTAACATACTGGGACTCAAATCTCCGGTTTAACGTTTTAGTCAAATGGCACAACTAAAGGACACATATTTACTAGAGCACAGCAGATGGCAACGACCTTGTCCAAAGTTGTAACAGTATCACCCTCTGCTACATTTAAGAATGTGACGGGAATGGTCGAGTCAAGTATTCTGGATCACATTGCCAATGACACGTTCAACATGAACTCTAACATGTGCGATCTTTCGCGTGTACTCGACATACGCCGACAACTGCTTTTTACCCTTTGTGAATGCTGGGATCTTCACTTCGGCACACATCAGACCAACACTTTCTTGAATGTTAAACCCATGGTCTGCTAACACAAGGTCACCAGGTAACAGTTTGTCAAGGAAATCTTTGTTCTCAGTGACATGTTTGTCACTACCCCGACCACCGCAGCCATTTGTGATAAAACACACAACACCTTGAGGTGTGATGCCAGTCAAGTATTTATAGTGTTATGATGCTTATACGAGGAGAACGATTGTGACCTAGGCTTCAGACCGGACGGTGTTTCAATAAACAGTTCCGCAAAACAATCAATAATTACAGTCACTTTTCTCCCAAAGCTTCTGACAAACTCCAGGGCCATGTGATCAGTGGACTGAGACGGACATACATCACATTTGCCCATTTGTAAAAAAAATGCGTGAAATGGTGGATGGTCTGACTCTGAACACATAAGCCAGAAGCCTAACTGGCAAAGCCAACCTCGGGCGCATCAGCACTATCAGCAGTTTTTGGAACTTGGTGTTGACACTTCTTGGCCCGCTGGAGATGTGTGGGGAAATAAAATTCAGGAGAGCCAGCAGCATGAGGTAGTTAGTAGGCCAGTGTAGTATTTGACCTATCATCATCTTTCTTGAAAGCTTCTTCTTTGAAGTTCTGGTCATCGAGGTTTGTTTTGAGAGTTATGTTCTCATTACAAAGACACTGAACTTCTGACAGCAGCCCCGCATTGTCTTCTTGCAGTCTTAAAACCTCGGCTGCCAAGGCACTGTTTTCTCTCTCTAACCGCTGCCAATCTAAAGTCAGTCTCCCAATACTAGCCTGTAGGTCTGCTACATCAGCGTTGTGCTCAGCAAGAGAAGTGTTGTCAGTGTCCTCTGCATCTTACACCGGCACATCTTCAGCGAACTCCATCGCTGTACATCTTTTGCCCTGTCGTTTCTTTTCTTTGCGACTCTGAGACCTCTGAAATTGGCCCACGCTGGCTGCTTTGCAGGCTTAACCCATATGAAGAGTTGGTGCCCAGTCATAGAGCTCGGCTGGTTTTCCTGTGAAATAAAAGACAATTTTACTATGAGGAACACTCTAGATTTAGTGTCACCTCTCAGCTTGCCTGTCTTTGATGTTTATTACAGTGGAGTAATGCCGACCGGCTCAAAAATTGCTACAGACCTGTAGCATATTATTGTAATTCATGTGAAGTCTCTCTTGGCTTGACTTCGCGAACGAAGATTTTATAGGAGTTGCCCACGACGTCTGCAGGCTTGTTCGTGGCTGTGGAGGCCAATCCGAGACAGGCAGGTTCGACCGCAGTGGCTGCAGGGGAAGGTATGGCCAGGGTTCTGAGCTGCGGCATCTCTGTTTTTTCTCCTGAGCCGCTTGTCCTTAAGGCTAGCTCTGTGAGAGTCCTCAAAGGAGACAGCTGCCTTGTAAATGGTGGAGCGCCAGGTGTCACGGTCCGCAGCAAGCGAAGACCACTGGTGGTGGTCGATTTGGCAGGCACTAAGTGACTTCTTGAGACAGTCTTTGTATCTCTTCTTTGGTGCCCCTCTGTCACGGTGTCCAGTAGCAAGCTCGCCGAACAGGGTGATCTTTGGTAGGCGATGATCCTCCATCCTGGAGACATGCCCCGCCCAGCGGAGCTGTGTCCGCAGCAGCAAAGCCTCGATGCTCACAGTTTCAGCCTGTTCAAGGACCTCGACGTTGGTGACATAGTCACTCCAGTGAATGCCCAGGATGGTACGCAGGCAGCGCTGGTGGAAGCGTTCGAGGAGTCGTAGTTGGCTGCGGTAGAGGGCCCAGGACTCGGAACCATACAGCAGGGTGGTGAGGACCACAGCTCTGTACACGCTGATCTTGGTGCCTGTTTTCAGCTGTTGATTGTGCCACACCCGCTTGAAAAGTCGCCCGAAAGCGCTGTTCGCTTTTGCCAGCCTGCTGTCAAGCTCCTTGTCCAGCTTGGCGTCCGACGTGATAATGCAGCCAAGGTAAGTAAACTGGTGCACTGACTTTAGTTCAGACTCGCCAATGGTGATGTGAGGAGGGCGATACACTGTCTTGGGTGCCGGCTGATGGAGGACCTCTGTCTTTTTCAGACTGACCTCGAGTCCAAAGAGCTGGGCAGCATCTGCGAAGGTGAGTTTTCAACTGAGCCTTAAACTGAGGGAGAGTAGAGAGATTTCGAAGACTGACAGGCAGCGAGTTCCAAACTGAAGGTGCAATGAAGCTGAATGAGCGTTTACCAACAGTTTTCAAGTTACGCTTCGGAGCCTTCAAACGTTTCTCACTGGAGGACCGCAGAGAACGTGAAGGCTGGTATGTGCAGAGTGAAGCAGAAAGGTAAGCCGGTAGAGTCCCGTCGAAGTGACGGTATGCCAGAGTTGCCATCTTGTACTGGCATCGAAACTTTACCGGCAGCCAGTGGAGTTCTTTAAGCATGGGTGTCACGTGGTCGCGTTTACACTTCTTTAGAACAAGCCGTGCAGCGCTGTTCTGAACCCTTTGCAACCGACATACCTGTTCCATGGGCAGACCTGAATAGATGGAATTACAATAGTCAAGGCGGGAAGTTACCAGCGCAGTGACTAGTCTAGCCGAAGCGCGTTCAGATGTGAAGTCAGTGTGTAGAATAATGCCATGGTGTGAACAGCCTGGCAGTGATTGTGACAGCAATCCCCACTGCTACACAATGCTTATTGTGTACCAACTTCACCATCAACATTAGACTTACTGCCTCTTGAATAAAACAGTTTGAACGATTTATTCTTAACAGTTCAGCACATTACAAAGAAACATAACAAACGAGAAAAAGCATAGTACGGCCGCCATGCTCGAAGTAGTACGGCAGTTCAGTTGGTTCACAGTGTTGGGCACCTTGATTTAGCTGTCCTACTAATGGATGACATAATACACCTAATGAATGACTTATCATGCACTTACCAGTTAGAAAATGTCTTGATCAGACACGGGTCCATGATTTCATTGTTGTTTCTGTGACGGTCTTCCTGATGATTTTCGCAAACCATGCCCTGCGACGTCTCTCGCTCAGTTCCCGTAACTGAATTATTCCCTTTGATGGCAATTAAAGAAGAAATTCTGAAGAACTTTAGTTTTGGAATCGATGAACTTCTCATAAAACAGCCGCTCACACAGCATGTGTTCACCATTTTTACATTTGCCGAAGTGAACGCAGCGATCAAACGGCTATCGGTAACAGAAAGTCCACGCGGCCTACTCTACGCTGCCCTCCAAGGGCGTTACCGCAAAAAGGGATGATGTCATACGGCAGACCTCGATACGAGACGACAGTCGCTGTTTTTACTATGACTAATTTTTGTTTTACATGTATATACCGAAGTCCCTATACTGATTGTGCTGTGTTGTGTTGCGGCTTACCTCAGAGTCGGGGTCTCGCTGCATCGAATCGAACCGCGTTTGTTGTATTGTGTCGAGTCGTGTTGTTTGAAACCTTCGTTCGTTTGTTTGTTTGTTATTTTTTGTTCGATCGTTCGTTTGTTTGCTTGTGTATGTCACGCCAAACTGATATGTCTTTTGAGGTCTGCGTCACAACGCTGGAGACAGATCAACTATCAGTGTTCAAGGGTTGTGTCAGAACAGCTTGACGCATGTAGGCGGTCATCGACTATATCATGGTCGATCCACATCCTCTCGTAGCATGGGTTAAGAAATTCGTTGTCAGCAATGATCCGCGGCTTAGCGTGGTCGAACCCGCGCGCTCTCAAATTCATAGGATGTGAGTGCGCGAAGTAAAACCGCTTTCAGCCAGATCATAATCATCGCGTAAAACCTGAAGGCAGTACATTTGCATGAGTGAGCTTAAACCTGCGCAAGCCACTAAAGAAGTGCACCGCCATAGTAGAGCACCTTCCAAATAAGCAAAAGGCCATCGGGCCGACGTTGGCCGCCTTTGGCCCGCGCACGGCCGTTTCTTTGGGTTTCTTAGTGACTATCTATCTATCTATCTATCTATCTATCTATCTATCTATCTATCTATCTATCTATCTATCTATCTATCTATCTATCTATCTATCTATCTATCTATCTATCTATCTATCTATCTATCTATCTATCTATCTATCTATCTATCTATCTATCTATCTATCTATCTATCTATCTATCTATCTATCTATCTATATCCCGTAGTCTTGCCGACCGTTGGGGCACCACTGATGACTTGGCAACCAGCTCCCTCCATTCTTCTCTGTTCTCTGCCATTCTTAGCGTATCACCCAGCCTCATTCCTGTCCACTCTGAGATATTGTCCTCCCATCTTTTCCTCTGTCTTTCTCTCCTTCGTCCTCCTTGCACAGTGCCTTGCAGGATTGTTTTGGCAAGCCCTGCTGAACGCGTGACATGCCCATACCACTTCAGTTTGCGTTTCTTCACAATGGCTAATAGGGCTTCATAGGGCCCGATGGCTTGCCTGATTATGCTTCCCACTTCAGTCCTCGTTCGTGATGTGATCTCTGTATGAAATGCCAAGCAGCCTTCGAAAACATCGCATTTCAGTGGCTTGTATCCTCCTTTCAAGGTCTGCTGTGAGAGTCCATGACTCGCAGGCATACAAAAACACTGAGATGACTAAGGAGCGCATCAGTCTGATCTTGGAGCAGAGCGTGATGTTTCTGTCCCTGGCGCAGACTAAAGACTCTCACGCAACTGGACTCAGCCCCCTAGATAAACTCCGCTATAGCAGAGCGCCCTGATCGGTGGCTGGCGCAGGACCAAGCTCACGCATGCAACTGGCCCCAGCTGCCTTAATCAGCTCCGCAGATGGAGTTCGCATAGCCACCATACTGGCTGTCTTTCACGATTCCCTGCGAAACAGCTATTGCGTGTAGCCAAGTGTGCAGTGTACATCACTACTCGGGAGCCATTCCGAAGTCAGACGGTGCAGCTTTCGCCATCTAGTCTTGAGCTGAATTTACATTGGCATACAAGGACGACCCACTAGATACTCAAATGTCCTCGGACCGACGTCATGCTTTGAGTTGTCCCAACATCAGTCCGAGGTCCTTTAGCTTACTTGGAAGCCAATAGGGACTGACATGTCCCCGTTGCAACCAGCGTTTCGGCAGCGACGTAACATAGCCATAAGGGCCATGAGAAACAGAAGCGACTAGTTCAACACTTTGGAGTCATCGCGGACGGCACGCATTCTAGAAGACAAGTATACTCAAATTAGGACGACAGCACTTTCACCGATTCAGACCTGTATTAATTTGAAGCCCGAGGCAAGAGCAGAGACAAACAACTGAACTCTTCGCATTTGACAAGTAGTCTGCTCTGTCTGTAGATGTGTTCCGGCTATAGCTAGAACACTCAGTGTGCAAAGGTCCTCGGGCCGTGCACTGTCGCAGACGGTTGATCCGCGGTTGACCTGCGTCGGCCCGAGAACCTCGTTTCGCTATTGGGAACATGCCCAGGACTGAGTCCTGTGCGAAAAGGTTCCCTGTCAGAAGTTTTACTGATGACACTGGTGGAAATAGTATCCTACACGCGAAAAGTCCACCGACACCAACCACTGAATCTGACAGCGGCTTTGCTATGGGAAATGGTTACCGCTAAGTATACTGGCCAGCAGAAGAAGTGCGACATCTTTCGAGTCATAAAAAAACAAACAAACAAACCCATCAACATTCAGTATTTCGATGACCTGAAGGACGCCGCATTTTTTAATCCTCGTATGAGAAGTCGTCTGGTTATTTTTATTAAAAAAAATTAGACTGAATTTCTGGAACTGTGGTTATAAAAGAAGCTATGGCTTATCCATTGGTCCCGCCGTGAGATGGCCTTAGTCGCCTGCTCGGCTTTAAACCCAAATAACTAATTATACTTTGGTCAATGACAAGCACTCGATCAACGGCTGGAAACGGCTACGCTACCCACTCTATCATTCCTGCAATAAATGTGGCTAGAAGGAATGATAGAGGGAAATGCAGACGAAACAGTGCCTGCCAAACCTTCAAAACAAGAACAATAACCATCAAATCCACAACAAGAAGGTGACTGCTATAATACGATTTCTCTGAGAAAGATTAGTGCATTGTATTCTTGCACGTATGTCCTGCAGCCATCTAACGAAGTAATGCCTCTGAGCTGTCAAAGTCACCCCGTTTCTCTCCGACATGCACGTACTCCAAGTAAAATGTTTTAGTTGACGCATCGCATGCTTCAAACGATCATTGCCATTTTAGTACTCTGGGTCAGTAGCACGGTGGACCCAGTCCAGAAATCCGAGTCCTTAGCGGAGGGAGTCTGTACGCACGCCAGTCGAAACCCTAAACCCGGATGATTCCTAACTCTGAAGATGCAAATGGCGTGATGTAAACCAGTAAGAGGCATAGATTCCCATGGGCCCATGCGAATGCAGGGGCCCATGGGAATCTATGCCTCTTTTAGACGGAAGGGCAGCTTAAGGCGTTGTACATAGTCGACTAAAAACACAGATGAATCCCTCAGTCTGAAGATGCAAATGCTGCGATACCAGCCGGCAAGAGGCGTTGATTCCAATGTGCCCTTGCAGATGGATGGGTTAATGAGAATCTATGCCCCTTGCAGAAGGAAAGTACAGCAAAACCTGTTTTTGAGCGAAAGCCCTATGAGAGATTATATGCCATTTAAAACCATTATTGACTGGCTGTGGTAACCTAAATGACCCTCTTTAACCCGTTCAGTGCCAAGAAAATGTGAACAACAACAAAAGAAAAAAGTACAAGAGGTACACATCCTCATGAGCCCCAACAATTGTGGGAGCTCATGCAGATCTATGCCTCTTGCCGACACCACTTTTGAATCCAGATTCCCTGGCTCTTCCGGAGTTGAATTAGCTACTCAGACTGCATCAGCTGACACTGAACGTGTTAATTACAGGTGATACTTTTTTCTCAAGATTTCTCTCGAGAGAACACCTGTTTATTAATAACAACACCTTTTTATTGCAAAAAAAGGTGGTCCCTGAAAACAGGTTCCACTTTAGAAAATGCAGCGCTGTACTTACATGATCACTTTTATAATGCTTTTATAGCCCTCTTTGATTTCATTGTACGCTAATTGATAATTTACTTGGAAGCCCTCGCTACATGAAAGACCAACCCCAGTAGGAAAAGTCTTCGGGCCCACGACGGCCGCAGTGGGCTCGCGCACAACCGTGCGCGGGCCCACTGCGGCCTTCGTGGGACCGAGGACCTTTGCTTACCGGGAAATAGGACTATAAAATCACTACACCCAGAATGGATTTTCGTCTGTGTATGCCTGCTTTTAAAAGGCACGTCTCTCATTTTACTTCTTCCTTGACATTGTGGGGTCCGTGGGGATGCACGTTGGTCGATAGCTCAACGGGTTGTGGCTAATGAGCCTCTTCGCTGCCAGCGTTCACCACTACACACTGACCGACATTCGCGTGACAATCAAAAGATTAAAGTGAACGCGATCCAACCGCAAGAGGCATAGATCCTCATGAGCCCCCGCGACTGCGGGGGCTCATGAGGATCTATGCCTCTTGCTGAGACTAGATTGAACCGACGTTCCTTGGACGATTGTGCCCTTCAAAGATTTCAGACAAAAATATAAGCGTCCAGTAGCATGAAAGAGGTTAAACAGTCTAAAGGTCTGCTTCTCTTTCTTCAGGCGAAACCAGGTGTAGTAGTTATCAGTGGAGACAGTTAAACCCAGAAAGAGTGCCACAAGTTAAAAGTTCAATGGTATAATTTGGTGTCTAATGGATATTCTTGTCCACACTAAGGTTGGAGTCTGCGAATGTCCCCCAGGGTATTCTCAACTGGTAAAACTTAATTTCCCAAAAGTTTAAAAGTTCTTTCACAGACTTACAAACGCATATATATTAGGCGCGGGCGTTGAAACGTACAGATTGTAAAAGACCCCAGCGCTATTTGGGACAGACCCTGAGACATTCACACTTCTGCACACTCGGAAGGAGAAGATGGAACAGGGGAAAGTCAGTAAGTCCATTTCTGTGAAAAGCGAAATTTTCATTGTATTACAATGAAAATCTCACTTTTCACAAAATGGACTTACTGCCTTTTGTCTTCCTGGGGCAGGATTGCTCAGAGAGTGGATCAGAAGGGGGTGATGTGTCGGCGTTAGAATCACGGCAGAGTTACAGACATTGACAATGACTATGACAATGAACCTTTATTTTCCAACGGTAAAAGTTATTGGTAACAGAACCAGTTTTCAAACTTGCCGTCGCTACATCTACTACATTAATGACAAAAATACAAGCACGCACGCACGCACACACACACACACGCACGCACGCACGCACGCACGCACACACACACACACACACACACACACACACACACACACACACACACACACACACACACACACACACACACACACACACACACACAAACACGGTATACATTTCAATGCATTCCTATTATAACCATCCAAACTAAGACAGGGAGAAGTGAAACATATTAACATTGAAACATATTAACATAAAGAAAGAAAAAGTAAGAAAAAGTAACTAAATGCAACTAAAATACACACACGCACGCACACGCGCATTCCATACATACACACGCATACACGGACTCTCTCTCTCTCTCTCTCTCTCTCTCTCTCTCTCTCTCTCTCACACACACACACACACACACACACACACACACACACACACACACACACACACACACACACACACACACACACACACATCATATCCTGCGAAGAATGATCTTAGTACTGTGACGACTACATTATGTCAAAGATTGCAGGTGCTTAAAGAGGCTATCCCTAAAGGTGTTGAGCGTGTTTGCAGTTTGAATTACTGTTGGAATAGAATTCCAGAATGAACTTCCTGAGAAGGACAAACTGGTTTTGAATAAATCAATACGAGGGAGAGGGACCCTGAATTGTTGACCATGCCTAGAAGTTTCGGGGGATTGCTCTGAGAAAAAGGAACTCAGATACAAAGGACATGATTGCTTATACAGCTTGTACATTAACACACCCTTATTGAACAGAAAGTGATCTTTTAGAGGTAGTATGTTCAGTGCCTTGAGCTTTTGGTCGGTTGAGAGCTCCGGATTAGGAAATACAAGTTTAGCAGCTCGCCTATGTAGGTAGTTCAGCCTCTTCAAATGTACATCACTAGAACCATCCCACACTGTTGATTCATAGTCAATGTGCGACTTGATGTGAGCATTGTAGAAAAGAAGACTCGTATCTGTGTCAGTAATTGTTTTCAACTTTGACAACATATACAGATTCTTGGAGACCTTTTTACATACACTGTTAATATGCAGCTGCCATTTAGGCTGGTCATCTAAAGTGACCCCCAACAGGCGGTGACGTGTTACCTGCTCAATTGGGCTGCCGTTTACACAGATTCTAAGAGAGAGTGGGCGTAGCTGGTGCGTCTGACGTGTGGTTATAAACATGCATTCTGTTTTTGAAGGGTTCAGAGACATTGACTTGGAATTACACCAGACAAAGACTTCTTTTAAGCTTGTCTGCAGACGTGTGCTTATTGTGGATACGTTTTTGTCAGGCGTGTGCAGGGTGCAGTCGTCGGCAAACATGTCACATGAAACATGCCCACAACTAAGATTCAGCGGAAGGTCATTAATAAAAATACAAAACAGCAGTGGCCCTAGGACAGAGCCCTGAGGCACTCCACGTTTGACGAGACCATACGAGGAGTAGGATCCATTTAATAGTACTTTTTGCTTCCTTCCACTCAAATAGGACCTAAAAAATAAGACGGCATCTGAGTTTCAGAGATATACTTGAAATTTCAATAAAAGAATGTCGTGGTTTACAAGGTCAAAAGCCTTCATAAAGTCAATAAAGATTGAGCCAGTTATTTGAGAGTTATTCAAGGAAGTTAGCCATGTATCCACAAGTCTAGTTAGTGCTGTGTGGCATGAGTGTTTTGGGCGAAAGCCGGACTGGAATATGTGCAGAAGACCGCGGTTTTCCAAATACTGGTAGAGGTGCTTGTGTATGTGTCTCTCGAGTGGTTTGGTTAGGCTGGATAATAATGAAATGGGTCTGTAATTATTTACATCTATTAGATCTTTTGATTTCGGTAAAGGTATAACCTTAGCTTGCTTCAGTTCAGCCGGAAAAATGTTTTGTTCAATGCATAAATTATAGATATGTGTTAAGGATTCTACTATATAGGGAAGGGAAAGTTTGAGGATTTTAGGGCTAATCTCGCCAGGACCCGATGATTTTTTTTGTTTGCTAATGACCCGATTAGCTATCCTACTTCACACACAGCTAGAGGCGGTATAGAGAAGCTTTTTTCCATCAGTCTTTAGTTTGCAGAAGTTAAGTAGTGCCTCAGGGCATGTGTACGTCGTGTTGTCATTAGAGGGTGTGATTGACTCAGCGACAGACAGAAATTGTTTGGTAAAGGTGTCTGCAGTAATGCTAGAAGGAATGGCTGTCGATTTTTTGTTGCTACCTCGGGTGACAACAGTGACCACTAGCAGTATTTTTGAAATCTTTGTAATTGAACGCCGAGAAAGTCTATCCACCAGACTGGCACGGGTAAAAAAATAAGACAGACAAGAGGCATAGAACGTCATGAGCCCCCGCAGTTGCGGGGGCTCATGAGGATCTATGCCTCTTGCTGGCACCACTTTCAATTCATGTTCCTAGGACAGCTAGGGCTTGTTGGTGTTGAATTGACGAAGATTGCAGAAACACAGTTTCCGTTAACGGGCACGGAACGAGTTAAGCCTTTTCCCTCATATACATCTGTGTTCTTCACGTGAATGTCCTTCAGTGTGCAAGTTGGTTCCAGACGCGAAATTCGTGATCCCTCACGGCGAAGGGATTAAAACAGCACACTCCAACTGAAAATTAGAGTTAGACTTGATCTGATTCACTCTCGCTCACTCGTAACCACCGATCCTAATTTGTGTCTGAATTAATTTCCGTCAGGAAGCAACACCCCAGACCCTCTCGCCGATCCAGGGTAAGCATGACCTAGCACCTCCTCGGGTGCGGTAAAACAGACCCAGTGCGGAAAAGCCACCGGGCCGCCGTCGGCTGTGCGCGGGCTAACGGCGGCCGACGTCGGCCCGATGGCCTTTTGCGCATTGGGGAGGTGGAGCTGATTAATTTGCTCTGTTTGAGTCGTGAATTCTGTTGCATCTCTGGAGCCTGAGAAAAGACATGAGGGTGTATGTCTGTTGCAGAGGGAAGGGGCACCTCCGATCGCATAGTGTTTAACTGAAATCAGTCACTTCCACCGTGTGGGGAACCGATGTATAAATGAAATGAAAACCCAAAAACAAGCTGGGAAGATTCAAACGCCGGAACTCACATGTCCTTGTTAAAGAGTATGTAGTTTGCAAGCAACTGGGTTTAGTAATACAATTTTGGTTTAGTAATACAATTTTGGTCTAGTAATACAATTTTGGACACACTAGGAATGGGAGAACTCCCTCAAAAAACAAACAAACAAACAAACAAACAAACAACCAACCAAGCAAACACCCCCCCCTAAAAAAAAAACAACAACAACCAAAAAAAAAAACAACCAACAACAACAACAAACAAACAAACAAACAACAACCCTCTCCCCCCAAACAAACAAAAAACAAAAACAATCCCAAACAAAAAACAAAAACAAAAGAAAAAGCAACAAACAAAAACCAAAAACACCAAATAAATAAATAAATAAATAAATAAATAATAAAAAAAGAAATACCCCCCCCCCAAAAAAAAAAAAAAAAAAACAAGCAACAACAACAACAAAAAAACAACAAAAACAAACAAACAAACAAACAAAAAAAGAAGCAAAACTAACAAAAGACAAGAACAAAAAGAAAACAAAACGACACCAAACAATAAAAAACAAACAAACAAACAAACAAACAAACAAAAAACCACAACAATAAAACCAGAAAATCATGTACACTGGCCTGTGAATCTCGACCTCACGGTTCTAGGCCGTAAGGTAAAAAAATCACAGACCAGCACTGAGACAATTCACCAAAAGCCTCTGCAGGTTTCAAGGGCATAACGAAAATAGAAAATACACGTCTCTTACAGATTGCCGGAATTCACTGTCAGCGGGCCTGTCTCGGTGACGGGG
This sequence comes from Semisulcospira habei, assembly GCA_036245525.1. NCBI lineage: Eukaryota > Metazoa > Mollusca > Gastropoda > Semisulcospiridae > Semisulcospira > Semisulcospira habei. The sequence goes on along the minus strand of BTPG01000002.1, from coordinate 257,686,137 downwards.
ATCCGTTTGGATCGTGCAGGTTGTGGTTGAGAGTTCCTGAGGACGAATGTCTTCTACAGATGGAAGGAAATCGGGTTTTCCAATGTGGGTCACCAACCGAATTTGATGATCTTTGGGCGGAAGTTCCTGACACAAGGATTCTTTTACCGTCGTCAGTGAACAGCAGTTGGTTCAAGTTCAACCCTGATAACCGCCCTTGTTATGGGAGCAGACGGCCCGGCCAGACATGGGACAGATTCTTACCAAAAAGACTCATAGATTCTCATGAGCCCCTTGCAAAATGCTCGGGTTCATGAAGTCTATGCCTCTTCCAGATTGAAATGTCTGGCTGATTAGGCAAGAAGTTGATCTCAATACGTTAAGACTCAAACTTCGATTACTGCTCAGTTTTAGAACGTAACAGAGCGACCTTCGCAGCAAGAGGGAGCAGACTCTCACGATCTTCTGCTGACGACATAAGCTAATGAGGATCTGTCCCTGGTGCAGACTGGAGGGACTTGCATGGGGACTGTAAGAGAAGGGGTGATTGCAATAGCCCCCCTATTCGGAGTGCCCCCGGATTAATTATGGAGTGTCAACAGTGGATTTCTTCTCTCTCTTCATTCTAGAAAAACTCCGGCACGCTCTGAGCCCATGGGAGGAGATCAAGTCAACACCTCTGCTGTTGGAGTCTTAGTTCAACTCACAGTAAGCCAACCGCAGGAGGCAAAGATCCTCATGAGCGTCCGCTTTGCGGGGGCTCATGATGATCTTTGCCTCTTGTTTATGGTAGCTTTAAGCCAGTGTTCTCCAGTATCGAGAAACTAAAAATGTTGCAAGTGAAGCATCTCCTGACCGGATTACCATTTGATGAGCACTGTTTTTGGTGTCTGTTCTGGTTCACTTTTCTTTTTGTCAACGATAGAGCCGAATCCGGGAACAAATCGACCATGATTATTCACGACTCCAACATGACTGGATGCTTCGACCAAGACAGCTCACGGAGTGTACCTGATTAGCGTGGCGCTTGTAAAGGCGCCAAGATAATCAGATAGACAGGTACAGATCCCTAACCTTTTTTGGTCGACCCATTAGCGGGCTATTCCGTTCGCCAGCATTTTTAGTTCCTGCAAGGCCTTTCTCCCCTTAAACAGCGACCAACATATGAACGCAAGAGGTATATATCATGATGAGCCCCTGCAAACGCTGGACCTCATGGGGATCAGTGCCTAACAGCTAGCTCCATTCATATCCGTGCGCCTCGAGCAGGCCGGGTCAGTCATCCTGATGTGATTTACAAGCGTTCGAAGACATCATTTTGCCGGCAAGTGAGCGTTTAAAATGAAACGTTTCACGTTTTTGCACCAATGGGCACCGGGTCTCTGAAGACATTCCCTTCAATCATCATCACCACGCACCCGTGCAACCCATATGTCCACCCATCGCTCTCCTACTCCCATAATAGTTCTCCTATTGATATGCAAAAGGCCACTTCTTGAAAACTAAAAAAAAAAAAAAAGCCTCAGCCTATTGAACCCCGAGTTCTATATTCCAATCTGAGGAACACACTACAGGCGACAGATCGACCATGATAGTTCAAGGGTGTAGCCAGAATAGCTTGGCGCCTTCAGGCGCCAAGCTAAGCTGGCAACACCCTTGAACTATCATGGTCGAACTGTCCACTGCAGAATTATGTCCAGGGTTGAACGGGACAACCTACATGCGTGCAGCTGCCGCTAACAAACTGAGCTGAATAATTTTTGCGTTTCTGACAGAACCAGGCGGCTTTCTAATTTTCAATCCATTTACACGAAACAGGATTCTCAGGAGTCCCTGCGATTGTCAAACTTGCCGGCGATATAGCTGCCTGAGGCCGGCGTAGATTCTCAGCAGTGATTTATTTATCAACGTGAATGCCTCTTGCTCTACATAACATTGAGCACATTTACATCACGAGTCTGAAGATTTTTTTAAACACCTTTGGCTGTCTCTAGCGGTTTTTGTCCCGATGATTCTTCACGGAATCATCATGACAAAATCCGCTACCGACAAAGGATGACATTAAAAAAAATAAAAATGGGTGTTAAGGTCACATACACTACTGTCTAGTGGCTGCGACTGTCATTCCCACCGCTGACAGCTTAGAGCAAGTGCATCAAGAGTTTTTCTTTATTTTTTTTTAATACGTGAGTGAGGATTTAAAGGCACCTGTTCCATGCAAGAAAGGGATAGTATATCGCAATATCTCTTTTATACATGTTTTTGTTACGTCTTACAAGAATACTGCACGAAAGGGTAAACTTAAAGCGATCTGCTCCATGGCGGGCTTTGATTGCTAAAATTCGCCGACACAACGGGCTATCAATGTTGTCTTGCCTCAACTAAGACCTTACTACCCTTCTTTTCAGAATCCATGTGAGTAGGCACACGTACCAGAGGTTTTCCACTGCCTTTTGAGCGTAACGAAAGGAGCTCTCCTACGTACAATGGAGAAGAAGAGCAGAAACGTATTTCATTTTACGACATTGAAACTTGATAGTTTTAGTTACTTTTGCCCAGCATTAATTTAAGACATACTAAGAACACTCTAAAGGAGATACTGCGAGCTATTAACAATTTACTTTCTTGAGTAGGTCGTTTTAATTTGTGAAGTGTGAATGTCGTAAAATGAAAGAATGTTCTGCTCTTAGTCTCCTTTGTACAAAGGCGAGCTCCACTGATACGCACAAGGGATGTTACGTGTGCCGACACTGTAAAGGTGGAAAGGAAGGGTAGAAAAGTCTTTTGTTATGGCAAGACAACAGAGAACTCGTTGTACCGACAAGTTTGGCAATTAAAGTCCACAATGGAGCAGATCGCTTTATAATACAATTACTCTTTTGTTTTCGTGGCTGGGAGGATTGTCCTCTTTTTCACTTGAAGCTAGTGGCAAGGGAGCCAGCTGAGGATGTAAAGCACTTCTCTGCATGCAAGAAAAGAGTTTCAAAGTCTGTATATCCATTACTGAAATTTTGATGTCTAACGTGCAGTGACTCCCAACAATCTATCTATCTATCTATCTATCTATATCCCGTAGTCTTGCCGACCGTTGGGGCACCACTGATGACTTGGCAACCAGCTCCCTCCATTCCTCTCTTTTCTCTGCCATTCTCAGCGTATCGCCCAGCTTCAGTCCTGTCCACTCTGAGATATTGTCCTCCCATCTTTTCCTCTGTCTTCCTCTCCCAACAATGTCATATAACGTCAGCTGTTCCCGCGTCGTTCAGTTTATACAGACGGAACAAGAACCCGGATACTGTCAGACAGACAGTAGCAGACAGTAGCGTCTTGCAGACGACACAGAGCAGGTCGATGTGTCATTACCGTTTAGAGAATTGCAGGAAGCATTAATAATTTCCTCAGCCTGAAAAGCAAAGTGGGACCAATCCCTTCGTGCAAGAGGCACAGATTCTCATGAGATCATGCAATACAGGGGCTCATGAGGATCTATGTCTCTTGTCTAGATATAGTGAAGTACTGAACCCATTAATCCTGAGGCTGATTTTTTCCCCCTCAGATTAGTGAGTTGTCCTATGAAGACTACATTTCAGTTCCCACGATAGACTGACCAGGATAGTTCAAGGGTGGTGCCAGGACAGCTTGGCGCCCCTGGGCGCCAAGCTGTTCTGCCACTACCCTTGAGCTATCATGGTCAAAACTTTCGCACATGAGAGCGTATGATGTGAAGGGCTGCTTCTCATGTCTCACTGCGCGCACTGTGTGATTACGGTTTGTGTGAGGACTCTTACATTGTAACAAACGTCATGCCTAGAAAGCAAGATTTGACCGATCCACAGTTGATGAGAACCTACACTCCTAGCAGATGAAAGGGCCGGCCTGCTGAGGAATCCTTTTGGACTTAGAACAGCTGATACGTGCGGTTGGGAAGTTTTTCCTCAAGGCAAAAGCTTTTAAAAAATTGTATTTTCTTATTTTTTACTTCGAATTTATTTCCCGGTCACAGTTCTAATCATTTTTATTTACGGCGAAAGTTAAAGTGCTGGAACCTTCCTGTAGAAAAGGAAAGAAAAGAAATGTCTTACGGCATGTGACTACGCAATAAACCGACTAAATTCCAGCTGCATCCGCATAATACCGGCGTAGAGGAAGTTGATACAAATTAAAATTATATTCACGTAACCTTTGGCCTCCAGCGCCCTATTCTATAATAGTCTGCTGAGCGTTACTTCACCCCTTTGCTGCCAATGACCACGAATTGCGCGTCTCAGTGAAATCACTGCACACTGACCGATATTCAGTCGCGTGAAGACCACAAATGTAAATGACGCCCAAAAAAACAGGCAGGTAACATAGGACTAACAAGAGACATAAATCCTCATGACCCCCCGCGACTGCGGTGGCACATGAGGGTTTATGTCTCTTGCAGATGGGTAGCGCTCGCCTTACCCTGCCAGTAATGGGGTTAAAACAGATATAAACCTACGGTATACATCGAGGGAGTTGGAGCTACTCTGACAGCTCTAGAATAGTGACTGATCAGCCTGGCGTCGCTCCAAGGAGTGCAGCTAATCGGCCGCGCTGTCGACGGTGAGCTACTACGGCCAATCCATCTTCTGCGGCTACACTTGAGCTTTCAGGGTAAATCCATCTCCCGGCCGCTGCTGACTTCGGAAGTGAAAGGGTGGGGGGGGGGGGGGGGGGATGGCCTTCCCCTGACACTATCCAGGGCAGTGATGTAACTCGCGGGAAGCTGTACTAAAGTTAATTACGTTCTCGAAGTGCTCACTTCCGAGACAGTTTATAGTGACTACATGTCCCTGTGCTCTGGCCTTCTTCTGACGTATCCCTACGCCTTTGAGGTTAACTCTTCGCTTGTGCATGCAACAAATGGTAATGTAAACGGGTTAACCCGCTATCGGTACGGTAAACGGGTTAACCGGCACTGTAAACAGATTAGCCCCTTTGTTCACGCAGCTACCGGTACTGTCAACAGATTAGCTTCCTTGTTCATGCAGCCACCGACACTGTACCCCTGTGTTTATGCAGCTACCGGTACTGTAAACAGGTTAGCCCCCCCCCCCCCACGGCCCCCCGCCCCCCTCCTCGCTACCCCGTTCATGCAGCCACCGGTGCTGTAATTAGTAGTTTACCCTTCCCCCTGCCCTCTCACCGTGTTTTTTTTTTTTTTTTTTTGTTTTTGTTTTTGTTGCAGCTATAGGCAATGCAAGCCGGTTAGCCCCCTGTTCATGCAGCAACCGGTACTGTAAACAGGTTCGCCCCCTTGTTCATGCAGCTACCGGTAATGTGAAGTGTAAACAGTACCGGTAAATGCATGCATGAAGAAGAGGTTTAACATTACAGCTTTTCACCTCCAACATCAAATGTGAGAGATGGATTAACCATGACATCGATAGTGTCGGATAATGTTGACTCTTGAGGAGGCGCTGAGCTAAGCGGGCACTCCATTGTCAATGGAAAGCCCCTTCGCCTGTTCGTTGTGCGTATACAAAGCCGCGAACCTGCATGCTGAATCAAAGATTACTCTTGAACTGTCGTGGTCGTTCCACCTCCTGTGGCTTGAACGAAGACTGTAGCAGCACATTTCACTTGGCAAGAAAAGTCAGTTTGTGATATATAAAGTAAGATGTTAAAAGAAAGTCATATCCCAGACAGCAATGGTCCTCAGGCCCACTGCGGCCGTCGTGGGCCCGAAGGCGTTTTGCTACTGGGGATGCCTTATACTTTGTGAAAGAGATGCGTGATATGTTGGTCACAGAAATGTGCATGCAATCTGTATCCGAAGCTTTGTCTTTGTATTTATGAGAGCTTTTTTTTTTTTCACGACATATCGCCTGAAAAAAAAAACCCCTCAAGAAACCACTAAACGAAGTACTATTTAACTCATTCTACCCCAACACCGAAATCCCAAAATGTTGCCGTTGTCCTCTGAAGACTGCATTGCAGTGCAGGACACGGATCGACCATGATAGTTCAAGGGTGATGCCAGAATAGCTTGGCGCCCATGGGCGCCAAGCTATTCTGGCGGCATCACCCTTGAACTATCATGGTCGATCCATATCTTGCTGTGGTGTGTCTGGGGTAGAATGAGTTAAGGAACGTTGCGGCATTTCTGAAACCTTTTCCTAAAGTACCAAAACATGTACGCTTGTGCAAGTCTGGTAAGTTATAAAATTCACAGGCCTTCAAGGCTGAGGATCTACGAAATAAAGAGGCCTTTGGCTGCTACGGTAAAAGAAACACAGAAAATAAAGTGACACCAGAACATGGGAAAGGTTTAGGGCAAAAACTATCTCACCGCAGAAACTGGGGTAGTCAATTTGATTAATCTTTGGTTTCCGGGCACATAGTCCCGCAGGTATTCCAATTAGGGTGATACAGATTGAATTCATTGTCCAAAAAGTGATATGTCTAGCGCGACAAGAGACTGAATCACACTGGAAATTGAGCTCAATAAAGGCTGTTCACTGCTCCATAATCACCGTCTATCGTTTTGGTTTCCCATGTCAACTGGAACCGCTCGATTGCAGTGGCTCACTAGCTTGGCGTCTGGACAGGCTCCAAGCTAATCAGGCACTACCAGTGATCTTTCAAGTGCTATCCATCATCGATGATTTGCACGTCCTGCACTGAGCAGACATGGGTTGAACCCCTTCATTTGCCGGCGGATCTGAACTATATATGAAACTACACCTAACTGAATCTTGAACACCGTTATGTGTGATGAATGTGCTTCAACGCAGTCTGTGTGATATATAATATGATTAGTACAAGTGAGAGACTTACAGTCGTGCACTTTAAAAAATGCAACAAAACACAATCGAAAATTCAAGTAAGCACTCCACCCGTCCAGTAAAAACACAGATACAAAATAAGGCAAGCAAGAAGCATAGAACCTCATGAGCCGCCGCAACTGCGGGGGCTCATGAGGTTCTATGCCCCTTGCAGGTGGGCGGATCTGGCAGTCATCAACTTTTAAAAATATGTATATGGCGGTAGATGTGATTGATCGAAACCGGCGCTGTCGCTATTTGAAAGTGCGTAACGGTATATGTTCACAATCGAGCCTCCCACATCATTCTGCACTGGTCTCTCGCAATTGCGCTTGGTGGCTTCGGGAGTGAAGGGATTAATGACCGAAAGTTGAACCGGATCCTAATGTACGCTAGAGCGGCCCCGGCGACTGGTCCATATTGGCCTCCTGACACTCAGAGAGATTTATCGCATTCCGGAACACGATTCATTCCTCTTTTCTTTTCTTTTTTTTGCGACAAAATTGGACAAGTCTTCCAGTGATGCCTGATTAGATTATTCAGCAGATCGACCCTTTGGCTCTCGTACCGTGTTTTGGTGGAGGCCGCGATTCCTGAAAGATTCAACCTCCACCAAACACGCTACCAACATCCAAAGGGGCAAATTTTCGGCTGTTAGCCTGCTAGTCAGTTCCACGAGTGAGCTTAGTCCTGCGCAAGCCACTACTGCCAGCATCCGGTTCAAATTCTGTATCTGGTCGGAACTGAACGTCACTGCAGCTGATTTCTGTGAGAATAGGACATTGTTGGGAGTCACTGCACGTTTGACGTCAAAATTTCACGAAAGGATATACAGACTTTGGAACTCTTTTTTTTTCTTTTTTCTTTTCGTGCAGAGCCAGAGGTGTGCGTTACATCGACAGTGTGCTTCCTTAACGCTAGCGTCTCTTAACCCATTTAGCCTCACGGCTACGTTTCCAAAATTGTGGAGTTGTCACCTGACAACTATGTACCAGTTGCAGGAGATGGATGGACCATAATAATTCAAGGTAGTGCCAGATTAGCTTGGCGCCTAAAGGCGCCAAGCTAATCTGTCACTACCCTTGAATTATCATGGTCAATACATCTCCAGCTGCTGGGACTCGGAGCTAAATGGGTTAAGCGCGCATATCCGTCTTTTCAAAGGACCACGCTGGATCTCAGGAAGCCTGCTGCTACCAACGGCGCTGCTTTATGTGTAGACTTCCACGCTGCTGTTGACCCTTTGGCTGTCGGTAGCGGTTTTTGTCGCGATGATCATCCTGCAGGAATCATCGCGACAAAAACCGCTACCGACAGCAATAGGGTTAACTTCAGCACTACGTGACGCATTTCTGTTTTCCATTCCAAAGGCCCTAAAAGGCCTACTTTTCGAACAGTGGAGGTGAGATTTTTAACATGCGCACTGGATTATGCATGCACTTCACACGAAGGCCAGTAAACCGAGTCTGTACAAAAACTTGTCTCTATGGGAATAAGGAAAACTTCACATCCCCTTCATTTTGACAGTGACACTATACAACGCAGAATCCCTGCTTTTGACAAAGGGATGTGAACCCGGAACCTTAGGACTGCGAACGCAGCGCCACATCATCAGTCCAGGCAACGTCCCCATGGTTACCACTGAGAGGTTGTCACCTGCGAAGGAGACGAGTGGATCCTTGTAAACCACTTGATTATACTTTTCACTTAAGGTACATTCCCCGGGGTAAAAACGAGTAAATACGTCACAAAGTCGTCTGCAGGAAAAACCAACAGGAAAACTAAGAAGAAAAGAAAATCGGGTTGCAATTATAACTTTTAAAGACTTTGTGTCCTATACTGCCACAGGCAAAGCCCGTGACTGTCCACAACTCAGCATGGGTACCTCGTTCACTGAATGTATACGGTGGAGTAGGAAGATTTTAACCCCTTCACTGCCATTGATCACGAATTGCTTGTCTGAAACCACTAAACACTGACGGACATTCGCGTGAAAAACATGGGATTAAATGGGACCACAAACATGCATAAAGAACGCAGGACTAGTAAGAGACATTAATCCTCATGAGCCCCCGCGACTGCGGGGGCTCATGAGGAGTTATGTCTCTTTAGGCTTGGTGACTTTCGCCTTGCGCCGGCAGTTATGAGGTTTAACAAAAACCACTGTCTGAATAAAAACAAGATGAGGTGAACCAGCCCACAAAGCCTCTTCTATATGAGCTCGCATGTATTTAATCACTTTTTGCACAATACGCGGGTGTCTTCCTAAATCAAATTGATTGTCTGTCAAAGAGAGAGAGAGAGAGAGAGAGAGAGAGAGAGAGAGAGAGAGAGAGAGAGAGAGAGAGAGAGAGAGAGAGAGAGAGAGAGAGAGAGAGAGAGAGAGAGAGAGAGAGAGAGAGAGAGAGAGAGAGAGAGAGAGAGAGAGAGAGAGAGAGAGAGAGAGAGAGAGAGAGAGAGAGAGAGAGAGAGAGAGAGAGAGAGAGAGAGAGAGAGAGAGAGAGAGACTCAAGACTCAATAAGTTTATTGTGGCAGACCTTCTGGTCCATTCACAAGGGGAGGTGGGGAAGGGATTATACAAAGCTTCACAAACAATGGACAATGCTTGTAAACCTATTTCCCAAACATGGTAGTCCATGTTTAGTTTATACTTGAACAATACAAACTGCTTACTTGAAATGACAGTATCAATGAAATAAATAATTCATAACAGTTTTGGCGATGGCTACAGTCTCTGAGAACTTCAGTACAACCGGCGTCCACCTAATCCATGTAATGTCGAAGAAAGGCCCGAATGATTTTCAATTCCATTTCAGCACGCTCACACACCTCCTTATAGCGAACACGGTTGATTGGCGCCCAGTGTCGGAGATCGCTGATGGCTTTATTCTCATCTTCATTGAGTTCACCTGAGAGTCGTTTGAAAAACCAGTGATCAACATGTTCGTTTTTGTTGTCAAACAACAAAACCACATCGTCACTCTCACACACGAACATTTCCTTCTCAAAACGAGTGTCAAGCACAATTTTTTTTTAAATTCCACATTTCTCTGTCTGTCCCTCAAACGCCTCTGCAGTCTTCTGTCCACTGCCCCGATGTATTGTTTTATTTGTTCCAAGTCATAACCTGTCTTTTCCAAGTCTATTTCTGTCGATCCAGCATCCAGCTCTTCCGTTTCAATAGCATGTAGGTCATCTGTCAGTTGTGTTGTCACGCTTTCTGTGTTGTTCCGTCTATTCGCCCTTGTGATGCAAGGATCGTTGTTTTCCGCGCGAGTTTCACGTGGGGGGCGACCAATACCACACGGTGTGTTGTCGGTTTGTAGGTCAACACATAAAGTAATTGTGTCATTGTTTATTTGCTTCTCTGGTGGTGTTGGAATAAACAACGGGTTGTAAGACGGAAAAAGTTCGTTTTCCTTACTGTCTTTCTCTTGCTTCCGTGTCTCTGCTCTTGTCTGGTCACGCAGTATCTGGGAGGGTGGTTTTCTCCGGTATGTTGACATCTTCTCGGGTGGAGGGCCGCCGGTCAGCCGGAGCACAACTACGGTTGTATCGCCCTTACCGTCGATTTTGTAGGATGACAGGGTGTTTTCTTGTAGCATGGCATTCAGGATGACATCAACTGCTGATGGTAGTCCTTCAACAGGCATTGTCGCTTTGACTGGAGCCCCCAAATCAAAACTGAATTGAGAGAGCTCGAAAAGGCCGCCCTGTTTATTCAAGGGAGATCACCCCGCCCGAGAGAGAGAGAGAGAGAGAGAGAGAGAGAGAGAGAGAGAGAGAGAGAGAGAGAGAGAGAGAGAGAGAGAGAGAGAGAGAGAGAGAGAGCATTGTGTCGAACAGTGATATGTATTCTTTGTGTCAATTCAAAAACATTGTATAACACTGACATCTGGTGCTTTGCGACAAGGGATTTAGGGACATTGTGTGACACTGACGTGTCTGGCGGCTTTACGTCACGGTCACTGTCTGATCCTTCTCTAGAAGAATTCTTATTTTTCTATTTTTATGTTGCAATTAATTATTTTTTTTTACGAAAAAGTTGAAAAGGTACAAAGCTGGCTGGAACTCATCCAATGTCTATCCATATTCAAACTAGCTATATTCAAAATTTCAAAGTGAATAAAACAAAAATTACGGACTCAAATGTGGGTCAACCAGCGTTATATAAACGGCAAATTTCCTCTTAAACGAGTCATCCAATTTAAATATGCTCGAAAGCTCTCCGAAGTACATCTCGATCAAAGTATTTCAATAAGTTTCAGGCCTGTACGTTCGCAAACATCGGAGATACTTGTGTCTACACACACACACACACACACACACACACACACACACACACACACACACACACACACACACACACACACACACACACACACACACACACACACACACACACACACACGCACACACACATGAACACAAAACCCTCAGACTGGGTTACCTACCATTTTATGTGAAAATGGGTTCCCATATTTCTATTTATTCTAGAGCTCTGGAGTTGATGCCAATGTTTAGAACTCACCTTATAACTAAGCTCTACAACTTAAAATAAAATAGACATTTTCTAGAAACAGAGCCACTGGATGGAAAAAAAATGGGTTTTTACCCAAAAAGTGGGTGCCTCTCACACAAAACTGGGATTACAGTGAAAATACCTCACTAAAGATACCTTTGGTTGATTTTACTATTATGATTGTTTGAGTGGGGTTGTAAGGGGGTTGGGGGAGGGGAGGGGGGGGGGGGAAGAAGTGTGTGTGTGTGTGGTGGGGGGGGGGGGAGAGGGGGTCATCACTTTTGGTTTATAGAGCTGCTCAATGCGCTCTTATGAATGAAAGATCAGTTTCATTATCAGTGGAATCAGTAGGTCATTTCAGAGGCGCACACTGAGTTGCACGTCGAACCACTCACAAATACTCATTTGGAGTGCACCAGATGGATCCAGTTGGCAAAGTCCCACATTCCACACTATAGGACAGCTAAGACTGAAAAGCAATCCCGGCGTTTATGGCGCGGTACAAGGTTTAAAACTAAGAAAATGTTGTTTTTAGAAGCGTGTCGGGCAAAGGTTTTTATGAAAACTGTTTTAAAACCTCTTTTAACTCAACTTTTCTTAATGTTAAAAGTGTTTTATTGTACATTACTTAACGTCCCGACAGCAACAAGGCTTTCTCAGGACGTGCCTGCACTGCTTGTGAAAAAACAACAACTAAACAGAACATTGAATGTATGTCGCCAGCCGGTCAAATACATTAAATAAACCTAACACATGGGGCCTACATAAAGCTAAGACCATTTAGCAACACACATCCAATATCAAGAGCTACAGGCAGTGCAGACAGTAGGGAGAGTTTTAAAAAGGCAAATACAGGTAAATGGACAAAGGGCCGACAGAGACACATGCCCCAGAATAGAGAGAAAAACCCACCCTGTGGGGCTGACCAGGGTGCCCCTGGGAAATAAAAAGTAGTTAACCCCACCCAAGTCCCCCAGGGCAGACCCGGGTGGGGTTAAAAGTGTTTTAATTTACAAGCATGTCGTAACTGATATGCATCTATTCCAACATATAGTGCTGGATATTTTTCCCATCCTCGCCTTCTCTCGGGCTTCGCTCAACACTCGACTTTCCAGTCCTTCCCTGAAACACCCCCAACCGGTCTGCCCTCAACACTCGACTTTCCAGTCCTTCCTTCAAACACCCCCAACCGGGTCTGCCCTGGGGGACTTTTTAGTTCCCAGGGGCACCCTGGTCAGCCCCACAGGGTGGGTTTTTCTCTATATTCCGGGGGCATGTGTTTCTGTCTACCCTTGGTCCATTCACCTGCATTTTCCTTTTTTAAACTCTCCCTACTGTCTGCGCTGCCTGTGGCTCTTGATATTCGATGTGTGTTGCTAAATGGTCTTAGCTTTATTTAGGCCCCATGTCCGAGTAGGTTTTATTTAACGTATTGGACCGGCTGGCGACATACATTCAATATTCTGTTGAGTTTTTGTCACTAGCAGTGCAGGCACGTCCTGAGAAAGTCTTGTTGCTGTCGGGACGTTAAGCAATGTACAATCAATCAACCTTCCTTCAAACGGACAGCATTCACACAAATAATACTTTACTATTACATCAGAAAATGGCCCATCCAAGCCTGCACTCTTTTAACTGCACTAAACGACTGACTGTAGCAGACGACGCATGAAACGACGCTGACTCTGTGACGTCATTTCCATTCAATCAATTTGTGCATACAATCCAAAAGGAGATGCGGCATTGATAACATCGACAAACCTACAAAATAAAGCAACAGGTTCAACCAAAAGGTCGGGCAGGACAAAAGACAACAGCAGCCTCACCCAAAGTCTAAACGTCCTCTCTTACAATGCGCACTCATACAATCACTTCACTTCTTAGCAACCGGCGCACGAATATAATTATAGGCTAAGTCAAACTAAAACAGAAGATAGTGGGCGGAAAACCCTTTAAAATAGAAACAAAGAACGACGTTTCAGATCAAATATTCTTCATCTGACATGGAAACAAACGTAGAAAACGTATAGGCTAAGTCCCTGGTGAACGTATACATGAATCTCAAATCTGTCACTAGACATGACCTTTCTCCACATCACCCCGGAAGTACATTACAACTCAACACTTTTTTTTAACAAAACAACCACACCCTCAAATAACAAACCTAATTTTGTAGAAACATAAACTATTTACTCCCTCAAACAACAAAATATCCCCCCTGACCCATATCAGCTATGAAGTTATTTATAGCTGAGAAGGGTGATGTAATACAATACACGCTCATTTTCAGGGTTCTGTGTGCACAACACACAAACACATTGCTGGGAGGGACAAGTTTTCAAACACACTACCGGCGTGTCTGTTAAACACAAAAGTGCATGTGTTAACGCCAAAATGAGAAAAACGGATTTTTTTACTTTTTATGAATCTTTACCGCAAGACAATGCAGAAACAACCCTCAGAAAAAATGGGTGTCTGACTTGGGAACCCAGAATTATACACACCCCCATTTTCCATAAGGATGGTAAAGACAGTCACCCATTTTAGCTCTTTCGTCTACACACACACACACACACACACACACACACACACACACACACACACACACACACACACACACACACACACACACACACGCACGCACGCACACACACACACACACACACACACACACACACACACACACACACACACGCACGCACACACACCCGGCGCTTCCCGCCAAATGTACGCTCAGCAGTGCGGTTAGCGTAGCTAGAGATGACGTAATTTCTATTGTGTTACTTCACTGTCAGAGTCCGAGGTCTGCACGCCTTTGACGTCACGGGCATTCTGCTGAAATTGCTCCAGCGCGTCCCACCCAAAATAGAAGAGACTTACAAAAAAGATAATTGCGAGAGCGTGGGGGTGCAGCTGAACCTGTCCGAACCGTACACTATACTGTTTATAATCTTTGAACCTTTTTTTTTAATATAAAGACATTCCATAATAGGCCAGTACCACAATTAACACTTCAGTAAACCATTGAACTCTGTAGAGTTCAATGGATTACTGAGCTGTTTATCATAGTACTGGACTACCACAGAGTGTCTTTCTATCTGGCAAGGTTTCAAAGATTAGCAGATTTCAAACAAATGTCAATTACTGATTGTTCAACGTAACTGGTTTTGCGTCATAATTGTACATTTACTTGCGCGGCGTTAACACATTCCGTCCCAGGACCGAAATCCCCAAGTTTTGAAGTTGCCCTCTGAGGACTGTATTAAGCATGTTCTTAATTAAACGAACTTTTGATCGGCAAACGTAGATCGGAGAATATCGGCGATCTTTTGGTTTGTTTCTTAATTGTGGTTGAACGAACCTAGGCGAACTTCATCAAACCAGGTTTGGCATGGTTCTCTTTCTTAACTGAAGTGCTTGATTCGGCGTACTTACTCAGTGTCTGCGAAGGCGTTCAAAATGGCTGCCGCTATGCCGCTTCGCGATTTGGACGATTTTTATTTTTGTACTCCTTGCAGTAGCGATCCCACAAACAGCGTTCCGCCTCCCACAAATCAATAAAAATAGGTCTTGTTCTTCGCACGAGTGAAATATCGCCGTCTGCCATAGTTGTTTTGAATCGGTGACTATCTTCTTATCTCCAACACAGAAGAGGGTAAAAGTTTTGACCAATCAGAGAAAAGGTTCGCATTGGTTTGCTCAACACGTTTAGCAAACCTTTTCCGACAGCGAACTATGGTTTGCCGAGGTTCGTGAACTACTTCGCACTAGGTTCGCCGTATCTTTTGATCGTCCAATTAAGAACCAACCTGGTTCGTTCGAGATCGTGAACTCTAGTTCGTCAGAGTTCGCGAACTAAAGTTCGTTTAATTAAGAACATGCTTTACACTTCTGGAGACAGATCGAGCCTAATAGTTTAAGGGTGGTCCCAGAATAGCGGCTTGGCGCCTATACGCGCCAAGCTATTCTGGCACCATCCTTGAACTGTCACACTCGATCCATGTCTTGTGTCGGGGCGGAATAGGTTAACCTATGATGCGAAAAGACAAATCCCAAGAATTCTTCTCAGGCCCTACCACATGCTGATTCCTGATGTACAGAGATACCCTACCACGCAATACAACTTCCTACAGCACTGACTATGTTAGAACATCCACTGCGTGTGACAAGAAAATGTTAGCCAGGAGGATATCCTTATATGCTTTATTCCGACGGAAAATGCTCACGCCCCAAATCACATAAATAGAACATATAGCTCCATCTAAGGAAAGCGCCAAGACGGCCGCAGTGGGCACGCGCACGGCTGTGCGTGGGCCCACTGCGACCATTGTGGGCCCGAAGAGACGCTTTGCTACTGGGGAGGCTTCTTTATTTTTATGTATACAAATTTCTAGGCTGAACGACTATATCGCCTCGTCCCAGATCCTCCCCCCCTCCCGCCGCCCCCGTCCACCCGTAAGTTGATTTTTGGGAGGATGGTCTGTCGTCTCTCTTCTCCCCTCCACCCCCACCCCCCGCCCACCCCCCATCACCCCCGCACCACTCTCCTTCTCCCGTTGAGAGTGCATCTGCTCTCTATCCTTTGTTTGCAAAGCTGTTGTTGTTTTCAAGGGAGTTTCATGTTTTGATGGAACGTTACTGATACGCACATGAAAATTTGATTGAAACTCCAACCTCGATGTTTTGATTTTGTCGCTTTCATTTCAAAAGCCGAGTGATAACAGTTTTCTTATCGTTTCGCTAAGCATTACCATGACAGCTTCAATGTAGTGCCGAATTAGATTGGTGTCTCTCTCCAATTTTGCAGCAAGAAGGTTTTATCTATCAAACTCTGTCAAGTGCTCACAACTGGTAGTATTATCTATTTATCTAGGCGTCAAGATATTCCTGCACTAACCGTGAACTATCACGGTCAATCTGTCTCCTAAACCGTAATGTCCTCTACATCTCCAAACTTGGGAATGGGGCTCTTTATGTGAATGCTCAATATGGTAACCCCTTCACTGCCGAGGAACGGTGAACATTACCCAATTGCAAGAGGGATAGATCCTCATGAGCCCCCGCAAATGCGGGGCTCATGAGGATCTATATCTCTTGCTGAAACATTTTTGCATCCACCTTTTCTGGACGGCTTTGGATCTTTGACGTTTGTGATTTCACAATGAATTCAAAACAGTCTACTGGTAAGGAAGGGGTTAAAGTGAAAGAAATAATGACAGTGTTTCTGGCGATCTGGGATCCGGGGGCTCCCATAGCTGTAATAACAAACAAACCGACGTCACAGATCATCAAGCAAATGACAAGCTGTGTGCCGCCCTCTTGGCAGATTCTCAGGGATTGTAAACCATTAGGCCACCACACAAATTACAGCTGCCGTCGTGTGGCAAAAGGCAGAATGTCCATTATGAGAAAAGCGACATTTGCATTGTCGTACAACCAAAATCTCGCTTTTCTGATAAAAAAAGAAAGACATACCGCCTTCTGCCCAATAACAGCAGACATCAGACTTTGGTCCTGAATAGACATATGCCCGTACTTTCGGGGACAATTTTTGCATTTTGCAAATTCGTGTTTACCCCACATTTGACAGTGACCACTGCACTGATAGTGATGATTATACCGAAAACATACGTGAAAGGCCATCGGGCCGACTTCTGCACGATACTGGGCGTACACACGAAACCAGAACTGCCATTCACTCACCATTGTATTGTTTATATAAATCTAAATGTATGTTTGATGTCCTTACACATCTGGATACCAAAAGCAGAATGTCTGTCTATAAGAAGAAACAGGAAGAGTATATTTAACGCGTAATTATGCTAAATATAGCTTTCATGATTTTTGTTGTTGTAAGGACAGACAGTGCGCCTTTTTTTGTCTGTAGTCAGAAATCAGAGAATCAGAAATTCAGATTAATGTAAACGCATCAACACAGATGTTTTGACGCCTGTTTGTTTCGTGAGAAGGTGGCCGGTAGACCTATGGGTTATGCAAGGACAATGGCCGCGAGGAACAATTTAATTTTTTTTATCAATAGACCTTGTTCGGAAAGCAGAATTAGATCAACATTGCGCGCGTTTCGACAAAAACAGTGGATTAAAAGCCCGGACAAACATGCTATTGCATGTTTGTCCGTGGTTTTAATCCACTGTTTTCGCCGAAACACGTGCAAATTTAACTTACTTCTGAATTGCACTGTTTCGACGAAAACAGTTATTAAAAAACTCGGACAAACATGCTATCGCTCTCTATCCACTGTTTTCGCCGAAACACGTGCAAATTTAACTTACTTCTGAATTGCACTGTTTCGACGAAAACAGTTATTAAAAAACTCGGACAAACAAGCTATCGCTCTCTATCCACTGTTTTCGCCGAAACACGTGCAAATTTAACTTACTTCTGAACTGCACTGTTTCGACGAAAACAGTTATTAAAAAACTCGGACAAACATGCTATCGCTCTCTATCCACTGTTTTCGCCGAAACACGTGCAAATTTAACTTACTTCAGAATTGCACTGTTTCGACGAAAACAGTTGATTAAAAAACTCGGACAAACATGCTATCGCTCTCTATCCACTGTTTTCGCCGAAACACGTGCAAATTTAACTTACTTCTGAACTGCACTGTTTCGACGAAAACAGTTATTAAAAAACTCGGACAAACATGCTATCGCTCTCTATCCACTGTTTTCGCCGAAACACGTGCAAATTTAACTTACTTCTGAATTGCACTGTTTCGACGAAAACAGTTGATTAAAACACTCGGACAAACATGCTATCGCTCTCTATCCACTGTTTTCGCCGAAACACGTGCAAATTTAACTTATTTCTGAATTGCACTGTTTCGACGAAAACAGTTATTAAAAAACTCGGACAAACATGCTATCGCTCTCTATCCACTGTTTTCGCCGAAACACGTGCAAATTTAACTTACTTCTGAACTGCACTGTTTCGACGAAAACAGTTATTAAAAAACTCGGACAAACATGCTATCGCTCTCTATCCACTGTTTTCGCCGAAACACGTGCAAATTTAACTTACTTCTGAATTGCACTGTTTCGACGAAAACAGTTATTAAAAAACTCGGACAAACATGCTATCGCTCTTAATCCACTGTTTTCGCCGAAACACGTGCAAATTTAACTTACTTCTGAATTGCACTGTTTCGACGAAAACAGTTGATTAAAAAACTCGGACAAACATGCTATCGCTCTTAATCCACTGTTTTCGTCGAAACCCAGGTGCAAGTTTTGATCTACTTCTGTTTTCCTAACATTATATATTGGTGCATCCTTACAAGGAAAGACGTATAAACCGTTCGCTGTTTTTCTATTGTTGCTGTGCGACTGATTTTCTTCCCATGTTAAGTAAGCAGTCATCAAACATAGCCTGAAACCACCTATCACTCTGCTGTTTAAAAAACAATACGTATGGAAATATCGATTGGTGTTCTCATGCAATCTCGTAAGTCACAATTTTGGCGTGAAATCATGTTTTGATACAGTTGCCGTCTTCGATTTTATTTCCTGACGAGATCTCGAACCTGCAGCTCAACAGGACATGCTCATAACCTATCAGCCTTGTGAAGAAAGCGTCGGATAACATTTTCTCGATAACACAGCATTTTTGCTTACGAGGTTTTACGCAAACACCATCGACATACGATTGTATTACTCATTACATTCTGAGGATAAAATTATCATATTATTTTTTTTAAAAAGAGGTCTTTGAGGTCTATATCACAGTTCTGGAGACATGTAGACCATGATAGTTCAAGGGTGGTGTCGGAACAGCTTGGCGCCGACAGGCGCCAAGCTATTCCGACACCACCCTTGAACTATCATGGTCGAGCCACATCCCGCGAATCAAGTCAGGGCTCCATGGGTTAAAATAAAAACCGACAGCAAAGACGTTTTCAGAAGATATAATATGCTATAGAAGGAGGACAAAACAAGATGTGTTCATCGACCTTATTAAGTATCGAATTTAATTCAATGAAAGAAAGAACAATACCTGACAGTTCTGTTTCCGCGAGTGGGCGGGAGGAGAGGCGTAGGGCTGGGGGAAGGGGAGTGAAGCTGTAAGGGTGGGGTTAGTTCCCTTTAACCCCGTCAGTGTCAGTGGACGCAGGCGTGTTTTTCAAATCACTGTACATTCAAAGATCCACCGTCATCATAGGAATGTGGATACAAAAGTGGCTTCAGCAAGAGGCATAGATCCTCATTAGTCATCGCAACTGCGGGGGCTCATGAGAATCTTTGCCTCTTGCATAGGGGCGGTGTTCAGTTCTTCTCTGCAGTGAATGGGCTATAGCTAGGACCAAATGTGGAAAAGGGTTTGACAGCAACTGTGCAAATGAAGTGTATAGTATTTTGAACTGATTGCCACCCCACACCCCCCTCCCCAACTCCCCGCCCCCCCCCCCCCCACCCCCTTCATGAGACTCGTCATGGCGCGTTCGTTGAGTTTCGGAAGCTGGAAAGTAACATGTCCGGCAGGGCCTCTTCCCAGATCCCAATGAAAAATATCATCATACGCCACTCAGCTTGCATGGACTTGAGAGCCGAAACCCTCTCTACACAATCCTTGACCCAGCCATTACCTTCAAGAGGCATACATTCTCATCAGACCCTGTGATTGCAGGAGCCCAAGAGAATCTATGCCTCCTGTTAGGAGACGTGAGCAACCATTTACATCGCTCCTCAGAAGGATGGAGTGATGACGGGTTTTACGTCAACGATTGAACAAGTGACGGATACATTCACGTCACTGTCAGCTCCAGTGGCATCCGAACGTGGGAGAGACGTTTGATTTAACCCGTTCGCTGCCGAGAAAAATTGAACACCACCTAAACTGCAAGAGGTATAGATCCTCATGAGCCCCCGCAATTGCGGGGCTCATGAGGATCTATGCCTCGTGCTGAAACCACTTTGCATCCTGTTTCTTTGAAGGTTGGGGGATCTTGAACTTTGAATTTACGATGATTTCATAAGCACAATCTGCGTCCACTGACGTCGAAGGAATCAGATCCCTGAGGCTCCCTCCCTTGGCCCCTCAGCAGTTCACGAACGAATGAATCCGTGTCTCCAACAAGCGAGAAAGCTAAAACACTGATGCATTCTTTTTGGTGTAACTACTTCGCGTGCTTCAGAAAACTGTTTTCCTAAAGATTGACCCGGGCATGAAGCACATTCAGCTCCATAGAGGAAGCCCTTTCTTTGTCGAAAAATAAAGAGAGAGAGAGAGAGAGAGAGAGAGAGAGAGAGAGAGAGAGAGAGAGAGAGAGAGAGAGAGAGAGAGAGAGAGAGAGAGAGAGAGAGAGACAATGACAATCACAATGACAATGACAATGATCCTTTATTTGACAACGGTAAAAGTTTTGGTGATAACAACCATTTTTCGAACTTGCCGTTGCTAATCTACTGATTACAGAGTTACTATCGTTCTAATTGTTTTCTACTACTAAGAAGGAAGAAAAAAAATGACATGACACAGCACAAGCCAAGAATTAAAAAAAAAAAAAAAAAAAAAAATTAAAAAAGTAAAAATAAAGTGACATAGGAATTACCAACTTTACTGGTCGGGCATAATGACATGTTGTGAGGTTTAATTAAAAGCAGTAATATAATAGGAATACAAACAACCTAATACGCATACATAACGCATGCACATTTGAGCACGCCACTCTCTATCTCTAATATACACGTGCGCACACGCACACACGCACAACGCACACACGTGCACACACACACGCTTACGCGGCTTAAGCTAGTCAGTCATATGAGTAGCTGGCTACATACAAGCTGTACCGAATAAATATTATGAGTCATCAGTCGAAACCTGTGATACACGCAATTAATGATCTAATGAGAAATAGTATTTTTCAATATGTGCACAGTCACGGGGATGCTGCTGACAAAAATAAGTACTTGATGAGACTGACTTTAAACGAGGAGAAAGTAGCTGATGTCGTGACGTTTCTAGGCAAGGCATTCCAAAGACTAGAGCCAGAGAACGTCAAACTCGTTTTATAGAGATCAATTCTAGGTCGCGGCACAATAAGGGATTTTCTTGATCTGGAGTATGTTGATGACTGGACGGTAAATAGCGATGTGATATATCGGGGTAGCTTATCGTTTAATGCCTTGAACATAACCATTCCCTTATTGTAAATTAGATGATCTTTCAGGGGCAGAATTTTTAAGGCTGCCAATTTTTGGTCAGTAGTTAAGCTGGGATCAGGGAGTATTAGTTTGGCAGCTCTCCGATGTAGAGAGTTCAATCTTTTCAAATTGACATCTCTCGACCCATCCCACACAGTAGAAGCATAGTCTATATGCGATCTAATATGGGCATTGAAAAACAGTTGACGTGTCTCCATATCAGTAATGTGTTTAAGTTTTGCTAAGATGTACAGATTTCTGGAGACAATTTTACAAACGTTACTGATGTGTAGCTGCCACCTAAGCTGGTTGTCCATCGTGACTCCTAGCAGGCGATGGTTAGTAACTTGGCTGATGGGTTTGCCTTGGAGGGACAGACTGAGTGAGAGAGAGCCAAGCTGGTGTTTTTGGCGAGTGCTAATTACCATGCTCTCCGTTTTTACCGGGTTTAAAATCATAATATTATGACTGCACCATTCATCAATATCTTGCAGTGTGTTTTGCAGTCGTGAATTGATGTTTGATATATCCTTATCTGGCGTGTGTACAGCAGCATCATCTGCAAACATATCACATGTAACGCTTTCATTTTTTATCGCAAGAGGAAGATCATTTATGAACAAGCAGAATAGAAGGGGACCAAGAATAGAGCCCTGTGGTACGCCATGCTTCACTAAACCTTGATTCGAGTATGAGCCATTTAGTAATACCTTTTGTTTTCTACCTTCGAGGTAGGATTTGAGAAACGATGCCGAGTTGTTGGTGTACATGGATACTTTCTTGATCAGTATTTCGTGGTTTACTAGATCAAAGGCTTTACGAAAATCCAGAAACATGACTCCTGTAAGTTTTGAGTCGTTGATGGAAGATAACCAGGTGTCTATCATCCGTATCAGCGCAGTGTGACATGAGTGTTCTGATCTGAAGCCCGACTGCAATGAATAGATTAATTTTCGGCTTTCCAGGTATATAGATAGATGCTTGTGAATATGCCGTTCTAAGGGCTTGGACAGAACAGGTAGAAGTGATATGGGCCTAAAATTATTAATTTCACTAAGATCTTTAGATTTAGGTAGAGGTATTACTTTCGCGTCTTTAAATGCGTCTGGAAAACAATTAAAATTAATACAGAGGTTGTAGATATAAGTGATACTCTCTACAATGTATGGGAGGGATATCTTGAGTATTTTCGCACTAATCTCATCCAGTCCTGATGATTTTTTATTTTCCAAGGATGTAATTAATTTACCAACTTCATGGACCGCTATAGTGGGTATGATGAAAGGTTTTGTGCCGGCAGTTCTCTGCTTGCAGAAATCGACTAAGTTGTCCGGGCATACATAGTCATGCGACTCAGTTCCCGGCGGGATTAATGATTCTGCTACGGAGACGAAGTGGCTGTTGAAGCTGTTTGCTGTGAGATGCGGCGGTAAAGGAGTTGTGCTTTTATTCGTGCCTCTAGTAACTAAATTTATCGCACGCCATATTGTGGCACAGTCTTTACTTTCGTGAATAACTTTATCGAAAAGTAATTTCTTTGCCTTCAGAACCATGGATTTTATTCGATTACGTTCTTTCTTGTAATCGGTGAAGCGCTTCTCTCTTCTCAGCTCATCCCTGTGCTCCATGGCCTCGATAAGATCCGCAGTCAGCCAGGGTGGTAAGAGAGAGAGAGAGAGAGAGAGAGAGAGAGAGAGAGAGAGAGAGAGAGAGAGAGAGAGAGAGAGAGAGAGAGAGAGAGAGAGAGAGAGAGAGAGAGAGAGAGAGAGAGAGAGAAAGAGATAGAGAGAGAGAGAGAGAGAGAGAGAGAGAGAGAGAGAGAGAGAGAGAGAGAGAGAGAGAGAGAGAGAGAGAGAGAGAGAGAGAGAGAGAGAGAGAGAGAGAAAGAGAGAGAGAGAGAAAGGAATGGTTTTTGTGATTTAATTTTTTTCTTTTTTTGATTTATGATATTAACATACGGAAAAATTTGAACTTTGAGGACTAAAATTCATGCCGTGCGGGGAACAAATTCAGATACTCGTTCTGACAAACAAAGCGAAGCTATTGACAAATCTATAATCGTGCCTCATGCAGGTGGGTGGAGTTTGCCGTAGGAGTTAACCCCTTAACTGCCGGAACACAGCGAACCATGCCCGAATGCAAGAGGCATAGATCCTCATGAGCACCCGTATTCGCGGGGCTCATAAGGATCTATGCCTCTTGCTGACCACATTTGTTGACGTGTTCCTTAGACGGATTGCGTTCTTGGCGTTGAAAACAACGATGATTTCAGAAACCGCAAACCGCGACCGCTGGCAGGGAAAGGGTTAAAAGAACGTTAAAGGTGCGTTTTTCACCTGCCTGTCCGCTGTGTAACGGAACTTTCTAGATCACATAAATATTTCAACCTTGACACATCCCTCTTAATTGACATCATCGCTAAAGGGAAATTAAGCAAAGTATACGCAGGTCCAGCACCACACACTCTCCCACCACTACACTACGCTGCATTACCCCCACACCGCACACACACACACACACACACACACACACACACACACACACACACACACACACACACACACACACACACACACACACACACAAACACACACACGCGCGCACGCACGCACGCACACACACACACACACACGCACGCACGCACGCACGCACGCACACACACACACACACACACACACACATGCATGCGTGCGTGCACGCACTCATATTCATTTACGCATGAGGAATGTGCGGTCATTTCTCACTAGTATCTAATCGTTTTAACGCATGCATATTTTATCCCTGACAAATCGTTTTACATTAAGGACTCTTAAGGCTCCTGTTGTCTTACTTCCCGCACCCTTTTTGATGGGATGGAGTGATTGTGACCGTTCCAGGTTAGTGCATGATCGGCTTGTATGATCACTGCTTACTAATAAGCAGTCGTTTCAAGTTCATCGTATGCATTTTACCCGTAAACGATTCGTACTAATGACCCAGTGCGCAAAAGGCCATCGGGCCGACGCCTTCTGCGCATTGGGGACTAGCAGCCGAACATCATATTACTTTCTTAGCAGATGGATCAACCGTCATTACACATTGCTTGTCATGAGCTGAATCAATTGATATCTGTGACTGTAGGGTAGTGCCAAATAATTTTGGCGCCGAACAGGGTATAGTGCCAGATTAGCTTGGTGCGGTACAGTGTTGTGCCAAATTAGCAAAGTCGCCTTGCAAGGAACATTAACGCCTAACAAGGTAGTGCCAGATTAGCTTGACGCCTCACAGGGCGGTGCCAGATTAGCACTGGCGCCCCAGGCGCGAAGCTAATCTGGCACCACCTTGTGAGGCTCAAAACTAATGTGGTACTATCCTAGAGGTATCGTAGTCATTCCATCTGTCGGAACCTGTACGTAGTAATTGTCAGATTAATTGATTTGAACGTGACCAAAGTGGTATACGTGTGTGGACATCCATTTGCACTAACAGTAAACTGGTCAGTAATCGTTACTGCTGAGTTGAACGATCGAAGAGGTTACCATCATGATAAGTAGACCTGCGGACAGTCGCAGACTTTAGCTAGTTCTGCGCCGAAAAAAATGTGAACATCACCCAACCGCAAGAGGTATAGATCCTCATGAGCCTCCACATTTGAGTAGTTGCGGGGGCGCATGAGGATCTATACCTCTTGCTGACACCACTCTGAATCCATGTTCCCAGGACATTTAGTTTTTTTTTTTTTTAGGTGAATGAACGAAAATTGCAGAAACCGTCTGAGTCAGCTGGTACTGAACGTGCTTCCGCGGATACTTTCCTTTAACCCATTTAACCCCACGGCAGCATTTCCAAAATTATGGAAGCGTCAACTGACGGCTATGTACCAGGTGCAGGAAGGGATCGACCATGATACTTCAAGGGTAGTGCTCGATTAGCTTGGCGCCATCAGGCGCCAAGCTAATCGAGCACTACCTTTGAATTATCATGGTCGATTAATCTCTTGCTCTGGTGCGTGGGGGCTAAATTGGCTGAAGGAGCAAGTCAGAGGAGCCGATTTCTGTCGGTTTGAGGTATAGATTCTCAAGAGCCTCTCCAGCCTATAGTGTCTCATGACAGTCCATCTCTCTTGCGGACTGATTGAGATGGGACAGCAGTTCATCATGTAACAGTCAGGAATTTGATTTTCCCCAAGTTGAACCTGACGAAGGGTGCAAATCATATCGGTGAAACCGAAATTTGACCGGATGAAGAAGTGAGGATTCTCGTGAGCACCAGCAGGCTGTAAAGGGCTCACGAGGATCTATACAACTTGCAGATGCATCGAGATGGATGGCCTGTAATATCATGGTAATGCGCTGACCTACAGCTGACCTAGCGCTGGTGAATATGACCACTGACAGCGGTACTCTGTCATCGCATGGTCGGGATAAAGGTGCGATATTATCAGTGAATTCTACATGCACGAGTATAGTGCAAGTCAGCCTCAGAATATCGCGGTACACGATGCCATAACTGCAATCAGACCGCTTTATTTTCGATCGTGTTACTGTAGTGCTGAATGTTCATTACAGCTTTGCAAAAAAACAACAAAAAATCCCGAAAAACCCACTAAGCAAGATCCTCGAGCCGACGTCAGTCTTAGCTGGCCCGCGCACGGCTGATGTCGGCCAGAGGACATTTACTCAACGGGCCGGCATCTCCCTGAAGCCGGAGCCCTTTGCTCGTTGTATATTGGAGAGCGTCAGGAGTATCTACAGGCTGCGCTATACTATGTGCTGAAGCACTTCTGCCGCATGGACTTGTCCCACCGCCTTTTCAACAATCGCTCTTGCATGAAAACTGAAATGGCACTAGAACCAAACGGTATCACGCGCAACACTGAGTTTTCGCAACTGACTCGCTTAGAAGGTGGACAGGTATCTCTTTCCCTGGGTGTCAGTTGGTTGTTTAGTTCAGGGTTTAACGTCTACGGCACAATGTGATATTGCTCGACCCTAACGGGCGGTGCGGGAGACAGGAACATCTATTGCCTATGGAGGTCGACATAAACACTAATCAGTTCAGGCGTTCTACAACTGTGCCATTTGATTTACCGGGACTGTGACCTTTCAACGCACATTTTATCTGAACATGCCCGTCCTTTTGCCTTGACAAGCTGTCAACTGGCTACCAGTGGCCAGTTGCATATGTAAGCTTAGTCCTGCGCCAGCGGAGAACCTTGCTTAGTGGCTAGCGCAGGACTAAAGAGAAGCACCTTGCTCAGTGGCTGGCGCAGGACTAACCTCTCTCGTGCAACTGGCCCCAGGGGCCTCAGGTCGTTGACTGCCTTAGCTGGCCCGTGCACAGCTGTCACCTGATATCCTGGTTATTTCTACGCGAGTTCCTTTCTCTGTTGCAATATCCTTGTATTGTACGCGCGTGGGAGGCACTCTATTTGTCTGCATAGTAGAATTGTCCATGAACTTCCCGTGGAAACTGAGTCAGGGTCGGTCCCCGCACAGCTGGAACTTGCTGCGGAGTAATTACAGTGAAAAACACCAATACTTGAATACTTGTACCACCTGATCACACTGACTGTCTGCCTCGATTTATCATTGTGATGATCTGCGCAGGGAATCGACGGAGGCAGCCAGTGTGTCACATGAAGGTAGTTGACTGATTGATAAGTTCAGATTTTGACGTCCACGGTACCGGGGTGATAACGGACAGCAATAACGAGCGGGTTATGGGGGACAGGGATAGCTTTTGCCTATCGTGTACTTTCTGAACACTGATCAGTTCAGAAGCACTCTTATTGTGCCACTTTGATTTTCCAGGACCTTTTACCGGACATCAGTGGTATTGAACGAGCCTGTTTTGCAGCCGACTTTATTTGATCCTTACGCCAAAGGTCCTCAACTCGGGCCGACGTCGGCCGCAGTGGGCCCGCGCGGCCGATGTCGGCCCGATGACCTTTTGTTTACGCCCACAATCTGAGATAAACAGAAGCCGAGATGAGTTCGGTCGGTATAGAGACATATATTTTTTATGAGCCATTGCGGCAAAAGGGGCTTATCTGAATGTATTATTTTCGAGGCCCTGTAAATCTCGGGACAAATTCTCACCGGCGGCACAGTTTATGGACTTTACAATCGGCTCCGGATATTGACAAATTTTATGTGTGTGGTCTGTGAGTTATAGCCTCGAACGAAAGGTCCAAATTAACAGACCAGCGTCGAAACAGAGGTCGAATGACCAGCTACCATATGGAGACATTACCATTGTGCTGCCGCGGCCAGCTTGAGATTCAAGGTTCAAGTTTAAAGGGGCACGTCCGACCTTTTTTAAAGGCTTCAGTTCGCAAAAAGCTTTTACTGGGCTTCAGGGTATACATACCCACTTAGACAGTGATCACCCTATTGTACCACCCTAATGCTTTCTTTCGTCCGTTCAAAGCGAAAAGAGACCCAGCGGAATTTTCTGACGAGACACGTAACAAAATTGCTTCTGATAGGCGATGGTAGCTGACGTCATAACTATTCTATACGACCTTAGGTCATCTGCATAATTATTACCAGAGACAAGATGGCGGATGAACCAGCGAAGAAAAAAGAAAGTATCATCGACTCGCGCCGACAATGACTCTGACAGACTCGGAATTGAAGAGCCGGAAGAAAGAGGAAGAGAGACAGGATACCTATAAGTAGAACTGACATCGGACAAGGGAATATGGACATGTGGCAACGCGTAAAGCAAGAGCTTGGCTTGACCGCCCACCCAAAATTTGTCGCTTTCCTGCTGAAACAGTAAGTAATCTGCGGTCTTTGTCGATCTTCCTATAGTTCCGCGAGCGCTAGTGGTTTTCAGAATTCAGTCATGATCTTCAGTAGAATTTATCTCTTACTGATTTCGCAAGATTTTAAACCTGCCGTGCAAAGCATAAGCCAGTGCATTGACCATGTCAAATCATGGATGACCACCAACAAACTGATGTTAAATGATGGCAAAACTGAAGCAATGTTGGTAGCTAATCCAAGATTATCTTCGTCCCTGCCTTTACCGTCATCATTGTCTGTGGATGGGACACTCATTGGCTTCTCTGCGAGTGTGAGAAACCTGGGTGTTACACTTTCTAGCGAGTTATCTATGTCACAGCATGTCAGTGCAGTGTGTAGATCAGCTTATCTGGAACTTCGTCGTATTAGTTCAGTTCGTCACCTGCTGACCGTGGAAGCCACTAAAACACTAGTTTGTGCATTTGTGCTGTCCAAGCTAGATTATTGTAACTCTTTGCTTTGTGGCTGCCCTCAGTATCTCATTGATCGCCTCCAAAAGATTCAGAACAATGCAGCCCGGCTTGTTGTGAGAGTCCGTAAGACTGAGCATGTCACGCCCATCTTGAAGTCTCTTCACTTGCTACCTGTGTCCTCACGTATTCAATACAAAGTTATGTAAATCTGTTTTAACTGCCTTTCAGGCACCAGCCCAGAATACTTGTCCTCTTTGCTGCATGTGTATACACCCTCTCGTGAGCTCCGCTCCTCTTCTGATAAACGGAAGTTGTGTGTATCTTCTATCCAAACTAAAACATTTGGTCAGCGCACTTTTGTTTATCAAGCCCCAGTGTCATGGAATACACTTCCTCTTGAGGTCAGAAACAGTGAGTCTGTCTCTGACTTCAAGAGGTCTTTGAAACTCACCTCTTCAAGCCTTACTTTGAATAACTGCCAGTGTTTGATGCCTTAGTTGTAGTTCTGCAATCCTCCTTGTTTAGACTGAATGTTAATTAGAATATAAATTATTATGTATGTATTGTTGTTTAGTTTATTGTAAAAGTGGTGTGTTCGGGCATTGTGTTTTGTTTGTTATGTGCATATGTCACTGTATTTTTAGTTTTGTGTACAGATTGTAAAGCGCTTAGAGCTTTTGAGTAAGATTAAGCGCTATATAAATAATCATTATTATATTATCATAACTAGCTAGTTATCACATTTTGTGCTGCAAAGATCTGAAAACTACGGCCGTGTGTGTCAAAGTTACACATCGCTGGTCGTAACTTAACATGTTTTTGTCTGTGTGGGCTCTCATTCACTCAATCCAGACCAAAAAGGTGACTGCCAAGCGTGTAATATGCAAAGAAGTACCCAACGGAGAAAGAAACACGCTTAGAAAAGACGGGTACAACACAATTTATTAATATTTCGGGTAAATACCCTTTGTCAAAATAGACAAACAAACAAACAAACAGAGAGATTAGCCGCTACTTATCTTCATTGGCAGAAGGAATGTGGCAACTGAAGGAGGTGACGTAAAATAAAAGAAAAGGAAGAACAAAAGTGCGGAAAGAGTAAAAATGACGTCAACGAAAAATCGTAAGAGAGAGAGACTCGGAAAGAACCTGAACACGAGAGACAAGAGTGTGTGCAAGCACGTGCAGGAGCGAGCAAAAGAAAAGGCGTGTAAATGAGGCCAGAGAAAGAGAGAGAGAGAGAGAGAGAGAGAGAGAGAGAGAGAGAGAGAGAGAGAGAGAGAGAGAGAGAGAGAGAGAGAGAGAGCGAGCGAGTTTAACACTTCTCTCTAGCCATCTTTCTCTCTTTACGCTTTTTCCTTTTCCCTTCTTCCCCTTCCTCCTTTCCCCCCCCCCCCCTCGCCCCCCCCCCGCCCCCTTCTCTCTCTCTCTCTCTCCCCCCCCCCCCCTCTTATTTTTGAGTTACCCTTGAAGACGGTTTCACAACTACCTACTCTCCACTTATACCAATATTCTCTTACTGAATTTGATTACTTGCCTTGTTTTAATGACTTATTACTTGTGTACCGTGCTAAATGCTGGGGTTTTTTTTTCCCGGGGTCCTCCCGTTTTTCCCCGAGGTAGTCTTCAACTTGAAGGTGATATAAAGTTTGCCTTCGGGTTGGTGTTTAGCAGGTTTTGTGTATTAGACACTCAGCCTACTTCGTGCCCAAGGGTACTCCCCGTTCGTTCCCTCTCTCTCTTTCTCTCTCTCCATCTCGCTCTCTTTCTCTCTCTCTCTCTCTCTCTCTCTCTCTCTCTCTCTCTCTCTCTCTCTCTCTCTCTCTCTCTCTCTCTCTCTCTCTTTCTCTGGCCTCATTTACACGCCTTTTCTTTTGCTCGCTCCTGCACGTGCTTGCACACACTCTTGTCTCTCGTGTTCAGGTTCTTTCCGAGTCTCTCTCTTTTTCGTTGACGTCATTTTTACTCTTTCCGCACTTTTGTTCTTCCTTTTCTTTTATTTTACGTCACCTCCTTCAGTTGCCACATTCCTTCTGCCAATGAAGATAAGTAGCGGCTAATCTCTCTGTTTGTTTGTTTGTTTGTCTATTTTGACAAAGGGTATTTACCCGAAATATTAATAAATTGTGTTGTACCCGTCTTTTCTAAGCGTGTTTCTTTCTCCGTTGGGTACTTCTCTCATTCACTCGATTCAGAGAGTAGTGTTTCTTCTGCGATGGTGCCTTTGTCGTTTCCGATGATGCTTTCAGGTACGAAGACTTCGATGTCTGAGATGTGAAATTGACTGTGGCAGTGCAGAAAGTGGGTATAAATACCAATGTTCTGTTTCAATTATGAAAGACAGTGCGTGTTTCCGAGGGGTAAAGAATCAAAGGTCAAACTAGGCACCGTGGACGGCGCACGCTCGCAGTTTTAGAGCGCAACTGAACACGCAAGCCCTCGGTGCACTATTGTACGCACGATCGTTACTAGTACCCGGGCAGGATCCATTGGGGAGGGGGGGGGGGCCCTCGGTTTAACTCATTCTACCCCAACACCGAAATCCTTAAATTTTGCCCTTGTCCTCTGAAGACTGCATTGCAGTGCAGGACACAGATCGACCATGATAGTTCAAGGGTGATGCTAGAATAGCTTGGCGACCATAGGCGCCAAGCTATTCTAGCATCACCCTTGAACTATCATGGTCGATCCTTATCTTCCTGTGGTGTGTCTGGGGTAGAATGAGTTAAAAAAATTCACTGCCAGTCCACAACATGGTCCGAGAATGAGGAGGGGAGGGGGGGGGGGTGCTTTAATGTTATTGCAGCAACCCTTATAACAGTTTCGGTTGTGGTGTTTTGATATATACTAGACCCTGGCAATAGAAAAAAAATTGAGCACCCCCCCTCCTTGAAAACTGATTGATCCGGCCCTGAGTACATATCTATTAGTAGGTCGAGCGGAACCCGCATTGTGATTTTGACAGAATAGCGAGTATGGAAATTTAGTCTACTTTCTGGTGAAAAATTACGTCAATGGGATGGTGGAGAACATCAGTATACGTGTACACTGACACGTGTGTACACCACACCGATGACCTCGCGACCTGCAGTATTGCGATACACATTCGGCCGGGTCACGGTTCTGCCTTGTGACGTAGGCTCATAAATATGCATATTAATTCAAAACAAGGCCGATGCTGACGATAAATCCGCGACTCGGGTACAACAACAATACACCCTCCAAACGACGAATTTCGACTTTAGCATTGTACTTACATCATAAAGCTCTAAGATAGTACACAAAGGACCCATACACATACTGTCAGCAGTATCTGTTGCAGACAGTGTCCTGACTATGTTGAGATGCTTGATCCTGGAAAATATAACTTTAAATAGTTTTTTGTGTGCATGAAACAAACAAACAAAGAAACAAACAAACAAACAAACAAACAAACAAACAACTTGAACGAACGAACGCACAAACAAACAGAAAAACAACAAACTTGATCGAACGATCAAACTAACAAACAAACAAACAAACAAACAAACAAACAAACAAACAAACAAACAAACAAATAAACTTGAACGAACGAAGGAACGAAACAAAAAAACAACAACAAAGAA
Organism: Semisulcospira habei; assembly: GCA_036245525.1. Classification (NCBI taxonomy): domain Eukaryota; kingdom Metazoa; phylum Mollusca; class Gastropoda; family Semisulcospiridae; genus Semisulcospira; species Semisulcospira habei. The sequence goes on along the minus strand of BTPG01000002.1, from coordinate 257,653,869 downwards.
ACAAATAAATAAATCAGAGAAATGCTCAGCAGACTGGTGCAAGCTTTCAAGAGTAAAAATAATAAACATAATACGCAAGCACATACATCAACGCAAGCTGGTACAAAAGAAATGACACTGGCACCGAGCTGAAAACGTCTGCTAACCTGTAGAAGATTTGGACTATATTTCACCTCCCGCAATAAGCCACAAAAATTGGACGACGTTGGCCTGCCTGCAGTGGGCCCGCGCACGGTAGTGCGCGGGCCCACTGCAGGCCGACGTCGGCCCGAAGACCTCTTGCGGGGCGAGGGGAGGGGGGGGGGGGAACGGGAGGGAGAAGGTTCCGGAGCTAAAGCCTGCGCCAGGATTTATGATTGGCAAATGCATGTGGTAATCAGGAGCGCGTTTAAGCGTGCAGGCTCATCTGGGCTCTGCTGCCACGCGATTGGACTTATGCGAGCAAAATTAATCCCCTGGGGGAGTAGGATTTGGCCACGTCTCTTCTAAACCCTCTCCAGCTCTGTGGAGTACAGGGGTTATTTGGGGTGACTTCCATATGGATTCTTTTCATTATCCAAACTCGCTGCAGTCTCGAAGTCTCGAAAGTCTTCCCTATTCTGCCCGAGAAAAAGCGTGTTTACGACAGTAAGTCCATTTTTTCGAGGGGTAAAAAGCGAGATTTTCATAGTGTTACAATGAAAATCTCGCTTTTCGCAAAAATAAACTTTGCTGTCTTAAGCCTCCCTAGGGTTGTACCCCCCCCCCCCTTTTTGCATCACCTCTACTCACCCTCCCTCCCTAAACCCCACCGTCTCATAGTAACCCCCTCATTGCCGAAAAAATGAACACGATCCAAATGCAAGAGACATAGATCCTCATGAGCCCCGCGACTGAAGATCTATGCCTCTTGCAGATAAAATCATGTACGTACAGTGGCTGGGAAGGGGTTAAAATGCGAGTGATTTGAAATGAAGGGCAGTACATGTGAACCTATGTTTTTTCTTGATGATGCAGCGAAAGCTCTGAAACCAGATGTTTTAACTCATTCAAGACATTTCGCATACTGATACGCGGCAGGTCTTGAATGAGTTAAACTCACTTTTGTGAGGGCTGATTGAAAAGTTCGTGGCCCTCTGTATCCCGGGGTTGGCCTACATCCGTGAAAATTTGCATGTCATCTGACCTACCTTTGGAAGGTGACGGGCAAACATCTTTTTGTCCCACGCTTTATTACGTAATTGATTAACGAAAAGACGAACCCGACGTCAAACGCCAAAAATGCTTGAAACTTGACAAATCTAAGAGCAGCGCGATCAATAATGGACAATATGTGTGAAAAATTGCATATATGAATGAGGCCAGGATATGTGTATGGGGAGGGGTGGGGGATATAGGGTGTGGGGTGGGAGTGGTTGCTGTAGGGGTGGGGGTTGGCGGGGGCGCCCTGTATGGCACACTCAGTACAAAGTGGCGGAGGGGGCAGAGCAGGCCCTGCTCCCCCTACACACACACACACACACACACACACACACACACACACACACACACACACACAAAAACCCCACCCCAACAACAAACAAACACACACACACACACACACCAGGGTAAGTGTATGGGGAGGGGTGGGGATATAGGGTGTGGGGTGGGAGTGGTTGCTGTAGGGGTGGGGGTTGGCGGGGGCGCCCTGTATGGCACACTCAGTACAAAGTGGCGGAGGGGGCAGAGCAGGCCCTGCTCCCCCTACACACATACACACACACACAAACAAACACATACACACACATACACACACACATACACACACACACTCACACAGGCACAGACACACACACACACACACACACACACACACACACACACACGCACACAGGCACAGACACACACACACACACACTCACACACACACACACACACACTCACACACACACACACACACACACACACACACACACACACACACACACACACACACTATTTTTGGAGGAAACGTTTTATATATTTGTATTTATTATCTAGATATGAAAATACTTTTGGAGAAGAAAAAAATAAGATTTTTGGTGGTAAAAAGCAAGACCGGTTCCACCCCGGTATGCATCCTGTCACTCTGGTCCCGACGCCTCTAAATATCCGAGCAGAAGAACGCGAAGCACTCGGGGGCGTTTCGATCGGTATTCGTAGTTAGTAACACAGACTCCGATTTACTCATTAGGGAACCGGCCTACAAATTTCAGTCCATTCCTTGGTGTAGTCCTCTGTGTTGGATATTATTTCTTACATTAGGACATGGTAATTGTTGTCCGTGTGGTCCATGCATGTAGATGTAGTCCTGACGCGGCATTATTGGTGTCAAGTATGATCGGTTTCAAATCCTTGCTGTATTCCTGACGCGGCATTGTTGGTGTCAAGTATGATCGCTTTCAAATCCTTGCAGGGTCCAGTTAGTGCAATTATGCTCTTATGTCGGGATACGATTGTATCGCCGCGTCTTCTGTTCCCTCGGCGCTTGTGCCCGTCAGGTCCAAGGTCAGTTCCTGCTCAGCGGAGCTTAGCCGCGATAAGGCACCAGGAAGCGTTGGGGGTCTGTGTGTATGGACGTGGGCCCGGCATATTCTTTGTTTATTAATTCGTCCATTTTGACGGATCAATCCAGACTTAGCGTCGTTGTTGTTTCTCAGTGTATTCGTGTTTGTAGACGATGCCGGCTGTTTGTGTGGCTGTGTTGCCGCACATACGACAGACTGGTGTTTGTAGTATTGCCCTCTGTGTAGATGATACGCAGTGTTGTCTCACAGTCACAGTTGATGCTTTAAAAGCAGCTTAATGTTGTAGCTGCTGCTGCTGTTTTGATGTGGCTGCCTTGATCGCTGTTGTTGCCGTTGGCTTGTTGGGCCGCCTGAATTGTTTACCGTTTAGGTGGTAGGTGACGGGTTTCGTCGGTGTAGAAAGGCCTTCATATCTTCGAGTGCTTCACAGAATAGTTGGCCTCGCTTGTTGCGAGTATTTCAGTCCTTTCACTTTTGTTCGCTTTCAAACGAGTTCTGTGTGACCAGTGTTGCCTGGTGTTGTGGATTAAAGTTGGTGTCACGTTGTTTTGTGGTCAATGCGAAGTCAAGGCAGTGTCCGTTTCCGACTGCTGTGCCTCTATTCTTAGTCTGTGTTGTGCGCACGGTGATTTGCCTTCCTCGTTGGCGGGAGGTAAGTCTTTTAGCAAACAATATGACGTCATAGCCGCGATTCGTGACCGATGTCACTTTGTTGAGAGTTTTGCCGTGGGGGGCTGCTGGGCCGAATGTTGGCCTCGGTTGAGTAGCTGGCTCACACGTGTCTTGTTATATCAGCAGAATATAGGATCGCAATGTAGTTTGTCGCTTGTTCTAGCTTTTCGGTTGTGTGTGCTTTTTATTTTCCGCCTGGATTTCCAGCCTTTTTCAGGCGTGGGGGCCGAGTTACTTGGTTGTTTTCGTCGGCCATCCACCCTTTGTCAGGTGTGTGGAGTGAGTCTCAACCACCATATTTCAGGTGTGGGAGAATGGTCGATGAGTTTCTCAGTTCTTGCTTGTGGTTTTCCGTTGATTTGATAGTCTTGGGCCTAGGTTGTAGTAGTTCTCCGTTCAGTTGACATAATAGTCTCGGGTCTTGGTTGATTGGTCGTTTCTGGCGGAGTTAGGGCTGGCAGCTGTTGTCTCCTTCGTCGCCTCGCTTCGTATCTTTTTACGTTTAATTTGTACGAGGTTGCTTTCCTTCCTCCCCCTCCTCTCTCTCTCCCTCTCTCTCTCTCTCCCCCCCTCCCCCCGTCCCCCATTCCAGTTGTTTAACTCAGTTATTCGAGACGTGCCGCCTACGGATACGCGGCGGTTCGCCGCGTATCCGTAGGCGGCACGTGTCGAATGAGATATTTGTTTTAGGTTGGATTGTTGCCTAACCACCACCCCCCACCCCCTCCGCCTCCATTCCTCTCAGTGTTTGATGTTTTTACGCTGGTCCCTCAATGAAAATTATCTTCCTTCGCTACTGATATCTCTTGTAGCTGGGATATGTTAGCAATGTTCCAACACTAAATATGTATTAGCGGCGCGCAGTATTTGGCTATTTGGCTTTGCACGCGAAAGGGACGTATCGCACTACAGCAGATGTTGTTTATAGAGCCGTTTCATGAAGTCGTCTGGATATTTTTCTTTACTTCGGGCTGATGGGAAAAGCTTCGACTGAAAAATGATGGATTAGGAAACTTTGGAAGAGCCTGATTTCTGGAAAACATTGACCGGAACATGCTTCTAAATCACACCGCAGTGTCCAGACTATGTGGAAAACTGGCCTTCAGTTCATGTTAACTGCAAGAGGCATAGATTCGCATGAGCTCCTGGAGTCGCAGGAGCTCATGAGAATCTAAACTTCTTGCTGGTAAACGTCGGTTGGGCATAGACCCGTCTTCGTCACTGTAGTGCGTCAGGGCTGAATGGGTTAAAACACAAAACTGGCTTACGTTCTCCAAAACGGCCAGGAAGCAACAAGAAGATATGGACGCAATTTAAATCCCTAATAGCCTCAACACACGACGGACTCAGTTATGAGGGTCTGTGCCTCTTGAATTTGGGAAGAGCCCAGACGGAGAAAGAAACACGCTTAGAAATAACAGTTACAACTCAGTTGTGTTGTAACTGTCATTTCTAAGAGTGTTTTTTTCTCCGTTGAGTTCTTCCCTGCATTTTTACACGCTTGACAGCCACCTTTTTAGTCTGGATTTCTTGAAGTTGAGCCGTATTCGCTTTATGCCGCGTATCCGGATGCAGCCCGCCGCAAATGAGTTAACGCTTTCGAGACGCGCCGCAGTCGGATACGCGGCATGAAGCCGCGTATCCGATTGCGGCACGTCTCGAACGAGTCCCTAAAGTTTACTTCATGCCAGACGGTCCTGCGTTGGTACAGAATATGCTAAGGAATAAGTCTGAACCCTTGTACATGCATTTCCATGGTAATACAGTAATAGATCACAAAACTAACTAGAAAAAGCTTTTTGCAGCCTCATGTTTAAAGTATATAAACATTCAAGCACGATTTTTCAATGACTTGAAAGATGAACTTTGAGAGCCATTTTAATATATTATGTCAATTTGAATCGTCAATTTGCTTTGCATTACGTAGACGTGGTGAGAGATGGACCGACCGTTACACTGAAGGGTATAGTTACGGACAAGAAACACCAAACAAAGAAAGAAACACGCTTAAAGAGATCAAGTACAACACAGTTTACTAACTTTTACTATGACGAAAAAATATCCCACACCATATTTCGAGGTCGTCGGCTTTACTGGCCTTCTTTAGCCAATTACAAATTATTAACTCATTGTGCCCGAGGTACGAAATGCCCACATTCTGGAGTTATCCTCTGAAGACTGCATTACAATTCGGGAGACAGATCGACCATGATAGTTTAAGGGTGGTGGCAGAATAGCTTGGCGACTTTAGGCTGCAAGCTATTCTGCCATAACCCTTGAAATATCATGGTGGAGCCATATTTTGCTCTGGTGTGTCGCGGGCAGGATGAGTTAAATTTCGAGGTCAAAGTATTTTCGAAATAGAAACAGACGAAAATTGAATGAGTTGCTTAACTTTGAGGCGATAGATGCAACTCTACATTCTACCAGTGGTATTGGTCGGGATTTAGTTACTGAAAAGCTCGGTGTATATCAAGGCTGCAAGCTCAGGTCTATGACTAAAATGTCAAAGGTCGACTGTAGCCGGAAGTGAGTGATTCGAACGACTACGTGCTTTGATGGTACATTAACTCATTCGAGACGTGCCCCCTACGGATACTTGGCAAACCACCGCGTATCCGTAGGCGGCACGTCTCAACTGATTTAACTGCATATCAGTCGGCGTATCTTTATAGTCACAAATCACAGGGCTTTTCTTTTTAGATTATCTGGAGGATCGGGTATACTACAGTGCTTCAAACAGCTTTCCTTCACATTGTCTGCTTTTCACTGAAAAAAGTGAATTAACTCGATCCAACTGCAAGAGACAGATCCTTATGAGTTCACCTAATTGCGGGGGCCCTTGACGATCTATGCCTCTTGTTGGAGGCTCTCGTTTATTTGCGGCGTTAACGGGAGGGTTGGGTTCATGGAAAGTTAAATTGATGACCTAAATTGATAGCATCTATAATTATGAAAAAACGCAAACTGAATGTCACGCGTTCAGCAGGGCTTGCCAAAACAATCCTGCAAGGCACTGTGCAGGAGGACGAAGGAGGAAGACAGAGGAAAAGATGGGAGGACAATATCTCAGAGTGGACAGGACTGAGGCTGGGCGATACGCTAAGAATGGCAGAGAACAGAGAGGAATGGAGGGAGCTGGTTGTCAAGTCATCAGTGGTGCCCCAACGGTCGGCAAGACTACGGGAGATAGATAGATGGATAGATCCAGCATGTTCTGCCGCTTTCGCTTTGAGTGAAGACGTGATACATGTCTGTTTGAAATCACAATATATTGCGGCTGATTACGTTTCTGTTTCACGTCGGGAAAAGCCTAAAACCGTCCCCAGCGGCTTCTCTGTCATTGAACGCATCGGTGACAAAATTTACAGTAAACGTTTCTTTTTTGCCCGGCGACGATGTTTAGATTTTCACCTCGCACTCACAGGCCTACTCCTTCACGGCTCCCTTCATCTAAGGATGTAAGGGCCTATCCACAAGAGTCATATATTCTCTTGAGCCCCTGCATCTGCAGGGGCCCATGAAAATCTATGCCTCTTCCTGATAGAGTTCCTGTAGAGCGATCTGGACACTCGAACAACACATTTCTTTCACTTGCACTAAACACAGAGTTTCATGTTCCCCGTTGCCTTTCTTACTGCTCCTATTTATCTCACCGATATACACATGTGTTTGTCATACGGAAGAGTATCCGGGGGTTAAATTTATAACACGGCAGCGGATGGCAAAATAAGAGTCCGGGGCATCACTCTACCTTATCCATCACTGACTCCAATCGCTGCGATATACTGAACGATTCAGCGCAGGGAGGAAATCATGTAAGCCGTTTTTCTTGACAGCCCGGAGCTCAGTTGCGCCGGTCAGCTCAGTGCTGCGCATGCCACTAAGCAAGGTGCTCCGCGACAGCGGCGCACCTTGCTTAGTGGCATGCGCAGCACTAAGCTCACTCGTGCAACTGAGCCCAGTTGCAGAGGAACCTGGGAGGATGGGGCGGTGGCAATGGGATGAGGGATCAGTGGAGGGTCTGGCCTGGTCATACATTCTCTTGAGTATTCTTTGCATCGAAAGCCGCGCGTAGAGTTATGTAGAGAGGAGGAGATGAGGCCATAAAGTATCCTTCTTCCTTTGATTTGAAAAAAAAAAAATGTTTGAGCTTCCAGACAGTTGACCAATTACCTCCACCGAAAATCTGTCCATGCCACTGCAGCATCCTTCCATGCATTCATCCTTGTTTCCATGCATCTATCCGTCCGTCCATCCATTCATCGATCCATCCATCCATCCATTCATCGATCCATTCATCCATCCACCCACCCATCCATCCATCCATCAGTCAAATGTTGTTGTCGAGAGAAGTTATTTGAAGTCCGCAGGACAATTAATGAAAACAGTTCATCCGCTAGTTGGGACACGATTTATAGCATTCAACAGTCAATCGAGACGTGCTGCATTCGGATACGCGCGTATCCGAATGCAGCACGTCACGAATGAGTTAATCAGCGAGGGCAAACTCATTTATTTCTGCGTTCTTCAGTGGAGGTAGATCGTTGGGGTTTCACTTTTGCCTTCGTCGACCCTGGAAGACAATTATTTTCTACTCAACAGTTGATGAGCTCAAGATACTCTGCCTCATTATTGCGATAGGAATCACATCCCTTCGAGCCGCAAGAGGCAGTGACTCCATCTACAGCCGCAGGGGCACGTGAGAACGTATGCAGTGATACTGCTGATGTAGGTTGGTTGGTTAGTTCGGGTTAAACGTCCACAGCACCGAGGTGATCATAGACGGCCCTGACGGGCGGGTTATGGGGGACAGGGAAATCTATTGCCTATGGAGTACGACCTGAACACTGATCAACTCAGGCACACTCCAACTGTGCCACTTTGATTTACCAGGACCTTTCAACGGACATGCTATTGAACAAATCCGTTTCCCCCCCCCTGGATTGTGAGTCCAGCTACCGGGGCCGGGACGGGATTCGAACCCACGACCCGGCGATTCCCTTCGCTCTCCTGCTCCGACGTTTAACCGCCTGAGCTATTTCGGACTCCGCTGATGTAGGACTATGCGTCTGCTTCTTATACTCTGGAAGCGTATGGGGTTTAGCCATGACGAGAACCAACTCTCCTAATCTGCAATAGGCAGAGACTTTCGTGAGGCTTTACGACCACAGGGGCTATGAGGAATTAAGCTTCTTGTCCCTAGTGATGGGCCCTTGATGTAAATGTCTCTTGTTTCTCAGAGGACGTAAGTAATGAACGTTTAGGGTTGATTTATTGTCGAGAACACAACCTGATCATATGATAGAGGTTCATGAGCCCAGTGCAACTGCAGGGCCACATGGATATTTCTGAAACATTCTCATAGTGATTTAGATCTCTTGCATTGCAGACGATGGAAGTGAAAGAATCAATGCTATGGTATTTGATCCTGATGAACACCAAATCTGTCTCTGCCCCAGTAAGCAAAAGATCCTCGGGCCGAGGATGGCCTCAGTGGGCTCGCGCACTATAGTGCGCGGGCCCACTGCGGCCGATCTCGGCCCGAGGACTTTAATTTTGTTTACTGGGGCGGTAGTCATCTATTTACAAGTAAATCAAAGCGCGAGATGTTTCTATCCAGATGAAAACTGAACCTATTCATCTGCTAAAGGCATACCTATGCCTGTCATCGTGAAAATAAGCGCCTCTTTGCTCGTAGTGATATACTATATGTCTCTTTCGCATTAGGTCGTGGAAATAATGAAGCTATAGGAGTTCTTGATCGTAATGAGAACAAAAAAAGTGTTTACCGCACAAGGCATATATTTTCATGTGCCCCTACAGCTAGACGGCATGGCTCATGAAAATGTATGCCTCTGGCGACCTCAAATAGTTTATAATATTCCTCCTCAGACGGAGGGTTTTATTAGATGTTTAAGGGAGGCCTTGACTGTAAGACGTGATAAGAATCACTGGTGTCCTCGTGACCCGTTTCCTGAGCAATCTGTTTGCCATCTATTCAGACCGGATGTTATGTCTGTGGGTCGGGAGGCCTCGGATGGGGGCGGGGGGGGGGGAGGGGGAGGGGGGTGGGTGGGAGGAGGGGAGGGGTGTGTGTGTGTGTGTCTGTGTGTTAATAAGCGATTTTTCACTTAGTGGAGATACGAAAGCTGGAGATGGATGGTTAATCCATGGCATCGCACATTTAATGTCTGATTAACTCGTTCAGCCCCACTGGTGCCTTTCCCAAATTTGGGAAGTGTTACTTGACGACTACGTACTTCGTTGCAGTAGATGATTTTTTTCATGATAATTCAAGCAGTATTGCCAGATTAGCTTGACGCCTTCAGGCGCCAAGGTAATCTGGCACAACCCTTGAATTATCATGGAAAATTCATTTCCTGCTGTACGCCGTTGGGGCTAAATGGGTTAACTCCGTGATTGCTCCTGACGATACCGTTCAGTGGAAATGACGCGCGTTATAGTTACGGGCTCGTCTTTTCAGCTGAGAGGTACCGTCGTTAGCAGACAAGGGGTGAACTGGACGTTTTGTCAGAGGAAAAACATTGGCGTTTATTTCAATCATCGCGACAAAACCCGCCTACCGACAGCCAACGGATTAAACATTTGTCTCACTTTTTGTGGACATTTTGCGTCATTAATGCTATTAAAGCGGATAAACGAGATAAGAATAGGAGGCTTTATTTTCATTCCGCAGGCGCGATAAGCTTAACCCCCTCACTGCCGGGAAAAAATTGAACGCGATCCAACGGCAAGAGACATAGATTCTCGTGAGCCCCAACAGTTGCGGGGGCTCATGCGAATCTATGCTTCTTGCTGATACCACTTTGTATCCATGTTCCTTGAATGGACAAAGGTGCCTGAGGTGTTTATATCCGTTTCTTTCACCTAAGCGGCTCAAGAAGATGATGCAATCCACCTTAGAAGTAAGTTTGAGTTTTCGGACTGAATGTTCTGCCACCAACATTTGTCAATCAGTCTTCCCACTCGTACGTATCCATGCACGTACTTCTCCTTCCTTCATTTTTTTCAAGTTACATACCCTGGCGACATTTTTCCTTTTTCACTGACTAGTTCATTCATTCATGGTAGGTTGGTTGGTTGTTTGACGCGGTTTGGTTGGTTGACAGATTAATCGGTTCAGCCGTCTGTCCGTTCGTTCGTTCGTTCGTTCATTCATTCATTCATGCGTCAGATTATCATTCGTCAGATTTTCATTTACTACTGAGTTCTCTACATGAAGCTGCCACTACATTAATACCACACATACACATGTCGTAAGCTACGATTTTCCAATTCTCCAAAGAGCTGTTGCCATTAACCTCGCCCGCAGCTACTGTCGACCCTTCTCCTAACAACAAAGAGTCAGCGAAGAGACGTCTGATGTGCGTCGGAATCGGAAGCGGCAGCTCTCATTTGTAATGTGGTCTGCTGAGATTCCTAGCACGAAGCAAGGTGAAAGGTTTCGGTCTCAAATCAGCCACCAGACTGGTAAGATCGGAAACAAAACCTAATATCTTCCGTCTGCAAGCGGCATAAATCTTCATGAACCCCTGCATTCGCAGGGGTTCATGGTGACCTATGCCACTTTTTGCAAACGACGATGCCTCGTGCCAAACGACCGAATGATTTTGTCATGGTGCACTTAACTGAACGATATTGTGAAAGTTTACCCGCATTGTGGAGGCATAGAACTTCATGGACCCTGCGAGTGCAGAGGCTGACGAAGATCTATGCCTCTTCCTGACAACTATTAGACCTACTTACCCATTTATTTTTACTTCCTATAACAGACGAAGTAGTGGTATAGGAAGATTTATTTCCGGTGAAGTACGGCCCAGTTCGTAGGCAATCGAACGAGGGGACTGTGCTTATAACAAGAATTCTACTGACCATTTGATCCGGAGAATCTAGCCTATATCCCAGGTACGTTTTTCAATGGACAGGACCAAGAGGAGGTATGGCCCACATTTGAAAAGGAGGCCAGGATACTCTCGCCATACCATGTCTAGAGGAGGTGCGGCCAGCCATGCCTGCTCTGTCACCGCCACCTCCCTCGGGGTTCCTACTCCACGGTGAGGAGTTCAGTGACAAATCAGCAACAATACCCCAACGGTAAAGAAATTTCATCAGAAATGGACACAGATCATCAAGAGCCCCTACATTGTGCAGTTCTGCTGGGGTCAGTTGCATGAGCCAAGCTTAGTCCTGCGCAAGCTACTTTAAGGAAAGGTGCTCCCCTATAGCATGAATCATCGCGACAGAAACCGCTACCGACAGCCAAAAAGAGAGACAATAATATCGCTCGCCTTCAAGGCGCTGCATAGATCGGCGTCTTTGATTGTATGGAACATTAGAGGACATTTTTTTCTTGATAAATTTCAAACCAAAAAGAAAATAGTACAAGGTCGACAAACACTTTTAATGGTAACAATGCCTTTTGCCACCGCAAAACGTTACACGGCCAAAGACACACGTGAAACAGTACAACTTTCAGATTATCTGCAGATAAAAATGCAATACGATGAAATACGAAGTAAGTCCCAAGGGACCCCACTTTACGAGGATGAGTCCCTTCAGTGTACTTAATTCCGAATTTTAGAATACAGTTAACTCATCAATACCACTATCGAGGAGATGCTCCTTTACTGTTTACTGCTTGATTTGAGAATGCAGGTCAGCATCACTTTAAAGTTAATTACCTGGGAGCCATAACACAAAGTCTGCCCGCTTTATTAGTCTTCGCTTTAACCCCTTCACTGTCGAGAAAGAGTAAATGCGAGATCCAACTGGAAGAGGCATAGATCCTTATGAGCCCCCGCATTCGTGGGGGCTCATGAGGTTCTACGCCTCTTGCTCAGACCAATTTGTATTCATGTCCGTTGGACGCTTGTGATTTTTGGGTCGTTGAATAAACAACGATTTTTAGTCGGAAACGAAACATACGTCCATTGGCAGGGAATGGGTTAGCATAGTTCTAAACTCACATCGGGTTTACGAAGAAATAAGAATGGCAAAGCCCGTGTAGCTCACGTACGTGACCCATCCACATAATGAACCTGACTCTTGTAACCTTGACCCTGAGTGTCCAACAGGTTCAATATCCATGTATGTACATGGAAACCACACCCCTGACCGCGATATGTCCCATTTCGCGATATTCTGACGCTCGTAATACTGAGGCTGACTTGTGGTTTCATTCACGCTTCATTAGACTAAAACCAATTTTCGTGTATCGGTTTCAGTCCGGTGAGAGCAACATTGAGTGAAACTGTTTTCAGTGTGTAGACATTGGCCAATGCCCTTGTGCATGCAGCCATTGGTACAGTTTACAATACCGGTGGATGAATACACCAGGGGGTTCAAGTGAGCCTCATTAACTATTCCAAATTAACCTCTTTCTACAAACATCACCCAAGCGCAAGAGGCACAGATCCTCTTGAGCCCCCGCAGTTGCGGGGGCTCATGAGGATCTATGCCTCTTGCTGAAACCACTTAGTATCTGTGTTGTTTGGTCGGCTATGGCTCTTTGGCGTTGAATGATCAAAGACTTCAGAAACACAATCTGCGTCAGCTGGCCGAGAAGGAGTTAAGTGTTTCCCTGTAATACTTCCCGTTTCTTTGAAAACTGCGGAGAATTAGAGCGACCATTATTTGACCGGAAAATCTGCAGTTTGGCACTTTAGCCTATAGAACGATGAAAAAAGATTTGAAAAAAAAGTTTAGGAAAGTTATCTGTTGGTGGGTCCATGTGCCAATAATCAAAGAAGTGTAAGGACCCACACGTGTTTGTCTAGTGGGTGAATTAATTATGATTACTGAGGCTAAAAGCTTCAAATGTGCACACTGCCACACGCAAGCTACATTATAGTACTTATGGATAAGGATATAGACCAATGGCTTTAGTTAAAGGGTGGTGCCAGAATATCTGGCGCCTATAGGCGCCAAGCTATTCTGGCACAACCCTTGAACTATTTTAGTCAAGCTTATTTCACACACTGGTGTATTCCGAATGATAAGGGTTAAAAAAATGTTATGAAGTAATCCTTCGCCAGCCTTTCTCAAGGAAAAAATAGCAGCGCACTGACCGGGAGAAAAATGGCGTCTTTGTACGCACAGCGTCGTGCGACTAACGATGTCATGACAGATTTTATGGTGAATACATTTTGCCGCTGGGTTAGTGAAGTCTGCTATTGATCTTCTTCATACACGTATGTATTTTATTTTTAAAAATACAATTAATTCCCGAGGGAAGGAAGTCGTTTACGTCCCGTTGCGTTTTTATTGACACCTAGATTTTTTTTCAAGACTCTAACAGCCAACTTTCACAAACTTTGTGGACTACTTTAACCCACAAGGCCATGAAAGACTACGGCAGGATGTGGATCGACAATGATATTTCAAGGTTGGTGTCAGAATAGCTTGGCGCCTCTAGGCGCCAAGCTATTCTGACACCAACCTTGAAATATCATGGTCGATCTGTCTCCAGAACTGTGATACAGACCTCAGAGGATATCTACAAAAAGTGGACCATTTCATCCTCAGAGCGTGAGGAGTTAAATAAGCAAAGACATGATCGTGACAGAAAGGTCTCTGTGCGCATTATCTCCATCATTGAAAGAGTATTTTTCCAGTCACGTTCTTTCAAAGTTCCTAGACATAGGCTTTGACTCCAATAAAGCTTTTAACGTCATCACAACAAAACAATTTAGATGAATAAGCTGATTCAAGACAAGTGGTTTGAGGCCAACGATTAATTAAAACATTTGAGACATGTTAAGGGGTGACAGTGGGGGTTTTAGAGCGCGGGGCATGAACGCTCAGATATGCTTGACCGTCGAGCGTCTCCGCACAACCGTACTCAGACACCGGTCACCCTCCATCCAGATACCTCAGTGAAAGATGGACTGATTAAAGGGAGCACCTGATTAGCTTAGCACCTCGGCCCCATTGCATGAGCTTAAATCCTGCGCCAGCCTCTAAGCAAGGTGCTCATCTAGAAGATTTAAGCTCACATGCAACTGAGACGTAACACAGACATTACCCCGGCCTTTAGCATTTATACTGACGAGCAAAAGTGTAGTATCAGCGCTTTTTCACAACATTCATTTAGCGTGTGTATTGTGTTCAGTTCAAGATAAAAAAAAGTACACGCCAAATGCTCTTGGCAGTAAAAACTAAAATGGCCAGATAATTTATACAAAAATAAAACGAAAAAAGAAGAAAAAACCAAACAACACAACCGTGCGAATAGGAAGAAATAATAATTGCATAATAAAATTTAGAATAATAAAAAGGAATATATGATTAGACAACACTAGATAAATAAATTTGCGTTGCCTTAGATAAATGCTTGTACAGTTTTGCTTTTAACGCAGCTAGGGAATTAACTTGTTGTAGATGCGGAGGAAGGAAATTCCATAGGAAATCACCTGAGTATGACAAACTGGATTTAAAGAGAGAGAGAGAGAGAGAGAGAGAGAGAGAGAGAGAGAGAGAGAGAGAGAGAGAGAGAGAGAGAGAGAGAGAGAGAGAGAGAGAGAGAGAGAGAGAGAGAGAGAGGTAATCAGCCTACTGTCCTACCAGGAGCTTTGTGATCGCTGTGATTATGCTATTAGGATGAACGCCACTTAGTGTGCTTTGTCACGAAATCGGCTTTTTATCTCATAATTGAAGACCGGGTGATTACCTTCATAACCACGAAACAAATAAGTTTGAACTCTCGGTTGATGTTAGATATAATTCGAATTAAGCCAACATTTCTGTCTGATGCGTGTGTGAGAACGTAGAAGGTAAAAGCAAATTTCAAAGTTATTTCGTCCAAATGTCTCATCTAGCTCAGGCACGCGAGAAGTGCCCGGTAAGAAATAGGTCGTCAGTTCCACTTAGGCCTCCGCACGTCGACGCCGGCCCTAGGAACTTTGCATACTAGGTACAGATGGATCAGCATGCACATAGTTGCCAAGCTAATCTGTTTCCCGCATCATTTTGCTGTAGTATGAGAGAATGTTGATGGATCAGGGTTAAGAGCAGAATATTCGTCCGAAATGTTCGGCCGGGAGGGGTGTACTTTTGCTAATAGACTTATGTATGAACCCATCATCGCCAGCGTCACTCCGAGTGGCTACCGCCTGGCCTCCTTCCCGCGCGCTTCCAGAGGGGGTGGCATTGCCATCATCTACAGGGACTGTCTCTCCGCTCACCTCTCCTTCTCTCAGTCTCTACCTTTTGCTCGTCCCTCCTTTGAATCTGTCGAGGCTGTAGCAACACTCCCTGGCCAGTCCCTCATCTTCTCATGTATCTATCGCCCCCCTCCAAGCTCTCAAAACAAACTCACAAACTCCATGTTCCTCACCGAGTTTGACCTCCTCCTCGACCACTACAGCACACGACCCGGAAAACACATCCTTCTTGCGACTTTAACTTCCACTTCGACAAACCCGACCACCCTGACACAAAACGCCTTTGCACATCACTTTCAAACCACAATCTTACACAACACATCACCAAACCCACCCACCGACTCGGCCACACCCTCGACTGGATCATCACCCGCACCTCCGATCAACTCTTTCTATACTCTGACACCTCCTCTGTGCTTCCCTCTGACCACCTCGCTATTCTCGTCTCCCTCAACCTACCTCCCCCGAAAAAACCCAAGCTCCTTGTCTCTCGTCGCAAAATAAAATCTGTCAACCGAGAGAGCTTCTTCGACGAAGCTGTCGACCTTTTTCTGGACCCCGCCTCCTCTCCTGATCTTGCATCCCATTTCGACTCCTCCCTTCGAAAACTTCTAGACACCCATGCACCTGTCACCACCTGCTCCATACCCAACCGACCCCCCTCCCCCTGGCTCACTGACGACATAGCTGAGGCCAAGCGCGAGCGCCGACAAGCGGAACGCCGCTGGCGCTCATCTGACCTTACCGTTCACAGACAGATCTTCCAAACAACTACATCCAAAGTCTGCAGAATGATCTCCGAATCCAAACGTAAACACCTTCAAAACAAAATCCTGGAATCCACTTCTTCCAAAACCCTCTACGCTACCATGAACACACTCCTAGGTATTTCTAAAGACTCTCCTCTCCCCAACACACACAGCAAAGAAGAACTCCTGTCCGCTTTTTCCACCTATTTTTCCGACAAAATCCAAACTCTGCGCAGCACACTCGACACTCTGCCTTCTCCGCCTTGCCCTCCAGACACCCCCTTTTCCGGCACCCCCCTCTCATCCTTCCGGCCCGTCTCTCAGGACGAAGTCCTCAAGACCATAAAGTCCATGCCTCTCAAAACCTGAAAACTAGACGCTCTCCCAGCTTCTCTCTACCGGGACGGCATTCCAAAACTTCTGCCATTCATTACCGACATCATCAACACATCTCTAGAGAACGGCTCCGTCCCTGATATCTTCAAGTCCGCCATCGTCCGTCCTCTCCTCAAAAACACAACCTCGACCCAAACGAACTCAAAAACTATCGCCCAGTCTCCAATCTCTCTTTCCTGTCCAAGCTTCTTGAGAAGGTCGTTCTCAACCAGCTCAACCTCCACCTCGCCGACAACAACCTCCTCAGTCCCTTCCAGTCTGCCCATCGCAAACATCACAGCACTGAAACAGCCCTTTTACATATCTTAAACGACCTGCTTCTCTCCGCCGACTCGGGCAACATCTCCTTTCTTACGCTACTCGACCTCTCTGCCGCCTTCGACACTATAGACCACTCTGTCCTCCTCCACCGCCTTCACCACTCCTTTGGCATCACTGACTCTGCTCACTCCTTGTTTCTCTCCTACCTCTCCGACAGACAGCAGTCCGTCACCTTCGACGGCGTCTCCTCCAACCCAGTCACGTTCCCTTGCGGAGTTCCACAGGGATCCGTCCTGGGCCCGGTCCTTTTCATGCTCTATACCTCTCCCCTGTCCAACATCATCCAGTATCATCACATACACCACCACCTCTACGCTGACGACTCACAACTACTAGACAAAGACAAACTCCACAACACTCAGTCACTACTGACTCGTACGGCTGACTGCTACGAAGACGTGAAAAACTGGATGACAGCAAACAAGCTTAAACTGAATGACGACAAAACGGAAGCCATGCTGGTAGGCACTCGCCAGAAACTTTCCCAGCTCCCTCCCTCCCTCCCTCCATCTTCAACTCGACAGCACCCCCATCTCCTTCTCTGACTCGGCCAGAAACCTCAGCGTTATCCTCGATTTCTCTCTTTCCATGACCAGCTTCGTCTCCGCCAAGGCATGCTACTTCCACCTCCGCCGCATCAGTCAGATCAGAAAATACCTCACTACCGAAGCTTCCACCAAACTTGCTGTCTCTCTCATCCTATCTCGCATCGACTACTGCAACTCTCTCCTTTCCGGCCTCCCTCACTCCACCACTTTCACTCTCCAGCGCGTCCAGAACAATGCTGCCCGCCTCGTCCTCAGAAAGAAAAAATCCGACCACATCATTCCCCTGCTCAAACTCCTTCACTGGCTTCCCATCCCCCAACGCATCCAATACAAGATTCTGTCTCTCTGCTACAAATCCCTGAAAAACTGCGCTCCCGCCTATCTCTCAAACTTACTTCACCCCTACACTCCTCCCCGCTCCCTCCGCTCCGCCTCCGACCCTCTCCGCCTCCACATACCCCGCACCAAACTCAGCACTTTCGGCCCCCGCTCCTTCTCAGTATACGGTCCATCCACCTGGAACACTCTCCCACTCTCTCTCTTCTTTCAAAATTGCGTTATTTTACAGATACACCGACAAGGAAAATATTTTATAACGCACATATTCAATCCCATATAGATTATGCTTCTACAGTTTGGGATGGATGTAGCGATGCGTGCATAAAAAGGCTTAATGCTCTTCCCCGTACAGCAGCCAAATTAATCCACCCGGATAGTAAAGAAAGCACCGACGACCGACTCAAAGCCATCGACATGCTGCCTCTGCGTAAGTTACTTATGTACAATAAAGGCGTACTTATGTTCAAAATCTACCACTCTAAAACGCCTAGTTATCTAACAGATCTATTTAGCCCTGCTCATACGCCTTATAAAACGACGAGGAACAATCTATCCATACCAAGGCCGCGCCTCGATATATTCAAAACTAGTTTGTCTTACTCAGGAGCCAAACTATGGAATTTGTTGCCTATCGACATTACTGGGGCTCCTTCTTTGTCCACATTCAGGGCCCGCTTATTTCGGCAGCTGAAAGAAACTTAAGCCCATAGTTGTGTAGTTGTGTCGGCGTTACTCGAGCGCATTGAGTTGTATTGTCGAGTTTGCTGTTGCTGTTCAAACTAAGTTTCTAACGTTCATGTTTAATCAGGTTCTTAGTGTGTGTGTGTGTGTGTGTGTGTGTGTGTGTGTGTGTGTGTGTGTGTGTGTGTGTGTGTGTGTGAGTGACTGCTAACTATTTTTTGTTTGTTTGTTGGTTTGTTTGTTTTTTATGTTTTTTATGCTCACGTTTTTCATTTCCAATGTTATTAGTTTTAGTCACGCGCGTGAGACTGTTGTGTGAGTGCGTGTGCAAGGACATGATTGAAAAAAAGGTCTGTGTACCTAATCATTTATCCTTGAGAAATAAAGTTTCATTTCATTTCATTTTTCTCCGTCAGAACACTCTCCTCCTTCCAGTCCACCCTTAAACTCACCTCTTTCACTGAACAGTTCTAGCACTATACCACCACACTCCCCACCCTAAGCAGACTGTGTAATGTATTTCACTATTTGTGGTACGTGAGTCGTTGTCTAAAGCGTGCGCATGCCGCGTGCGCGAGTTGTGAGTGCGCGCTTAGAGTTATAATTGTTATAAGATAAGCGCATTATAAATACCGTAATTATAATTATTATTATTATTAAGACTATTTGGTGCCCCGTCCCTAACCCCTTCGCTGCCGATAAAAAAACGATCATAATTCAACTGCAAGAGGCACAGATCCTCATGTATTCATGGCACGCGACCTCCTCACCAGACCGGTCACATGACCGGCGATTATAGCGGTGTTATACGGCCCCGGCCTGCGTCTTATGATGAGACGACTGAAATGCCGCCACATAAGCAGTCCATCATGACTATGAGGTCGCGAGTGTACAGCAGACGGTCACTGACCGGCGTATACGTGTATACGCCCGCTGCGCTTATGATGAGACGACTGAAATGCCGCCACATAAAGCTAGGTCCAATCATGACTATTGAGGGTCGCGAGGTGGTACAGCAGGAGGCCAAGATTCCCATAAGCCGCTCTACTCAGGAGCTTGTGAGAATCAACGCCTCATGCAGGTGTTCTTTTGCTCAGTCTTGCAGACAGAGGCTGAGGTATGTATAACTTACCCAATAAGCCAAGGACTCTCAATAATATTAATAATAATACATAATATTTAAATGGCGCATTTCTCATATTGATAATATAACTCAATGCGCAGGACATAGCCGCGAACTGAACCCAACAAGCACGCTCACGTGATGAATCACGCGCATTCGCCCTCACACACTGTACATAAACACAGAACATTCACTTAGTGGTGCTAAGGGCAAGCTCAAGCGAGCTACTAAAATTTCAATCTCACCCCGTGGCCCGCGGCAGCGGGAACCGCGCCGCGGCGACCGTGCGGGGGCCCACTGCGCGGGCCGACGAGGGTCCGAAGGTCCTTTGCTTACTAGGTAGTCCGTTGGTAATAAAGGTTTAACAGCGTGGTTACGATGATGTGTGGGACAAGATACTTCCTCCTCAGTGCTTCTGTGCATCGTTAAATCAAACTTAAAGTAGTGCAATCTCCGGCCGCGGTATTCTTCGAAAGGGGGTGTCAGTGGGTAAAGCTGTGCGTGCGGGTAAGGGATGGTTGGAATTAGGCTAGAATAATGTTGGGTGGTACGCCTGGGGGCGGGCAGCTGGTAGCTGTATCCATGATATCGCTTTGAATTCACAATAAAACACATAAACTAAATAAACATACGGACTTATGATCTCAGAAATATAGCATTAATTTTGTCTTGCTCATTTCGTCGATGTAAAATGTTATTGAGGACAGACGTGTAAAAAGGCCTGCGTGCCTACAATCGTTATCCTTACAAAATAACTTGAAATTCAGTTCAATTCAGTTCAGTTCCTTCACCTCAAACTATAAGCCGCCCTGTTATTGTGACTAGTGCTTTTTACAGTACGGTCGTGTGTTAAATGAAATAACCCATTAACCCTTTCAGTGCCGAGAAAATCTGTACACAACCCAACTGCAGTTGCGGGGGCTCATGACGATCTATGCCTCCTGCTGACACCACTTTGAATACATGTTCTTGGGAAAGCTAGGACATTTCAATGGTGTTGAACGAACAAAGAATGAAGAAATACAACTGGCACTGAACGGGTTAATGCATGATCCAGACCAAAAAGGTGTCTGCCAAAGGTGTAAAATGCAAAGAAATTCATTACGAAGAAAGAAACACGTTTTGAAAAGACAAATACAACACAATTTATTAAATGTTCTGTTTTGACCCTTTCAAATAAACAGACAAACGTAGACAGCATGTCAACTATCTTTTGCAGTGAGTCAAAAAGTAGCTCTTGCATCATTGAAAGATAAGTACATGACATTGTAGTCCGTTTATGTTTGTATATCAATTATATAAAAGGGATTGAGCCCGAGAGTTCGATAAATTGTGTCTAACCGTGTGTCCTTCTTTCAAGATTCAAGATACATTCATTTACCATATTGACAACGTCTTCCGCTTCGCTCACGGAAAAAATGAGGTCATTTCTATGCATTCTATGTTATATCTGAATTATAGTACTAAAGTTTGCCAGTGATATATCCTGGTGTCTGACTGGTGTCGGGACGTGGGTCACCAGACTGAGACCAGCGACTGCCTTCCTCTTGTGTTTACACTTGCACTCACCGCCATGCACCAGGTCTTTTTTGTGTGTTTTGTTGTAACCTTGCGTTGTGGACTAAAAATGCCAGCACCACCCAACTGCAAGAGGGAAAGAACTTCATGAGCCCCCGCAGGTACGGTGTGTGCTGGTCTGTGATTTTGGACCTTACGGCTGTACGCCGTAAGGTCCAAAATTACAGACTAGCGCAAAATATACATTAATGATGCGAACATGAGGGGGAAAAAAAAATCAACTATAGCATCTGATGAGGCTTGGCGCTGAAAACAAATCGGTCCAATTATTGCAGCTTGTACGGAGCGCAAAGCAGACGACTTTTTAATGTCAAACCTTTCGGCTCTGTGTACTTAAAATATTGAAATCGGATTTATTCCAATTTAGATTCCCCCCGCCCCCTTCACAACTTGCAATACCGAAACAACAATCACATGACACGTGCCTCGTGTTTTCGCTTAATTATCCGGAAATATGAGCTATCCATCTTTTCGTAGATCTAAAAGAATCTAGACAATTTCATCATTTTCACAAGAGGCAGTTACTTCCCCCGCATAACCTTTGTTCTGCAATTCTAACTGCGGTGGCTGGAACGACCACAAAAAGTCTGACACAGTGCGCGTGACAAAAGTTCAGCGTGACATTCTTCTTCTTCAGTCTTTATGTCCTACGGCATTAAAAGTGACCAGGGACTTAATAGAATACTTTAAAAATATATTTTGTTAACTTTAGCTTTTATTCGAGGAGGGGGGGGGGGGGGGGGGGGGAGAGAGGAGGATTCTGAGTGACAGCCTATACAAACCTATTAGTATTTATTAGTAATTATTTTTTGTTGCTATTTTTATTTTATCACATTTATCCAAAACTGAAACCATGCAGAACCAGGACTGCATGAACTTATGAAGCTGGGCGCAGTTGCATGAGGGAGCTTAGTCCTACGCCAGCCACCTAGCAAGGTGCTCCGCTAATAGTGCCAGGCGCAGGACTAAGCTCGCTCATGCAGCCGGCTCTTGGACTCAAGCGTGGCATTATCGGCGCGATCGTCCTATATTAGGGCGTGTTAGAGGATAGCCGTTGACGGGATCGACCATGACAGAGACGAAGAGTCGAGTTTAACCCTTTGGGTACCATCGATGAGATGAACCCTTGGGCTGTCGGTATAGCGCTTTTAGTCGCGATGATTCCTTATAGGAATCATCGCGAGAAAGAGCGCTACCGACAGCCAAAGTGTTCATCTCATCGACAGTACCCTTGAAGCTGGTGGTAAACGCCATCAGCCTTTTGAGACACGCACAGTAATTGCAAAATTGTCCTCGACCGCCTTATAAGGCCCGCGAGCACATAGGCGCGCGGATCAACTGAGGCTGGCTGCGGCCCGAGGACCTTTTGCTAACCCATGAGAGTCGGACGTGGGCCCTAGGACCGTTCGCTTCACGAGTAATACCCAATAACTTTAGACGAGTACAAAGTTCTGAGCTATTGAAGTGCAACCCAGTAAGCAAAAGATCTTCGGAGAGACGTTGGCCGCAGTGGGCCCGCGCACGGCCGTGCGCAGGCCCACTGCGGCTCGGCGTCGGCCCGAGGACCTTTAGTTGACTGCGAAGGGCTAAGACTGATAAGATCAACCGGCTCGTAGGAGTCTGAATACACTAGGCAAAAAAAGGGTCAGAAACTCCCCTCCCCCCAAAAAAAAAACAACAACAACAAACAAACAAACAACCCCCCCCCCCCAAGAATAATAATAAAAATAATAATAATTAATTACGGTATTTATAATGCGCTTATCTTATAATAATTATAACTCTAAGCGCGCGCACTCACAAGAACAACAAGAAGAAGAAGAAAAAGAAGAAAGAAGGTAAGATGAAAGAAATTTTAAAAAAAAAGCAACTCAGCTACATTCTCGCCTTCGCTGAATGCAGATTAGTATTAAATGATGAAAGCAATCCTGCGCCCGCACGAATGCGGATCATTGCATACAAAGTGAAACTGACAAAAACGCAAGTTAAAAGGTCTACACTGCCAGAAAAATTCGAACACCACGCAGCTGCAAGATACACAGAATCTCATGAGCCACCCGCTGATGCGTTTATAACTCATTCAGCACGACGGCCGTATTTCGAGTTGTCATCTAATGACTATGGACCAGTTGCAGGGGATGGATCGACCATGATAATTCAAGGGCAGTGCCAGATTAGCTTGGCGACAACAGGCGCCAAGCTAATCTGGCACTAATACCCTTCAATTATCATGGTCGACCCATCTCCTGCTGTAATGCGTCAGGGCTGAATGGAATAATTTATACCTCTTGCTGACACTACTTTTCATCCATGTGCCTTGATGGAGGGGGCCGGGCTCGTTGGCACTGAATTAGTAAAGATTTCAGAAACACAATCTTTTAACCCTGATAATGACTTTCAACTCTCCGGGAGCGCCTGGAGTATTGTGTAACATCTGCGTAGGATGGAGGAATCATGATAGGTCAAGGATAATGCCAGGGAAATTCAGGACGCATAGACTGCCATGGTCAATCCTTTACTGTTGTGGTGTCTGAAAGGTGCAGGCGTTTAAAACGTCAAAACTGTAGGAGTGACGCACTAGTGATATAGGAGGCTTGATAGAAGTCAGACAAATATCAAGCAAGGAAAGAAACACGCTTAAACAGGATAAGTATACTGACGAGCAAAAAGAACTGAGACATTTGTTTGGAATCATCGGAAACACTTTAGTGTTTCCGATGATTATATAATGTCTCAGTTCTTTTGCTCGTCATTATGCAAGACAACAAACACTGTGTTGTCCTTTCCGTATCTAAGCGTGTTTCTGTCTTTGTTGGGAAAATCTTTACAGTCACCTTTTTGTCTGGATATTTTTGCAAAGGTTTTACATTTCCTTACTATTTTGCAAGCTACTGTTACCCGTAGTCAATTGCTTTCGCGTTTTCTAAATTAACCGTCTAAAGCTAGGCTGCGGCCAGACTTGAAGTAAAAATCAATTGCTTGTTCGTTTGCCAAATTAGCTGTCCAAAATAAGACTGCGGCCAGCTTTGAAGCCCAGTTCAGTTGCCTGTGCGTTTGCAAAATGAGCATTTTAAAGTTAGACTGCGGCCAGTTTTGAAGCCTAGTTCAAATGCCTGTGCGTTTGCCAAATCAGCATTCTAAACTAAGACTGCCTGGCAAAAAGATTGGCCATTAAACTCCAACAGAAGTTCTGAAATTACCTGGGGATGTCAGAGGAAGATTGCACAGTAGGCTGATCCGGGCTAAGCAAACTCTGATGCGGCACCGAGCGTCTTTTCCCAACTCATTAACCTCTTCAAAGCCAGGACACAAAGAGCAACAACCAAATGCAAGAGGCATAGAGTCTAATGAGCCCCCGCATTTGCGGGGGCTCATGAGGATCTACGCCTCTTGCTAGCACCATTCGCAAACGCAGATAAAGTCATCAGCGGTACGTCTGTAATGGTTTTAGAGACGTCAGTGCTGGATGCTGGCGCAGCGGTGAAGCGGTTAACCCGTTTAGTGCCGAAAAAATTGAAACATCACCCAAATGCAAGAGGCATAGATCCTCATGAGCCCCCGCAGTTGCGGGGGCTCATGAGGATCTATGCCTCTTGCTGACACCACTTTGAATCCATGTTACTGGGGCATTCAGGGATTTCTGGTGTTGAATTAACGCACAAACACAGTCTGAGACAACCGGCACTAAACGGGTTCATTTTTCGATTGTGAGTTCGCCCGATATACTAGGGGTCTACAGGCAACCGTCGAGACATTTCTTTCTCTAAGTGTATCAGACGAGCTCTTCTGTTTCATTGGAAACTAAGTGGTTTACTCCTTGGCTGCTACTGACGATACCGTTCGGCGGAAAAGACGCGTAGTTACGCGTCTTTTCCGTCGAACGATATCGTCAGCAGCAATCAAGGGGTTAATATGCAGGCGCCACGAAAATCAGACGGTCCAGACTGAATAATGCTTTACATAATGACTTGACGTAATGTTACGTAAAGGGACTCAATTACATTTTGCGTAATTATGAAGTTTGAAAGTTGTAAAATTAATGAATTTTTCGCATCCTCGTCCCCTTTGCTATGTAGAAGAGTTCCCCCGTTGCACACAAGGGGGCAGTTGCACATCTCTGTTACCGGTGCCTACTGACGTGCATTGGGAAGAGAAAGCTAGAAAAGACTTAGTTGAGGCAAGACATTTTTTTTCTGAACCCATTGTTTTGATGAAGCTTCATCATCTGATGAAGGCAATTTTAATACATTGACTGTCGGTAGCGCTTTTAGAGTTGATTTTTGCTTTGACTGTCTGTATAGAGCTTTTTTTGTCGTGGCACGTCCATTG
Organism: Semisulcospira habei; assembly: GCA_036245525.1. Lineage (NCBI taxonomy): Eukaryota > Metazoa > Mollusca > Gastropoda > Semisulcospiridae > Semisulcospira > Semisulcospira habei. Next base: position 257,628,423 of record BTPG01000002.1, on the reverse strand, counting down.
AACTGTTAAGGTCCATTCACCTTCTGTTGTCGTGTACCAAGGCTAAATTAATTCGTAACCCTTTCAAGGGTAGCGCACCAATAGCTGCGAAAGTATCGTATAGCGTTGCCGGCGGTAACGCTGTATGACACTTTCGCAGCCTTTGATGCGGATCCTCTTGAATGAGTTTATTCGATATGCCTTAACTCATTCGAGACGTGCCGCAACCGTACACACGACAAAAACAGCGTATCCGAATACTGCACGTCTCCAATATTTTCAATCCAGATTAAGGAAGGTTTTGAAATTATTGCATTTTGCACCAAGCAATGTATGGACAAACTCCGCCGAGGTGTACCCTAAAGGTTACCTTGCCGGTCCCAAGCCCGGATAAAGGAGGAGGGTTGGGCGTAGGGCTAGTAACCCTACCCCGGAAAACAATTCCTGCTACAGAAACGCCAACAGAGAATCAACAAGAAAACTCAGCCCTGGGAAGAGAGAGGTCTTCAACAAGAAGATTTATGACACCATGTAGTGAAAGCCGGAAGACTCTGGAAGCTACAAGGCCGATACCCTTTCTTTCGACCAGGGCAATCAACATTGGTACATGGAACGTAACAACCATGTGGGAGACAGGAAAAACATTTCAAGTAACGGCGGAGATGAAGAACTACAACCTTGCCCTTCTTGGAGTTAGTGAGACAAGATGGACACAATCTGGACAGAAGCAACTAGCATCAGGAGAGAAGCTGTTGTATTCTGGACATGAAGAGGACAACGCCCCTCACACACAAGGAGTTGCATTGATGCTCTCAAAAGAAGCACAAAGAGCACTCATAGGATGGGAATCTCATGGACCCAGAATTATTACAGCTTCCTTCCGTACCAAGATGGAGAAGATCAAGATGAACGTTATTCAATGTTACGCACCCACCAACGACAGTGATGAAACCATCAAGGATCAGTTTTACGAGAGACTACGGTCTATCATAGAGAAGTATCCAGAAAAGGACTTCACCATTTTGATGGGAGACCTTAATGCCAAGATAGGAACGGATAACTCTGGATATGAAGAAGTCATGGGGCGCCATGGACTAGGAGATAGAAACGACAATGGGGAGAGGCTGGCAGACCTGTGCGCATCAAACAACTTGGTCATCGGTGGCAGCGTTTTCCCCCATAAGAACATTCACAAGATCACATGGGTTTCTCCAGACCACATAACAAAGAACCAGATTGACCACATCTGCATCAGTAAGAAATTCAGAAGGTCCATGCAAGATGTGAGAGCAAAGAGAGGAGCGGACGTGGCCTCGGACCACCATCTCGTGGTGGCCAAGCTAAAACTGAAACTAATAAAGAACTCGACAACAGCGCACAGGGCACAACAGAAATACAACACCACTTTCCTGAGAGACACTACCAAGCTGCAAGAGTTCAAGTTGACCCTCAGCAACAAGTTTCAAGTGTTACAGGAGCTGTTGGAAGAAGAGGAAGGTACCCTCGAGAGCAAGTGGGAAGGAATTAAAGAAGCAGTTACATCAACCTGCCAGGAAGTGCTTGGTCCCAAGAAGCACCAACATAAAGAATGGATCTCTGTTGACACACTGAGTAAAATTTATGAGAGGAAGAACAAGAAGATGGCCGTCAACAACAGTCGAACAAGAGCAGAGAAAGCCAAGGCACAAGCAGAGTACACAGACGCAAATAAACGAACGAAGAAGAGCATTAGAGCAGACAAGCAGAAATATGTGGACGACCTGGCAACCAAAGCAGAGCAAGCAGTTAGAGAGGGCAACATGAAAGAACTTTACAACACCACCAAGAAGCTAGCAGGGAAGTACCGTAGACCCGAACGTCCGGTCAAAGACAAGGAAGGAAAACCAATCATGGGCGATCAAGAACAGAGAAACAGGTGGAAAGAACACTTTGAAGAGCTCCTGAATAGACCAGCACCAAAGAACCCACCAGACATCGAACCTGCTGAAGCGTACCTACCTATAGAGGACAGCCCACCCACAAGAGAAGAAATTAGGATGGCCATTAAGCAGCTCAGGAATGGAAAAGCAGCAGGACCAGACAGCATCCCAGCTGAGGCGCTGAAGTCGGACTTAGAAACAACAGTGGGAATGCTCTACCCACTATTTAAGAAGATCTAGGAACAGGCACAAATACCAGCTGACTGGAAAGAGGGATATCTTATTAAGATTCCGAAGAAAGGAGACATTAGTAACTGCACGAATTACAGAGGGATCACGCTCTTATCAGTGCCGGGGAAAGTATTCAATAGTGTTCTGCTGAACAGAATGAAAGACCCAGTCGACGCCCTACTCAGAGACCAACAGGCTGGCTTTCGCAAAAATCGATCCTGCACTGACCAGATTGCAACGCTGCGAATTATAATTGAGCAGTCGTTAGAGTGGAACTCACCCCTGTACATCAATTTCCTTGACTATGAGAAAGCATTTGACAGCGTGGACAGAGAGACCAAATGGAAGCTCCTAAGGCACTATGGGATACCTGAAAAAATCTCCACCATTATCAGGAACTCATATCAAGATCTAAGTTGTAAAGTGGTACATAGAGGGCAACTTACTGAGGCATTCCAGGTGAGGACAGGCGTCAGACAAGGATGTCTTCTCTCGCCATTCCTCTTTCTACTGGCGATTGACTGGATTATGAAGACCTCTACAGCTCAGAGAAGAAATGGAATCCAGTGGACACCTTGGAAGCAGCTAACTGACCTGGACTTCGCAGATGACTTGGCCCTACTATCACACACTCAGCAGCAGATGCAGGAGATGACAACCAGAGTAGCAGATACCTCCGCACAGCTTGGCCTCAATATTCACAAAGGCAAGAGTAAGATACTCAAGACAAACACGGCCACTACTAACTCGATTACGCTTGACAAAGAAGCACTGAAGGAGGTGGATGCCTTTACTTATCTGGGTAGCGTCATCGACAAACAGGGAGGCTCAGATACAGATGTCAAGCAAAGGATAGGGAAAGCACGAACAGCATTTATACAATTGAGAAACATCTGGAGATCCAAAGAACTATCAACCAAGACCAAAGTCAGGATCTTCAACACCAATGTCAAGGCAGTTCTTCTATACGGAGCAGAAACTTGGAGAACAACAGTTGCCATCACAAAGAGAATACAAGTCTTCATTAACAACTGCCTGCGCAAGATCCTAAATATCCATTGGCCAGAGACCATCAGCAACAACGAACTCTGGAATAGAACCAACCAGCTGCCTGCAGAAGACGAAATTAAACAACGACGTTGGAGATGGATAGGGCACACCTTACGTAAGCCAGCGGACAACATCACCAGGCAAGCCCTAACATGGAATCCACAGGGCACGCGGAAAAGAGGCAGACCAAGAAACACATGGCGCCGGGAACTGGATGCAGACCTTAAGACCATGAAGATGACCTGGAACCAAGTGGAAAGGAGAGCCCGGGACAGAGACTCTTGGAGATCCTTTGTAGGCGGCCTATGCCCCAGTAGGGGTGCAAGGCATAAGTAAGTAAGTAAGTAATGTATGGACAACGTCTTTGGTTGTTTTAAATTTCAGGGTTATATTTTTATTATTCAATTTTCCTTGTCAGTTTTTGAATTTCTTCTGCCATTTTACTGCCACCACACTGTCGTCATTCGATCTTGTTTTAAATTTGGGACTTGGAGAAACTTCAGACATAATGCACAGAGCCAATTGTCTTGTTTTCGTCCCAAGGCTCCAGACGGTTGTCTTATCTTATTCTCATTTCAAGACTAACCCATTCAACACAGACACACTACAACAAGAATTGGATCGTCAATCATAGTTAAAGGATGGTGTCATGGTTAACAGTTCAAGGGTAGTGCCAGAATAGCTTGGCGCCTGTAGTCGCCAAGCTATTCTGGCAGCAACCTCGAACTGTTATGGTCGACTTATCTTCTGAACTGGTCACAGCGTGATGACTGATGTGAACTGGAGCCAATTGCTCGGTTTTTAGCTTTAAGCTATAGGAATGCTTATCTCGGAGTGGTTTTACAAGTAAGTCTACCACATTACACGAGTGTATTCCAGCGCAGGCAATCAGTAATACTCAACTCCTATTTATTGGATCTTTTCAGCGTAAGGTAAGATCCCTCGAGAGTACCACTAAACTGTACACTTGACAGTATTTCGTACTGATGTACCGTAAACTTGGGGTATAACAAATAGTCAAGGGACCCACTCTTTTTTTTAACTCATTCAGCCCGACGGCGGTATTTCCCAAATTTTGGAGGCGTCATCTAATAATAATAATGTTTATTATATAGGCGCGTTTTTCCCAATTCGGCGAATCGGCTCAAAGCGCCGCGAACTGCACCCAACACGCACGCTCACGTGACACACGCATTCACTCTGAAGACAAACATAGTACAAGACAGACACAGGACATTTACGTGGTGCGAAGGGTCAACTCAGCTACTGAGTTTTTCGGAAATTGTGATCGCTTGTATTTGAAATTTATAAAGTGGCCTGAAACCGGTACCAAAGTGTGCACCAGTTACAGGAGATTGATCGACCATGATAATTCAAGGGTAGTGCCAGATTAGCTTGGCGCCTGTCGACCATGATAATTCAAGGGCAGTGCCAGATTAGCTTGGCGCCGATAGACGCCAAGCTAATCTGGCACTACCCTTGAATTATCATGGTCGACCCATCTGCTGTTGTAGTGCGTTAGGGCTGAATGGGTTAATATTATATCCGAAATTTGTTATAAACGAAGTAATTTACATAGAATGACTGCTGTCGGGATCGCTGAAAAAGTGTTGGTATATCCGACGTTTGTTATATTCTACTTTGATATAAGCGGAGTAGATTTTTCTGTTTTTTAAAAATTTAAATGTGGGTTGTTTGATATGTTATAGGCTATTTGCAATCTAAGTTTCATTATTATCATGGTCTGTTGGTTTAGCTGGGTCGTTATGGGAAATGCTTTTGTTTTGAATGTTGTGAATGTTATAATATGAATTCTGGCAGCTGTACTTCTGACGCTAATGATTGTTATCTGTTTCACGAAAATAATATCCTGTCTCCTTTGACCTCGTCACCCATCTGCCGTTTGGTTGTACTCTTACATCTTGCATTCTCGGTAATCTCAAATTCATCACTTGTAATTGCTTCCTCCGAGTTCTTATTCTCCTACAAATTACACTACGCTCTGCTCCTATAATTTAAATAAACTTCCTTTAAATTTCGTCGCGGCCAATCAACAACCTTAAATTGCAGCCAAGGAAGCAAAGCAGAATTCCGGCCAGATCTAAAAGCTACAAATGAGATTCCAGAGTAATTTGAAAGAAGTGGCTTCTGACAGCGATTAACCCCTGACGTCTGAAGACCTTTCAGGCTAGGAACACAAATTTAACCCATTTCACCCCGAGACCGCATTTCTAACAAATTTGGAAGTGTCACCTAACGACTATGTGCAAATTGCAGGAGGTGGATCGACGGTGATAATTCAAGGGTAGTGAGAGATTAGCTTGGCGCCTTCAGGCGCCAAGCTAATCTCGCACTACCCTTGAATTATTACGGTCGATAAAGGCGCTAATCGGGCACTACCCTTGACTTACTACGGTCGATCCATCGCCTGCTGTAGTGCGTCGGGGCTAAACATGGTTTAACGGGGCAGACTGCGATACAGACGAAAGATCTGCCCTGGGAAGACAAAGACATTATGTCCATTTTTGTGAAAAGCGAGATTTTCATTGTGATACAGTGACAATCTAGCTTTTCACAAAATCAGACTTACTGCCTTTTCCCTTATTGTTATTCTTCCCCACCCGGGTCTGGCCTGGGGGACTTGCGTGGGGTTAACTACTTTTTAGTTCCCAGGGTCACCCTGGTCAGCCCCACAGGGTGGGTTTTCCCCTCTATTCTGGGGCATGTGTTTGTCTACCCTTAGTCCCTTCACCTGTATTTTCCTTTTTAAACTCTCCCTACTGTCTGCGCAGCCTGTAGCTCTTGATATCGGATGTGTTGCTAAATGGCCTTTTTTTATTTACCGGCTGGCGACATACATTCAATATTCTGTTTCGTTTTTTTTTTTTTTTTCACAGGCAGTGCAGGCACGTCCTGAGAAAGTCTTGTTGCTGTCGGGACGTTTAGCAATGTATAACCAACCAACCGTATTGTTGTTCTTGCAAGAATCACTGTTAGCTGAAGCCTAGAAAACAAAGTATGTAAAATGGAGTGTTTTCGTGGCACAGTTCCTCTCGCACGCAAGCATTAACAGCTATGTGTATGGGGCGGGTTTGGGGTGATTTGGGGTGTGGGGTCTGTGTGTGCGTTGGAGCGTGTGCGCGTGTGAGCTTATCATATTTGCACGTATGTTTAGTATTCTCATATGTTCTTATGCGTGTTTTAATGTCAAAACCGAAGGAAAATGTCCATAATGTGTATTGTATTGTATTGTGTTGTATTGTAAGGGCTCGGGAAACTGACGCCATCACGCTAGTCGTGGCAGCCATATTGAGAGGATACGCGACTCATGCACTCATCGGGAAATCGCTGTCAGGACGTCAGGAAAGTCCTGACGTGCTATAGGCAATAACAGCACGTCTTGACATCACCGTAGGAAACCGCTAACCAGAATCTGTTTTGTTTGTGTCAAAGAGGAAGAATCATGAAGAAAAACGTGTTGAAACACTACTTCGCTACTATCTGAAGTCTATCGCCAGGCCAGCGTGCCCTCTCAAGATACGGAGAACTCGAGGAACTTCCCGAGCCCTATTGTATGAGCATCAGTACCTTTAGCAAAATTGAAGGACAGTGACAGCACGAACCTAAGGAAGAGTGGTCGGGGAGGGGTAGATGTGGTGGCGTAGGGGGGGGGAGAGGGGGGAGGGGAGGGAGGGTAAGGATCCATGTCCCTTTCTAATGCTAGAAGACTACTATAATATTTTGTCTGGTTTGGCCCCTTGACTGACGATACCGCTCGACGGAAAAAAACACCTCTGCCTGGGTCATAAAATAATGAACGCGATCTGACTGCAAGAGGCATAGATCATCATGAGCCCCCGCAGTGGCGGGGGCTCATGAGGATCTATGCCTCTTGTTTGAGACCAAGTTGTATCCATGTTCCTTGAACGGTTGTGTCTTCTGGTCGTTGAATGAACACAGATTAGATTCGGAAACAAAATATGCGTCCAGTCAGTGGCAGGGAAGTTGTTAAAGGAAACCTGGTAAAAAGGCCTGATCCAAACCTGCGATAGCAGGAGCTCATGAGAATCTACGCCTCTTGCAGCTGGCGTGAGCTCACCGACAAACTACGCCAAGGATCAAATGCTCTTTCTATTTCGTCAAGAAGAATTCAGCGTCGCCGTGTGGGCTTGATTTATATCGAAGTTTGAAAATGAACTCTTTTTTGTTGTTGTTTCCCTTTGTCAAGAATTTCAATAAAGTTGTTTTGTCGTATTTTTTCTTTTATTCCTTTGTTTGATTTTTATTTCTTTGTTTTTTTTTTTCCAATTCAAACTTTTGTCATATTTTTGCCTTTTTATTTTTATTTCTCTGCTGTTTTTTTTTTCCCCACTGGAACACAAAACTGCATAGCGCCCTCAGCGGAAAAAGTTTTAAAAAGATGTATGCTTTTTTCCGTATCCTTTCCTTTATTTCGGAAATGATATCTGATTAATTGAAAGCATATGCTTCCTGCCATGATATAGCTGCGGGGAAACGGAACACGATAAATTGATGGTAATTTGACACAGTAATGATGTATCGCTTTCAAGTCGCCAGCATGCGCTGTGCCTACACTAAAACACTATCGCAGCGTAATCAAATTAACCCCTTCACTGTCTGATCACGAATTGCGCGTCTGACACGACTGCAAACTGACCGACATTCGCGTGAGGAACATAGATGTAAATGTGACAGAGCATAGGCAAAAAACACAGGACTAACGAGAGACATACATTCTCATGAGCCTCAGCGAGTGCGGGGGCTCATGAGGGTTTATGCCTCTTGCAGCTGGGAAGGGTTTGCCTTGCCCCGACAGTCAAAGGGTTAACGCCTAAGCGGCATGGCTTCTCCTGAGCCGCCGCTTCTGCAGGGGGTTTAATATGATGTTGTATGCTTTTTATAGCATTGTTTCGTATCAAACTGTGTATCTGAGGCGGATTGGAATTAAGTGTTTAGTCGCACTGTCAACAGCTAAGGACACGCCATGCTGAAACTGGAAACACCATGTGAGCTACCTGGTCGACATCTGAGCGTTGTCTCGGAAGCTTACGTGTTAAATTTTAAGTTCAGATTATACATCGATCATGATAGTTAAAGGGTGGTGCCAGAACAGCTTGGCGCCTGAAGGCGCCAAGCTGTTCTGACACTACCCTTTAACTATCATGGTCGATCCAGCCTCTTTTGCGGCATATCAATGCTGACTGGCTAAAAATCCACAAAAGCCTGCAAATACAGGAAGCCACGGACGTCTGCTAAGCGCCGGCAGAATTCTTTAGCCGAGGAAATGGATTTTCCGGGTAAAAGTACATGACGATTGTTGTGAGCGGCTTCCACAGCGATTTTTTTTTCTAAGTACTAACAATCCAGTACATGTATTACTAATACATATTACAAACAAATCCATTACATATTACAAAAATTGCATAGTAATAGCCCCCGGAGGGTCGTGGGTTTCCTTACCTGTGGGGTCCAAAATTGGAAACGCTAATAGTGAACTCACTGTTCCTATCCTTAACTCATTTAGCCCCGACACACCACAGCAAGACATGGATCGAGCATGATAGTTCAAGGGTAGTGCCAGATAGGCGCCAAGCTATTCTGACACCACCCTTGAACTATCATGCTCGATCTGTCTCTAGAATGTAATACAGTCCTTCAGAGGGCAACTTCAAAATTTGGGGATTTCGGCCCTGGGGTAGAATGTGTTAATCAGTCCTAAAGCGATCTGCTCCATGGCAGGCTTTGATTGCAAACATTCGCCAATACAACGGGTTATCAATGTTGTCTTGCACATTTCTGCCCCCCCACCCCCCCCCCCCCCCGCCCCCCCCTCCCCACACACACACACAGACCAACCCGGGTCTGCCTTGGGAGACTTGGGTGGGATTAACTACTTTTTTGTTCCCAGGGTCACCCTGATCACCCCCCCCACCCCCCCACCCCCCACTGGATGGGTTTTCCTCTCTATTCTGGGGCATGTGTTTCTGTCTACCCTTGGTCCGTTCACCTGCATTTTCCTTTAAAAAAAAAAAACAAACTCTCCCTATTGTCTGCGCAGCCTGTAGCTCTTGATATTGGATGTGTGTTGCTAAATGGTCTTTGGTTTATTTAGCGTATTAGACCGGCTGGCGACATACATTCAATATTCTGTTTAGTTGTTTTTTTCACAAGCAGTGCAGGCACGTCCTGAGAAAGTCTTGTTGCTGTCGGGACGTTAAGCAATGTACAACCAACCAACCAACCCATTTTGCCCGTCTTTTCACAACCCATGTAAGCACATGCACCAGAGGTTTCCACTGCTTTTAGAGCGAAATTTGAAGTTCAGATTATACATCGACCATGATAGTTAAAGGGTGATGCCAGAACAGCTTGGCGCTTAAAGGCGCCAAGCTGTTCTGGCACTATCCTTTAATTATCATGGTCGATCCTGCCTTTTTTTTGCGGCATATCAATCATAACTCTCCTGTGTGCAAAGCAGAAGAAGAACAGAAAAGTCTTTCATTTTACGAATTTCAAACGGCTGACTTCCTCATTTAAAGTACCATCACGCGTAAATTTGAAGACACATTTCAGCACTAGTTGTACTTGGTATGCCTTGTGGACACACCTAATGAGCTTTAACAGCAGTTGGGACACGCAGTAAGAGCACACGCGTAATCGCACTTATTTATTCTGCGCGGCAGTTAGCGTGTCAATCTATTTTTAGCTATTTCTCGCACTGATAGCGTAGTATTTATAGAAGGAGTGGAGTCATTGTCAGATTACTTAATATGAAGACGACGTGTGCTGAACTGGATTCTCCTGTGTCTAAATGAACCATAACTAGACGTGTGTGTAGCGTCTCGTAACCATCTGTTACAGAAGTGCATCTCTGAAAAGTTACGGCGGTAGTGGGCCTTTATGT
>BTPG01000002.1:257288319-257613319 GCA_036245525.1 Semisulcospira habei | reverse complement strand
GTTCTCAAAATGTATTTCTTTAGTCGGCTGGTCAGTATATAATTAATTATATTAGATGTATTCATATACAGGTCAGACTCAGTATATCGCGATACACAGGAGCCACGAAGTCAGACTGCGTTATATTTGCTATCTCGTTACAACTGTACATAGCCCTTGTGATATACTTGTGACAACGAAAAAAAAAAAAAAAAAAAAAAAAAAAAAAGGGGGGGGGGGGGGGGGGGAAAGAAAAAAGAAAAGAAAAGAAAAGAACCCTCCGTAAGCAAAAGGTCATCGGGCTGACGACAGCCCTTAACTGGCTGCGCACTGCCGTGCTGCGGGCCAGCTACGGCTGACGCCGGCCCGAGGAGCTTTTGCACAACGGGCAGCATTCCCCCCCCCCCCCCCCCCTGCCCGTGGAAACCAGAGACCTGTGCGCGTTATGTCCAATACCGCGGCATGCTGAGGCCGACCGGCGTGTGTGAGGGCTCTGCGGTGTGGACTGACCTGCCGGTCTCGTAAATCTCGTGCGTGAATGCATGTGGCTGATCTGTGATTTCAAGTTAGATCTTACGGCCTGAAGGCCGTAAGTTCAAAATTACAGACCAGAACACGTTCATCATTCCGGCATTGCTGCTGCGACGTCGGCGGCAAGTGCTTTGTGTTGACTGACGGGCGGCCGAAACCCGTGATTTTACTGGCAACAAGCACTCCGTCACATCCATTCCCATTGTACAGTTTGCACTTGCTGCGCTATGTGGCTGGCCACGTAGAGAACTGAGCGTTTACATTACTGTGGGGGTCACCATTGAGCTAGTACTAGGCCATACGTCCTCAATGAAAAGACCCTAGGGGCGGATGGCTGATTCGTTAATGGACTTTCCAAATGTGGAATATAATGGATCTTTCCAGTGTAAGCGAAGGATGAACCTAACTATACGTGACTGTCAGATCAGTTTAATCATGCATCTCAAATTCATTCATTCAATTCATTCAGTTTTTTTCAATTCATTCATCCATTCATTTATTTTATTTTATTTATTTTATTTTTAATTTAATTTAATTTAACTTAATTTAATTTAATTTTTAAAATAATTACTTTACTACCCCAGCGCTACGAACATGCCCAGCATGGAGTTCTTCAGCGCTAAACATGCGTCCAATCATCTTTATCCTTATCATCAACATCATTCATTCATTCATGCATTCATTCACTTACTCACTTACTCCGTTTAGACAGTCACTATTTTCAACAGTGTATGTTTTTAAAAACAAACAAACCCACAAATCTTGAAATTGAGTGTCTTATCTCACCTCTAATCCGTGAGAGCAAAAGACAGTAAGTCTTTTGCCTTCAAGGACAGACCTATTCCCCATCCCCCTTTCCCTGTTATTCTTTTCTTCTTCTTTTTCTTCACTACAGTTCACCGTGTGCTGTGCAGAGATGCGCATTCCTAGCCAATAATAATAATAATAATAATAATAATAATAATAATAATAATAATAATAATAATAATAATAATAATAATAATAATAATAATAATAATAATAATAATAAAAAACCGCCCGATGAACCACGTCCGTGGCAGACGACGCGTATTGTGTTTCTGAAATCGTTGTTCATACAACGAGCAAAATGCCTCTGGCGTCCAAGGAACACGGATACACATTAGTCTTAGCAAGAGGCATAGATCCTCATCCTCATTGACCCACTTTCTCGGCAGTCAAGGGTTTCACCCCTTTGATGCCAGTGGAAACGAATTATATCTTTGAATCCATCCCAGACTGAAATCCCGTTAATCGTTCTATGCCAGGAACACAGATATATATATCTGACAGGAGTCAGGAAAAACATAGATCCTTATAAACCTCCTGTGGAGTTATATATTTTATAACTTCTTCAGCCCTGACATATTACAACAAGAACCGATTCGACCATGATAGTTAAAGGATGGTGCAAGAATATCTTGGCGCCTCCAAGCGCCAAGCTATTCTTGCGCCATTTTTGAACTATCATGCTCGATAATTTCTTATCCGGAACGTAATCTTTGAGGGCAGCTCCCATATATTTAGGGGATTTTTGACATTAGGGCTGAATTTGTTAAAACCATCAACAGCTGAAATGGAGTTACCGAGGAACCCAGGTATGAATGTGCATTAGAACCTGTTTTGAGCAATCACCTTTTTTGTTGTTGCAAGAAATAGTGGCCTTAAACGACAGGTGCTTTCTCAAGGGAAGTCTTGAAGGTAAAAAAAGTGTCACCTGTCAATAAAGACCATTATTTTGGTGGCTTCAGCCAATTAAATGATAATCTTTGATGCCAGGCGATCTCTCATAAAGCGGTCGCTAACAACAGGTTCTGCTGTTAAACCAACATAGCTCTATGTGTATAGAGAGTTTCATAGCTCCTTCAGTTTGGTAGTGTACACCGTGTTTAATTCATAAAAGTTGTAGCCTGCAAGAGACATAGATCCTCATGAACCCCCGCACCATGGCTACAAAGTGGTTCAGCAAGAGGTATAGATCCTCATGAACCCCCGCCCCTGCGCGGGTTTATGAGGATCTATGCCTCTTGCAGGTGGGAGGTTTTCACTATGTGTCTTAGCGATGAATGGTTTAATTTAGTGAAGTGGAAATAAGATGCACAGTGCAACCAAACAGGAGGCCGGAGCACAGGTCACAAATCACTCCCCATGATCAATAAAATCAGGAGAAAACGTGAAATGATTACATGCAGGTTATCACTATACAGTCAGAGGGTAACAGCGCAAGGGTAGTGCCTGATTAGCTTAGCGTCAATCCACAGTTGAATCTATGAAGGTCGATTCGTTTCCCTTAACTCCTTTCTCCCTGAGGACGAAATAATATATATTTTTTGTAGATATCCTCTGAGGTCTATATCACAGTTCTGGAGACAGATCATCCATGATATTTCAAGGTTGGTGTCAGAATAGCTTGGTGCCTAGAGGCGCCAAGCTATTCTGACACCAACCTTGAAATATCATGGTCGACCCACATCCTGTCATAGTCTTTCAGGGCTTTATGGGCTGACTAGTGTTCCAAGAAAAAGTTCAGAGAGACGATCCCAAGAAAGAAAGAAACATGCTTAGAGAGGACAATGACAGCAAAATTTATTTTCTTAATTTTTAAAAACTTTCAAAATGAACATACAGACAAGAATATAACGCACCGCTTACTTGGTCTGGCCTGGACGCTAAACGAAGGACTCGATTAAAATTCGCTGTGCCTCGCGCGAATACCTTTTTGCATTTCAGTAAATTAAATTGTCTATTCGGTGCTATGGGTAGACAAATTGATCACGAAAAAGATTCATCAGCTTTATATATATAATAATCTTGATGAAGCCCTCCATGAGAGGGCGAAAATTTGAGAAAATAAAATCGCAAACTCAATTCCAAAACTACGTGGTTTAAATAGATATTTTCTTCTTAAAAATATTATTTCATCGGTCGATTTAAACTATTATTATAAGGAGTGTGTGGTGCCAGCAGTCTTGGGCGGATTTTATTTCATTTTTATAGATATATTATGTATATAAAGTTCTCCAACGTAACCTTTCTGCGTTTATGTCTTTATTTGACACAGGGCAAGAGCGCCAGTGAATAGAGCTGTCTACAGAGAGCAGATTTAAACGTTTCGTTTCGCCGCATTGCGGTTTGGTGGCGCCGGGCACAACCCAATGGGCGAAAGGCCATCGGGGCCGACGTCGGCCGCCGTTGGCCCGCGCACGGCTGTGCGCACGCCAACGGCGGCCGACGTCGGTCTGATGGCCTTGTGCGCATTGGAAAATAAGCGAGGTCCAGTGGGGGGACATTAAAAGTTATCTGGCGCGTGCGTGTTACGCATCAGTGGTTATGAGACGTTCGCTGTGCACATTGGAGCGGCCAAAAGACTATTTCTTTACCCTTGGGCTGTCGGTAGCGTTTTTTTGTCGAGGTGATTTCCGTAGGAATCGCCTCGACAAAAACCGCTATCGACAGCTAAAGGGTTAACATACTCACTCCTAGGACACGGCAGCGGCAGAGGATCAGTGAGGAAAGTTGAAAGGTAGTGCCGGAATTGCTTGGCGCATGTGAAGGCCTGTGAAAGCACTAGGGTAATCTAGAACTTCCCTTGAACTATAATAGACGTCTGCCAACGTTGGAGAAGCCATTGTGGATGTTATTATATCATCATCATCATCAGTCCCTTGTCCGAACTGGGCGTTGGGGGGACTGAAAGGCAGCAGCAGCAGACAGTGCTCTCCACTGAGTTCTATTTTGGGCGGTGGCAAGCAAGTCTGGCATCTCGAGTTCGGTCCATTCTTTTATGTTTGCGACCCAACTCTTTCTCTGACGACCTCGCCGACGACTTCCTTCGAGAGTGCCTTGGAGGATAGTCTTGGACAAGGTGTTGTGTCGGGTCACGTGGCCAAACCAAGCAAGCTTGCGCCGTTTCACGGTTGCCAGAAGGGGTTCATGTGGGCCCACCAGGGAAGTGACGATGCTCCGTACATATTCGTTGGTCTTGTGCTCGCGGTACGAGATGCGGAGCAACTTCCTCAGGCACTTGTTCTCAAAGGCCTGGATTTTCTATTCTGAGTCTGCAAGCAGTGTCCAAGTCTCACAGCCGTAGAGTAGAATAGACACTACGAGGGACTTGTAAAGCCTGTACTTGATGGTGAAGCTGATGGAGTTACTTCGCCATATCCTGTCCAGCCTGGCCATTGCGGATGTTGCTGTACCTATCCTGATACGGATCTCTGCTATGCAACTACCGTCTTTGGACAGGGTGGCTCCCAAGTACTTGAAGCTATTGACCTCTTCTAGCTTCTGGCCGTTCATGTGAATGTTGCTGCTGCTGTCGCTTGTGGTGTTGATCATCACTTTGCTTTTATCCGTACTGATCTCCATGCCATAAGACCCTGCGCTACTTGAAAGTTTGTCTGTCAGGTTTTGGAGCTCACTATTGCTGCCTGCCATGAGGTCAATGTCGTCTGCGAATCGAAGATTGCACAGGGATCTGCCACCAATAGAGATTGAAGTATGGTGGTCGTGGAGGGTTTCCTGCATGATCTTCTCCAGGAATATGTTGAAAAGGACAGGAGAGAGCAGGCATCCTTGACGGACACCGATCGTCGTCCTGAAGAACTCGCCTGACTGATTGTTAAGTAGAACCGCGCTGCAGGCGTTCTTGTAAAGCGCTTCTATCATTTGGATCAGTCCCTCCTCTATGTTGAACGATCTCATGACTTGCCAGAGTCCGTCGTGCCAGACGCGATCAAATGCTTTCCTGAAATCAATGAAGTTGTGGTAGAGTTCGCGCTGATGCTGCAGATGTTTCTCGATCAGGACGCGGCAGTTGAAAATCTGCTCTACAGTGCTTCTTCCAACTCTGAAGCCAGCCTGTTCTTCTGCCAGCAGTTCCTCGGCGAAAGTTTTGAGGCGGTTGAGAATGATTCTTTATTATATAAAACGTATGAAATAAAATCCGCCCAAGACTGCTGGCACCACACACTCCTTATATAGTTCAAATCGACCGGGTGGAGATGGGATGGCTGGGTTGTCAGCTAAATGTGACTTAAGAAAATGAGAAGTCAAGAAACAGATGAACAGACTAACGAGCAAAGGAACGAACAAACGAACGAACGCATGAACGAGTGAAGGAGCGAATGAATGGACGAGTGGATGAATGAATGAACGAACGAATGAATGAATGAATGAATGAATGAACCTTTTCATCGCGTGTCAAACAAAATAATAAGTTTTGCACTTTTTGCACGAAAATCCTGCTTTTGGTCTTAACTCATTCTACCCCAACACCAAAATCCTTAAATTTTGCCCCTGTCCTCTCAAGACTGCATTGCAGTGCAGGACACAGATCGACCATGATAGTTCAAGGGTGATGCCAGAATAGCTTGGCGCCCCGCGCAGGCGCCAAGCTATTCTGGCATCACCCTTGAACTATCATGGTGGATCCTTATCCTGCTGTGGTGTGTCTGGGGTAGAATGAGTTAACACGATACTAATTTGATGAAAACTGACTGCCGAATACAGGCTTTACAAAGTCCTCATTTGACTTCATTAATATCGACACACATACACACACTCAGCAAGGCGACATGATTGCTTCTACACAGCTAATTAATTGGATGGGCAATGTATTAACCTGCATGCCATTCACTGCCAGACGGTAAACCACTAATAGCCGAGGATCATCTGCCCTGTGCTTAAGTGCGTGTATCGGAAGAAGGATACTATTTATAGACTTTTGCGCTCGATAATTAGAGAAGGCGAGAAGTGAATATACCCTTTCACTGTCGGGACACAGCGACGGAGCAACAGTCAGCTGCAAGAGACATAGATCCTCATGAACTCCCGCAGTTGCGGGGGTTCATGAGGGTCTATGCCTCTTACTGACACCTCTTTGGACACCACGTGGGCTTTGATTGGCTGGAGCTCTTTGGCGTTGAACAAGCACAGTTCAAACACACTGCCTGACCAGTGACAGGCAAGTTATTAATGGAATTAAGTGAAGCAAGGGGGATTCTTAAGTTAAGTCGGTTTTGCAGCAACTTTCGTTCATACTCAGTTCACCTTATATTCTCAGGACACTTAAGTGATCGATCTGTATAATCGATCGTAATCGACCATTCAGCCCCGACGCACCACAGCAAGACACTGATCGAGCATGATAGTTCAAGGGTGGTGCCAGAATAGCTTGGCGCCTATGGGCGCCAAGCTATTCTGGCACCACGCTTGAACTATCAGGCTCGATCTGTCTCTAGACTTGTAATACAGTCCTTCTGAGGGTGACTTCAGAATTGGGGGATTTCGGTCGTGGGATAGAATGTTAACCTGTCCAGTCAATAATTTAATCACCAACCATGTTCTGATAGTATTGTGCATTTGGACTATTTCGCATCTTTGAACCCAAGTTTTAACCTGTTGGTTGTCGGTAGCGCTTTGTGTCACAGGAATCTCTTGCGGGAATCTTTGCGACAAAAAGAGCAACGACAGCCACAGGGTTAACATTGTATGTTTATTGAATGAATCATCGAGAAAAAAAAAGCACAAATGAATGCATTAAGGTGGTTACATTCTTTACATTCTTTGGCTGTCAGGTGCGCTTTTTTGTCGGGATGATTTCTACAGGAATCATCGCAACAAAAACAAAACAAAAAAAGGCAAGCGCAACCGACAGCCGAAGTGTTAGTATTTTACGTTTATTACCTGCTGACCACTGCTCTTTGATACATATAAAATGAAAACGCACTCACAAAGGGCAACGTACGCTCTCTTCATCACAGAGCGTGGGCCGACAGTTTGTTGATGAACTTGAGATTTTTTCTTATGCCCTCCAGGAACTAGAAATTAATACGCACGCCGAACATTAACCCCTTCATTTTTGAGACACAGACAGCATAAACCAGCTGCAAAAGACATACTTTTATTTTCATGAGCCTCCGCAGGTAAGGGGGAGGGGGGGGGGGGGGTATGTTGACCTTATTTACGTCTTTTCGTTCGTTTGCTTGTTTGCTTATTGGTGAGGTTTTGCTGGTGGATTCGCGTCGAATTCAGGGATTCAGTTGGTGGTTACTGCATGGCAGTGAAATGGTTCACCAGACACATAGACAAAGTAGCTTGATCATGAGCATGGGATGAGCGGTGGAATGCCACAAAAGTAGATTGGAAAATGCACTGGGATTCAGAAGGGATTCATAATTGTACAATAAGCCTGAGTTGACTGACCTGTGAAAGTTGTGAGGTTTAGTTTGCATCGAACGAATCCCAACGAACGCGAGCGAAGTCACGGCGGATAACCAGCGTAGACAGCACTCCAAACATCTCCAAGAGGCACAGATCCTTAGAAATGTTAGGAGTAGAGCCCATGAGGATCTGTGCCTCTTGGAGATGTTCGGAGTGTCGGGGCTCGTGAGGATCTATGCCTCTTGGAGATGTTCGGAGTGTTGTCTATGCTTATGGTACAAGCTGGTTATTCGCCGGGACTTCGCTCTCGTTCGTTGTTGCCAGTTGTCCGGCGTGAATGTAAACTCAGTGTTAACTCATTCAGCCCGACGGCCGTATTTCCCAAATTTTGGAGGTGTCATCTAATGACTATGCACCAGTTGCAGGAGATGGATCGACCATGATAATTCAAGGGTAGTGCCAGCTTAGCGCCGACAGGCACTACCCTTGAATTATCTGGTTCTTCAAACACCTAGAATCTCTGACGTAATCTAATCATTACAGTACAGGGATAACTTGCGCGTGTGTTCAGGTGTGTGAATGTTTGTGTGTGTGAGAATGTCTGTGTGTGTGTGTGTGTGTGTGTGTGTGTGTGCGCGCGCGTGAGAGTGAGAGAGACACAGAGAGAGAAAGAGAGCGTCTTTTTTTTTTTTTAATATAATATACAGTGGACCATAATATCTGAGTGTCAAGAGTACATTGAATACTGCATGTACTATGTATAATGTTTTTGCCTTCATATGTGTGTACGCGATATTTTTTGGGCGCGCGCTCACGTGTGTGTGTGTGTGTGTGTGTGTGTGTGTGTGTGTGTGTGTGTGTGTGCGTGCGTGCATGCTCTGTGTGTGTGTGTGTGTGTGTGTGTGTGTGTGTGTGTGTGTGCATGCTGTGTGTGTGTGTGTGCATGCTGTGTGTGTGTGTGTGTGTGTGTGTGAGACAGAGAGAGAGAGAGAGAGAGAGAGAGAGAGAGAGAGAGAGAGAGAGAGAGAGAGAGAGAGAGAGAGAGAGAGAGAGAGAGAGAGAGAGAGAGCACACATATACATATTTGCCTTTGCTGTATGAATTCTAATGTACTTAATGATTTTCTGTGTATTGCTTTACTTTGCATTTTTACTCATTTTATATTTTTGTGCGTACGCGTTATGCGCGTACCTATGTCTGGAGTGCGTGTCCGAGAGCGTGTGTGTATATGTGTGCGTGTGTGTCTAAGTGCGTGCGTGTGCAAGTTTGTGTTTGTGTGTGTGTGAGCGTGCGTGTGCGTGCGTATATGCGGGCGTGCGTGCGTGAGCGAGTGCATACATGCGTCAGTGTGTGGTATGTGTATGTTTACATGTCTATGTCATTTATGTAGTAGATGTAGCAACGGCAAGTTTGAAAACTGGTCCTGTTACCAATAACTTCTACCGTTGGAAAATAACGGTTCATTGTTCATTGTTCATTGGGTCGACCCATCTCCTCCTGTAGTGCGTCAGGGCTGAATGGGTTAATAAGAGATCTCTCTCTCCCTCTCTCTCTCTCTCTCTCTCTCTCTCTCTCTCTCTCTCTCTCTCTCTCTCTCTCTCTATGAATATGTGTAGAGTAGCAAGGACAGTTTGGAAGATAGGCATTGCTATGCCTAAAACTTTTTATCCTGAATAAAAACGTTTCATCATCATCATCATCTCTCTCTCTCTCTCTCTCTCTCTCTCTCTCTCTCTCTCTCTCTCTCTCTCTCTCTCTCTCTCTCTCTCTCTCTCTCTCTCTCTCTCTCTCTCTCTCTTCATGTTCATGTTGATTATGTCTCCATAGTCTGGGGCAACTGCAGTGATGTCCACATGAAGAGGTTAAACTCCTTATATAAAATAGCTGTAGAAAAAAAATGATAGATAGATCCCTACTATAGACAAATTTAGACACCGTCTTAAACATTATCGGTCTGCGTCAGCAACTTACTTTAAACAAATGCGATTCCATGCATAAGATACTGAATGATATGACACGCCATTACCTAACCACTAAATTTATGTCTCAGCAAGAACGTGAACGGACATCAAGAAACAATACCTTACCCATACCACTGCCAAGAATCGACTTTTCTTAAAAAACTAGTATGTCATTTTCTTGTCCGTTTGCTTGGAATTCTATCCCTGCGCAATTGAAGGCTATATATATAACCTTACCAGGAATTTTTAAAAGAACACTTTTTGATTACCTGATGAGTCAAACTTGGTACTTCTCTCAGGTACTGCAATATAGTTAAATGATCTCCTGTACCTCATGTATTCATGCAAATGATCGGTTTGTATGTGCGTTTGTGTGTGCGTGCGTGTGTGTTTGTGCGTACGTGTGTGTGTGTGTGTGTGTGTGTGTGTGTGTGTGTGCATGCGTGCGTGCATGTGTGTGTGTGTTGAGTGTTATTATTTTTCCTGTATATAATAATGTTATTGGGTTTTGTATGTAAATATATTTTTTAGTTTCTTTTTTTTATGCTTTAGATGTTAGCAACGGCAACTTTGAAAAATGATGATTTTTTTTTTCTGTAAAAACTTTTACCGTTGAAAAATAAAGTTCCATCATCATCATCATCTCTCGCAGAGTGCAGGTGTTTAACCCATTCAGCCATGACGCACTACAGCAGGAGATGGGTCGACCACGATAATTTAGGGTAGTGCCAGATTCGCTTGACGCCTGTCGGCGCCAAGCCAATCTGGCACTACCTTGAATTATTATGGTCGATCCATCTCCTTCAACAGGTGCATAGTCGTTAGATGACGCCTCCAAAATCTGGGAAATACGTGCGCCGGGTGGAATGAGTTAATTGTCGTGACATATGGTTTTCCACTCGTAATGTGGGTGTATACATTCATTCTTTCACTTCGCGTACCTTCCCGTACCAATCACCCGCCGAAAATACAAAACAAAACAAAACAAAACAAAACAAAACAAAACAAAACAAAACAAAACAAAACAAAACAAAACAAAACAAAACAAAACAAAACAAAACAAAACATCTCAACACAACAAACAAAAGCTATACAAACAAAAGAGTACTTACTTACTTACTTACGCCTGTCACCCCTACCCGGGTATAGGCCGTCGACGAGAGACCTCCAGCAACTCCTGTCCTGTGCTTCTTCTTCGATTCTATTCCAGGTGGTTCCCAGTCTCTTGATGTCTGCTTGGAGATCTCGACGCCAGGAGTTTCTCGGCCTACCTCTTTTCCTCTTTCCCTGGGGGTTCCATGACAATGCCTGCCTAGTGATACTGGAAGCTGGCTTTCTCAGACTGTGACCGATCCATCCCCATCTTCTTCGCCCAATTTCATTCTCTGCTGTTATCTGCTCTGTTCTCTCCCAGAGTCTGACGTTGCTGATCTTCTCTGGCCAGTGGATTTTCAAAATTCTTCTAAGGCAACTGTTCATGAAGGTCTGTACTCTGTTGACTGTGGTTTTTGTCAATCTCCAAGTCTCTGCTCCATATAAGAGAACTGCTTTTACATTGGAGTTGAAAATCCGGACTTTGGTGTGTTGTGACAGTTCTCTGGAGCTCCACACTTTTTTCAACTGGAGAAAGGCTGCTCTGGCTTTACCAATTCGTGCTCTGACATCTGCATCAGTGCCGCCTTTTTTGTCTATGATGCTCCCGAGATATGTGAAGGACTCCACCTCCTCCAACGGGGTGCCAGCAAGCAAGACTGGTTCTTCCCTGGTTGCCTTCAGCCTCATTGTCTTTGTTTTTTGTTTGTGAATGGTGAGGCCCACTTGGGACGAGATGTCAGCAAGCCTCGTGGTCTTGTCCTGCATTTGTTGATGAGTGTGGGACAGTAATGCCAAGTCGTCTGCAAAATCGAGGTCGTCAAGCTGTGTCCACAGTGTCCACTGTATTCCACTTCGTCTGTGCTCTGTGGTCATCTTCATGACCCAGTCTATGACCAGTAGGAAGAGGAACGGAGACAGCAGACACCCCTGCCTGACACCGGTTCTGACATGGAGCTCCCTGGTGAACTGCCCTTCGTGGATCACGCGACATGTCATGCCATCGTAGCTGCTCTTGATCAGGCGGACGAGCTTTGTGGGTACACCGTAGTGTCGTAGGAGTTTCCACAGAGTCTCTCGGTCCACACTGTCAAATGCTTTCTCATAATCCACAAAGTTGACGTACAGCGGGGAGCTCCACTCCAGAGACTGTTCCACGATGATGCGGAGAGTGGCGATCTGGTCTGTACATGATCGGTTCTTCCTGAATCCTGCTTGCTGGTCTCTCAGCTGGGGGTCAACGGAGCTCTTCATTCTCTCCAGGATGATCCTGTTGAAGACCTTTCCTGGTACTGACAGCAAGGTGATTCCTCTGTAGTTGGAACACTTGCTGAGGTCGCCTTTCTTGGGAAGCTTGATTAGGTACCCCTCCTTCCAGTCAGCCGGCATCACCTCCTCTTCCCAGATCTTTCCAAACAGTGGGTACAGCATCTCCACTGTTGTCTCTAGGTCTGCTTTCAAAGACTCCGCTGGGATGCCATCTGGGCCTGCTGCTTTGCCGTTCTTCAAGAATGCCACTACTCTTCTGATCTCTTCCCGGCTGGGTCTGTCACAGCTGATGGGTAGGTCGGTCTCTGCCGGCTGGATGTCTGGGGGTCGGGTGGGCTCGGTCTGTTCAGTAACTCTTCAAAATACTCGGCCCATCTGTCGAGTTGGTCTGCTCTGTCTGCAATAGGCTTGCTTTCTTTGTCTTTTACTGGTCTTTCTGTATGGCCATACTTGCCTGACAATCTTCTGGTAATGTCGTAGAGCTGTTTCATGTTGCCGCTGCCTGCTGCCTTTTCTGCCTCTGCTGCCAGGCTGTCTGTGTAGGCCCTCTTGTCTGCCCTGATACTACTCTTCACCTCGCGGTTGGCTTCCGAGTATTTCCCCTGTGCCCTTACTTTGGCTGCTCTTGTGCGACTGTTGTTGACAGCTGCTTTCTTCTGCTTCCTCACTTCTATCTTCTTCAAGGTCTGTGCCGACAGCCAGTCCTTGTGATGGTGTTTCCTGAACCCTACAGTGTCTTTGCAGGTTGAGTTCAGCTCCTCTCTAACTGCCTTCCACCGCTGCTCTGTGGTGACTGCCTCCTCTTCATTTACTAGCTCCTGTAGCGCTTGAAACCGGTTGGACAGCACCAGTTTAAACTCTTCTCTAACTCCAGTTTCTCTCAGGAGGCCTACATTATAGCGCTGTCTTCTTGTTGTCTCTGTGCGGCTTTTCTTTAGCTTGAGCTTCATTCTTAAGGTAAGCAGATGGTGGTCGGAGGCGACATCTGCTCCCCTCCTCACTCGAACATCTTGAAGGGATCTTCTAAATTTCTTGCTAATGCAGATATGGTTTATTTGGTTCTCTGTTGTATGATCAGGTGAGACCCAAGTTGCTTTGTGTATTCTTCTGTGTGGGAAGATGCTGCCTCCAATGACAAGTCGGTTTAGAGCACAAAAGTCTACAAACCTCTCCCCGTTCTCACTCATCTCCGAGCCTAGTCCCTGTCTCCCCATCACCTCTTCGTATCCGGTGTTGTCCTCCCCTATTTTGGCATTAAAATCGCCCATGACCGCACATTTGTCCAAGGCACTCTGGAGTCGGTCGTAGAACTCTTGTTTCTCTTCCTCGTCACTGTCATTAGTGGGCGCATAACACTGGATGACGTTCAGCTTGAGCTTTTTCTTGGTTCTAAAGGCTGCTGTGATGAAAGAGGTTCCCAGCCCATCAGCGCGCTCTGTGCCACTGGCGACAGCATGAATGCTACACCTTCTGTATGGGGGGCATTCTCCTCTTCATGACCTGAATACAGAATCATCTCCCCACTTAACAGCCTTTTCTGGCCAGACTGCGTCCATCTGGCTTCACTGATACCTAGCAGGGAAAGGTTGTACTTTTGCATTTCCGCTGCTATCTGGGCGGCCTTGCCGCTCTGGTACATGGTCTTGACGTTCCATGTGCCCATGGTTGTATCCCTGGATAGAGAGAGGCGGCTCGGTTCTGTGGCTTCCGAAGACTTCCGGCTTTCACCACAGGACGTCATAAGTCTTCTGGTAGAAGAACCTTCCTCCTCCAGGAATGGAATTACTGTTAGTCTTTTCGTCGGCGTTTTTGTAGCTATTTCCTTTTTTGCAGGGTGGGGAAGCTACCCCCACGCCCAACCCCTTTACTAGGAGGACCAGGGGTTTTCTGTCGGGGTCACCTTCCCTTAGACCATGTTGGTTCACGGCACCTTATTTCATTCGGTGCACCCCTCTCACGAGGGACCCCCTATCCACCACCCAGGGGACGCGCCTCAACGCCATATGGTCCCATCGCGAGGAAACAAAAGAGTAACCAACAATAAAAACGACAATATCGACGACAATGACGACGATACAAACAAACAAACAATAAAAGCGATGAAAGATTTCCAGAACTGTACGATTTGCACTAACGATCACTACTGCTCCAATCCAAGTATACAGAATGGAACAGAACACAATCTATCCTGTAAATTTATACAGTTTACCGTGTGAAAACAAAACAAAACAAAACAAAACAAAAAAAAAAAAACCCGTGATTTTGCCTGAGGCCTCTCTCTCTCTCTCTCTCTCCTCTCTCTCTCTCTCTCTCTCTCTCTCCCTCTCTCTCTCACTCCTCTCTCTCTCTCTCTCTCTCTCTCTCTCTCTCTCTCGCAGAGTGCAGATGTTTAAGGCGCAGGCTTAATTGTCGCGACGTATGGTTTTCCACTCGTAATGTGCCTGTATACATTTATTATGCACTTTGCGTACCTTCTCGTACCAATCACCCTGAGTACTCCAACCTAGCGATAACTCTTACAACGTACACGTAAGAGCTAAAGGTCCTCGGGCCGACGTCAGACGCAGTAGGACCGAGGACCTTTTACTCACTGAGCTTGATGGCACTTGTCGCCGGCTGTGCATGGGTCTGGCAAGTTATCTATGAATTAACGGAAACAGCCTGCATGTTAAAGCGACCCACTCCATGCAGTAACGGGGTAATAGATCGCAATATCTCATTTATAGATGTTCTTTAACTCATTTCTGCCCGCGACACACCACAGCAAGATATGGCTCGACCATGATAGTTCAAGGGTGGTGGTAGAATAGCTTGGCGCCTATTGGCGCCAAGCTATTCTTCCACCACCCTTGAACTATCATGGTCGATCTGTCTCCTGAATTGTAATGCGGCCCTCAGAGGATAACTCCAAAATGTGGGTATATCGTACCTCGGGCACAGTGAGTTATCATTTCTGACAATAATATTGCACAGTTAGGGCTATCTATAAATTATGAAGTTTAACCCCTTCACTGCCGCTGGTCGCAGTTTGTGTTTCTGAAATCTTACGTCAGCTAAGGACGTCAAAGAACGTGGACGCAACGAGCACTGAGTTAGCAAGAGGAACAGACCCTCATGAGCCCCCGCAACTGCAAATGAGGAGCTATGTCTCTTGCATTTTGGTGTGTTTGCTTTGTTGCGGCAGCAAAGGGGTTAAATGTTGTAAAATGACATTTTCTGCTCTTTTTGTTCTTTGTACGCAAGAGAATTCTTTCCGTGGCACTCAGGAGGCAGTGGAAGACCTCTGGTATGTAGGGGTGCCTTCTCACGTTTTGTTAAAAGAAGGGAAGAAAAGTCTTAGTCGAGGCAAGGCAACATTGAGAAACCGTCGTCCCGCGCATTTTAACAACCAAAGCTCGCCATGGAGCAGACCGCACTGACTAAACAGCTGGCTATACAACTTAAAAGAGAGTGAGTACAGTCTGAATTAGTTACAGCCCGAGTCAGTCTGCTAAATGACAGGTTCTCAAAGGCAAAGGCAAGCTCGGGCCGTCGTCGGCCGCAGCGGGCCCACTGCGGCCGACGTCGGCCCGAGGGTCTTTTGCTTACTGGGGCTGCGGGGGGGCTCATGTGACTCTATGCTTTTTGCAGATGGAAGGCTCTCTGTACAACGAGAACGTAAACATGCACCTGAAGGCACGCTAAAGCTGTATAAAGAACAGCTTGAATCAGTCATCGTCGGCAAGAGACAGATTCTCATGAGCCTCTGCAGTCTGCAGGGGCTCATGAGAATCTGTCTTTCTTGGACATGGATGGAGACTTGTACAACGAGAACAGCAACATGCATGTGAATAAGCTGCACTAAATCCTCTAATCACAAGTTCGCATAATTAATTTCTCTACCTCACAAGTTCGCATAATTAATTTCTCTACCTACGTACCGCTAGGGCACCCATGAACTTTTAGCACTCGCGCTGTGCCAATATTTAGAGAATAAATCTGCATTTACATCGCACACACGATATTTATAAAACTAGTACAATGCCGATGGTGTTAACATTCAACCACGTACGTGACAGTTTGACAGTTTACCCCAGGACCGAAATCCTCAGATTTTAAAGTTGCCCTACAATTCTAAAAACAGATCGAAACAGATCGAGCATGACAGTTCAAGGATGGTGGCGGAATAGCTTGGCGCCTATAACTATCATGCTCGATCCAGGTCTTGCTGTGGTGTGTCGGGTCTGAATGAGTTAACGCTGTTGGCTTTTTTAATTTTGTTTTTCTCACGCCTGTAGCTCATCAGGAACTGTTCATAACCGCGCTGTGAAGAAAGACTCGGATCACATATCAAAATGTAAGCAGTTTTCCCCCTCGTCTTTAAAAAAACAACAACATTTGTTAGTTATGCGGTTGCACGCAAACATCCCATCGATATGTATAATTCCATTAGACCTCGCCTATATGAATCAGACAATCAATCTGTTAAAGTCTTTTCACATTTTGTGATGTCAGACATAATCAGAAAAGAATGAACATTAGGAATGTCGAATAAGAAAAGTCGCATTTATACTGACGAGCAAAAGAAATGCGACATTTTTGGAAGTGCTGGAAACACTGACGAGCAACAGAAATGCGACATCTCTGGAATCAGTGTTTCCGACGATTCCAAAAAATGTCGCATTTATTTTGCTCGTCAGTATATGACAATGTCTTTTTTTTCCCCAGAGGTCCTGACCACATAATTATGTTCTTTGTCAACTAATTCCCTTATAACAAAGTTTGGATAGGGTCTCGCAGTATCTTTCTATGATCCAAATTTTACATGATTTCAACCCTTAGGCTGTCGGTAGCGCTTTTTTGTCGCGATGATTCCTGCAGGAATCATCGCGACAAAAAGCGCTACCGACAGCCTAAGGTTTAACAAATTGACATTGAATCGAATTAAACTGAATACAAGTTTTGTTGTCCATTAAACGCGACGCATAAATGAAACTATGATTTTCTTTGGCTCACAAAAAAACAACAAAAACAAAACAAAACAAAACAAAAAACCCCAAAACAAAACAAAAACAAACAAAAAACCAAAACAAAACAAAAACACCAAACAAACAACAAACAATAAAGACATAATAACTTCACTAGGCTAATATTAATACATATTGTAGACCTGGCAGTTGCGATCACACACGCACACACACACACACACACACACACACACACACACACACACACACACACACACACACACACACATACACACGTACGCACGCACACACACACACGCCCATACGCACAAATACACAAACACACGTATAACACTGACATATACGGATAGATTTTGATTTACACTGGTTATTGTGTTTGAGTGAAACGAGTCTAGACTAACTGGCGACAAATCTTATGA
This sequence comes from Semisulcospira habei, assembly GCA_036245525.1. NCBI lineage: Eukaryota > Metazoa > Mollusca > Gastropoda > Semisulcospiridae > Semisulcospira > Semisulcospira habei. The sequence goes on along the minus strand of BTPG01000002.1, from coordinate 257,595,919 downwards.
TCGCATTCACAAAATTCCCAGACAATGTCAAGAAAATGTCGTCAGCTTAATTTGGCTGCTTCTCAGTCGTTGCTGCTGCAGCTGCTGCTTTAGAATTCATTGCCAAATAACGCTCTTGGTCTTGGCCGCGGTGGCGGAATACCGCAGAGACAATTTATGAAACGGGTCTTGGATTTACCCATGAGTATATAGTATATGTACTAAAGTGAGCCAATAATATATAGTTGAATTCGTCGACCAGATTTGGTAGCACAAAATAACAGGTAAAAAACATAATGTTAACATACTCAATCGCTCTATTCCTGCGCGTTTCTTTCCGTACAGTACAGCGGTATCGCCAGTAGCAGTTAAGGGAATAAAAAAGTAAATCCCAAGCGTTTTAACACAGACACATTCCTGTTCGTGTAGGCGTAACAACACTTTTGAGACATAATGTTGAAATTATTCAATTTGACATAATGTTGAAATTATTCAATTTGAACGTTGTAGTCTGAAGATTACATCAACATTCAGGAGACAGGACGCCTATGACAGTTAAAGGGTGGTGCCAGAATAGCATGGCGCCTGTAGGCTCCAAGCTATTCTGGCATCACCCTTGAACTATCATGGGCGATGTATAATCTGAACTTAAAATTTCGCTCTAAAAGCATTGAAAACTCTGGTGCATGTGCTTACATGTCAGAAAGCCGGTCACTTGCTATTCTGGCACAACTCTTGAACTTCTGCGATCGGTCCAGATCTAGTTGTAGTGTGAAGCCTACACATTTAACACATTGGAGACGTGCCGCATCCGGATACGCGGCATCAGCCGCATATCCCAATGCGGCACGTCTCGAAAGAGTTAAAAAAAGTTAAATTAGGTCCGCTTGACCGACATTCGGTAAAGTGTCAATGTGCACAAAAGAGTCGGAAACAGATGAAACTTTGGGAACAAGTCTCCCCTCTTGACCACGACCATCCATCTTGCAGCCATCACAGCACCTAAGAAAGAGGGGGAAGACTCTTTTGTGGCGGGACTATTTGATTCTCGGGGCCCTTTACAACCCTTGGAACTAGAAATTACCGGACGATTATTGGCAACTCGTGTTCGTTTTGACACTGGGCTACGGCTTCGATCGCCTATCTCTTGCAATTCCTCACAGTGAGAAAACGAGTAAGGAAGTAGGAGTAAGGTGGATTGAGGATGATATTTCTATGGTGGTGGGGCCCGGAAACATAAAAGGAAATAAGCTAATTATAAAAATCAGACCTTGCTTTCAGTTATTATTGTCGAAGTGGTTCAGGCACTAAACTGAAAATCAAGCAGGGCTTTTTGTTCTCTGACTCAAAATACTTCGCAAACGCCAAACTAAAAATCAGCACTACCATAGGCTGTCATTGTCACAATGCTCCACTGAAGCGAGAAACTAGTGACTAATCATTCGCTAGTGCTGAGCTTTCAAGATTGTGCTAATGTCGTTGCAGACCGGCTGTGACATGTAATTAGTGCTTGTCAAATGACACACTGGTTGTCTCCCTAGATTCGCTGCCGCTGGCAAGCGGCAGCGAATCGAGGGAGTCAGCCAGTGTGATTAAACTATTCTGAAATGAGGGCAAGCTTGGCTATTGGATAGAAAGAGTCACAAGATCACCCTAGAGTCTAGACAGCCTTGTCATGTCACTGACTTCACACATTGAATATCTGTCAACGTCAAAAGGAATATAGACCTTCATGAGCCCGTACAGGAAGCAGGCGCTCTTGAGGACCTGTAAGCCTCTTGCTTGTGAGTATCATCTTCATTTACATACATATTCTTCTGACTGAGGCGTCGTTAGCAACTTTTGTCGTGTTGTCTCCCGTAACCCGGAAGACCGGAACGGGAGAAATCAATCTCTGCGAGTGAAGAGTCGCTCCCAAGGGAGGTAAGTTCCAAGCGTTAAGCAGTAACCCCCTTGTGCATGCAGCCACCGCTACAGTGTAGAGTACCGCGGTTGGTTGCCATCGCAAGGAGGGTTAAGCGCCAGTGCACGCTGGAAGATTATAAGCCTCGCTGTAGGTGGAGGTGCCTGTCTTAATACAGTCATTATTACAACATGGGCGATTACGGTAGTGCGTTTTAAGTGCACTTGACAAGTTTTACATTCGCTTGCACAAATCGAACCTTAAAATGTCCAGAGGTCAGATAGCCTCGACACTGTTTACAGGACATAATTAGGTAAATACTTCAAACAACTCAGAAAAAACATTAAAAAAACAAAACAAAAAAAAAAAACAACCAAAAAAACAAAACAAACAACAACAACAAAAAACAAAACAACAACAAACAAACAACAACAGCAAACAACAACAATCAAAACTAAACACAAAGCAATATGGGATGAAACTTGCCCATACTGTCCTTTCAATGTGAGCTTACATACATTTTCATACTTTTTTGCACCATTCGCTTGCAGACATAAAGAAAAATAGAGGTTATATGTCTAAATTATGATTAGGTCAGAAAATGTACGGAGTTGACACATTCAACATATTCAGCCTGCACGCAACATATTGAAGAAGCATATTTTGTTAAAATAAAAAAACCAAACACACCCCTCCCCCTCCCCCCCCCAAAAAAAAAAAAAAAATAAATAAATATAATATATATAATAATAATAAATAATATATATATATATATATATATATATATATATATATATATATATATATATATATATATATATATATATATATATATATATATATATATATATATAATATATATATATATATATATATATACATACAAACGAAAGAATAACCAACAACCACCACAATGCCGAAGACAATGACGACGATGCAAAAAACCCAAATAAACAATGAAAAAGATGAAAGATTAGACCAAAAGCACGCGCTTCGGCCGCAAAACATGTTTATGTCTACCGTATTTTCAATAAGGTAGATTTTGAAATGGGGCTGGTCAAAAGCGCATTCCGGAGCATGCACATGCCGTTTTTGGCGTACGGGGTACAAATCAGTTCTGGCAAAGAAGTAACAAGATCAAATGACGTCACGTCTAGCTACGCCAACCTTGCTAGAGAACGTCTTTTTGGCGCCTAAGCGCCGTATGTGTGTGTGTGAGTGTGTGTGTGTGTGTGTGTGTGTGTGTGTGTGTGTGTGTGTGTGTGTGTGTGTGTGTGTGTGTGTGTGTGTGTGTGTGTGTGTGTGTTTGTGTCTGTGTATGTGTGTGTCTGTCTGTGTGTGTCTGTGTGTGTCTGTGTGTGTATGTGACAACGACTAGAGCCCGCGTTTGAGGTCGGACAAGCTTCAAATTTTAGGATATGTTCCCTAAAAGAATTACCACGAGACCTTTTTTATTTCGATTTTTTTTATTAAGATGCTCATTGGCGAGAAAATGGCTGTTTTAACAAAAACCGGTTGATCCACACTGGAGTCCGTATTTTTTCTTATTTTTACTAGATATTTTGCATATAGCTAGATAAAAGGGAGCTATTAAATGAGTTTGTTAACCAGCATTGCACCGCCAGAACTGTTTGAGTGATAATGAAATATTTTAAAAAAATATGTTTTCACGTTTTGGGGATTAATTTCACGAATTATATGAGTTAATCTAAACAATTGAATCCTTTTACGACCCCCCCCCCCCCCCCCCACCGATCTTCTCGGTAGTAATTGCATGATTTTTCATGTACGGTATTTACATAAGCCTACAGTTTGTCTCGGCTGTCTGGTACGATTAGGTAAATTGCGACCTTGATGCTCTAGGTGTGAAAATCAGGCAATTTTCTGGCACCACTTTTTCGGAGTAATTTGTAAAACAGCTAACATAACTTTAATTTTTCTTTTATGAAAAAAGCTATCTTCTCATTAATTCCAGCATGATTTTTCATAAACAGTGTCTGAATAAGCCTGCTATTTGTCCCGACCCTGGGGTAGGATTAGGTCAAATTGTGACCTGTAAGATCTAGGCGTGAAAATCAGCAAAAAAATTGAAAAGTTGATCCTCTAAGTCTGATACGTCAAATGTTAGTACTGCGATCAGTGACGAATAACGTCGAGCCGCCACTATGAACACGGCGTAATGGGACTATTGATGCCATGACGTGAAGCTTGAAGTGACGTCATTTCGCTGCTCGTGCTATTTTTTTTCTTCGGAATAGCTAGGCTACCCCAGACCATAGAGCTTACGAATGGCGGAAATCGCTGTGCGTCCGATTTTATTTATGTGTGCCAGAGTGTGTGGATCAGCGGGTGGGTTAGAGTAGAGTAGAAGGAGATGGATTTCTGTTGCTACACTAGCCCACAGAGCGTACTAATGGCGCGAAGCACCGTGTGTCCGTCTTTATTTGTGCGCCAGTGTGTATTGATCAATATGAACAACTCTCAGGTAAACGCATCTGAGCTCCAAACAATACGGTAGACTTTGGGATGAAATCCTCATCTTGTTTTTTTGTTTACAAAAAGTGCATCGATAAACATCATTGTTCTCTTGTGTTCCAGAACTGTACCGATTTGCACTAGCGATCACTACTGCTCCAATCCAAACAGAACACAATCTATACCGTAAATTGATACAGTTTACTGTGAAAAGAAACCCGTGCTTTTGCCTGAGGCCTTCAGCCCGAAAATTACTCTCTCTCTCTCTCTCTCTCTCTCTCTCTCTCTCTCTCTCTCTCTCTCTCTCTCTCTCTCTCTCTCTCTCTCTCTCTCTCTCTCTCTCTCTCTCTCTCACATTTAAGTTTTGTTTAAAAGTCTAACATTTTTATTTTCCGTTTCCAGTAATCATGCCATCGATCAGACCTGTAAGCTCTCTTCAAACATACCGCAGGGGACAATGTTGCAGCAAATTGCCGCGTCCGTCATAATCTGAGCAGGGTCTTTAAAGGTCTAACGAAAAACGCGTTTGTTTTAATCATTAATTGTTTACTCTGCGGCTGTGTGTAACGATCCACAGAACCAGTTAGATTTGTTTTTCATTCAACAGAGGCTCGTCCATCTCTTTCGGCTGCAAGAATTCAAATGTACATGTGTGCTAGTTTGTGGTTTTGGACCTTACGGCTTTCAGCCGTAAGGTCCAAAATCACAGACCAGCACACAAACGTTATATTAGACTCTGCTGCTTGCACCGTTATGATTCTTTTTTTATTCCTTTGTCTTGTGCCCCAAGTGGGTCGGCGATGAAATGAACTGAAACTGAAACGCTTCGCGTGCTTGAGTCTGTCCCATCTACATCTTTAGATAGAGGGAAGTCAGCCAGGTTTGACCAGCCTGCGATTGTCAACAGGGGGTTGGAACAAAATATACAATGCGCAGACGACCGCGTAGGGGAATTAAGGCACTGAATGAAAATTGCAGACATCTCTCTCTCTCTCTCTCTCTCTCTCTCTCTCTCTCTCTCTCTCTCTCTCTCTCTCTCTCTCTCTCTCTCTCTCTCTCTCTCTCTCTCTCTCTCTCTCATCTTGAATGTCTCAAAAGTAAGCGCACTTCAGGACATGATGAAATTAGTACTGCTGTGTTAAAACTATCACTACCTTTCATAGTAGAGTCTTTAACTTACATCTACAACCGTTGTATCGAGCGTGGCAAATTCCCCTCTGATCTGAAAAAAGCCAAAGTTATTACGCTTCCTAAGAACAAAGATCTTACAGATCGCAATTAATTCAGGCCAATTTCTATCTTGTCTTCACTTTCAAAACCCATAGAAAAGCACACACACAAACACTTACAGCACTTTCTTGACACACACGACCTTATTCATCCCTTACAGTCAGGATTTGTCAAACAGCTCTCTCACATTTAACGGATCGTTGGTTCACATCAATAAACAAAGCACTGTTGACTGGAGTGATCTTTTTAGACTTTACCAAAGCATTCGACTTAGTTAACCATACCCTCCTTACCGAAAAACTCTCAGTCTACCGCATAAGTGACCGCGAACCTAAATCCTACATTGAAGGCCGACGACAGTATGTCAGCGTAAATGGCAAATCGTCCTCTGAGGGGCTGATTATGCATGGCATGCCCCAGGGATCTATTCTCGAGCCTTTATTGTTCACACTTTACATAAATGACTTATCTTTACATATCTCACAACCTGACGTTTCCTGTAGCTTATTTGCAGATGATGCAACTTTGGATGTGTCTGCGCCAGACGTGCCCACAATTACTAGTTCACTCCAACAAACAACAGTGAAGTCTTTGATTGGTGCCAATCTAATTCCATGATTCCAAATCCATCAAAGACGGAATGTATGCTTGTGACAACAAGGCAAAAGCATCAGCTGAGCCCGCCGCCACTCAAACTCTCCCTAGAACAGCAACCAATAGCGCAAGTTAGAGAACATCGTTTGCTTGGTGTCACTGTAGACGACCAGCTCAGTTGGCACTCGCATACTAATTCTATTTGTAAGGTTTCGTCAAAACATCTATATCTGTTATCTAGACTAGTTCAATTCAGCGACGTTTCAACCAGGCAGTTTTTTATAATGCACACATAAAATCCCGTCTAGATTACGCATCGACAGTATGGGATGGATGCAGCGATATTTCTTTAAAAATAATAAATTCACTTCATAGACGTGCGGCAAAGCTTATCCTAAAAGATTCCCACGCCCCTTTGACTACCGACGATAAACTAACAAAATTAAATATGTTGCCCCTTCGTAAGCACTTTTTATTCAATAAATGTGCATTTATGCGTAAGATCACTCTTTCAAAATCACCTGGATATCTCGCTGCTCTCTTTAAGGCTCCCCACAGTCCGTACCCGACACTGAGGAACGACCTGGTAGTGCCTTAACATTTTAAAATCGTCCTTGTCATATTCAGCAGCCAAAGAATGGAATTTACTCCCAAAAGAAATACACGACCATAAATGCTTTCAATACACGGCTTCATCAGCATTTGCTACAAATGCAAGAGTAAACTGCCTTTGTCTTGGAATGACTTGGTATTTTGAATTTGTCTATCTGATTGTTGTTGTTTTTTTGGTGATCTTATGGTACACTTGTTAGATGGTAGCGCATGTATATCCCATTACGTATATTAAGTGTGTTTATGATGTTTTTGTATATGATCGCCTACACACTGGTTCTATCCCTGCTATCGCTTTCGAGCTGCAGCTGATCGAGGGGGGCAGCCAGTATGACTCGCCTTGTTGGGCGCTTATGGTGTGGCCCCGTGAGTGTTTGTGTAAGCAGTTTAGCACGGACAAGATGGAAGAAAGGTCTTCAGACCTAAATCTTTTTATCCTTGAAAAATAAAGAGGCATTGTCATTGTCATTGTCGATGTCATTCTCGATGTCATTCTCGATGTCATCTCTCGCTCTCTCTCTCAGAGAGACAAGGGCACCGCACAGTCGATCGCACCCAGCAGAGCAGAGGTGTGGAGAAAGGTAGCGGGCGTTGGGCAGACTTGAAAAGACAAGAGAGATCCGTAGTCAACCAGACCAATATTGGAAAAAAATATCGAAAGGAACTCTAGGCAAACTTCTGATAGGTTGGGGTGGGGCACGTATGTGCTCTTTCGATAGCAGAGACCCCATTTTGACTGAGAACTGAACTCACCCCTCTCTCCTCTCTCACTCTCCCCTCCCTCTCTCACTCTCCTCTCTCCTCTCTCTCTCTCATCTCTCTCCTCTCTCTCTCTCTCTCTCTCTCCTCTCTCTCTCTCTCTCTCTCACTCTCTCTCTCGCTCTCCTCTCTCTCTCTCACCTCTCCCTCCTCTCTCTCTCTCGCTCTCTCCTCTCTCCTCACTCCTCTCTCTCCTCTCTCTCTCTCTCTCTCCTCTCTCCTCTCGCCTCTCTCTCTCTCTCTCTCACTCTCTCTCTCATCTCCCTCTCTCTCTCGACCCGCTCTCTCTCTCTCCTCTCGCTCTCTCTCTCTCTCTCGCTCTCTCCTCGACCCTCCTCTCGCGCTCTCTCTCTCAGTCTCTCTCTCTCCACTCGCCTCTCTCCCTCGCTCTCTCTCTCCAGCTCTGAACGCGTGGTGGACTGGCGTTCGCGGAGGAAGCTGGGGGGGGGGGGGGGGTGGCATGACTGGACCGTTAATTTTCTTATTTTCCCTGAGCTGAGTCGTTCTGAATTGCTCTTCGATCGCCTCCTCCCCCTTCCCAACCATCGGGCCGACGTCAGCCACCGCTGGCCCGCGCACGGCGGCCGACGTCGGCCCGATGGTCTTTTGCGCATTGGGTGTCGGTGAGGTCCGCCAAATCAGCGCCGACATCTGTCTCAGCAAATCCCAAACTGTACAACCATCACTGTTACCGTGGGATCCTAATATGAGTTTGATATCTGTCTTTTGCGCTCGTTTTTCATTTTATCATACTAACTGTAACGGACGCTCGTCATTAACCCCGTCCCTGGCAGTGGACGCAGATTGTTTTATCTCACAGTGGTCTCTGCAAGAGGTATAAATTCTCACTAACAGTTCCGCGACTGCGGGGGTTCATGAGGATCTATACATCTTGCAGGCTTTGTTTTTAAATCACTGTAAATTCAAATTTCGAGATCCCCAGCCGCCAAAGTAACATAGACTTACAGCGTTCTCAGCAAAAGGTATAGATCCTCATGAGCCCCCGCAACTGCGGGGGCTCATGAGGTTCTATACCGCTTGCGGATGAGTGGTTTTCAGCTTTTCTCGGCATTCAAGGGGTTAAACCCTTACAACTCCCAAAACTAAATGATCTCCATTCTATAGAATCCGTTTGTAGTGTGAAATGGATGAACTACTTGAACTGCCAGTCGCTAGAACTTAAATGCCGTCGCAGACTCTCAGCTGGACAGACCCGTCTGTCTGAGGCACGTGGATGTCAGTGAAGGAGTGAACAGCGAAGGGCATAGAATCGTCATGAAAGCCTCTGCAACTATGGAGGAGGCTCGTGAGGACCTACTACGCCTCTTCCACTTGGGCGTTGCTCGTCGAGTTCCGACAGTGAAGGGTTTACTGTTTGGTGCACTTATTTCAGACGTTGTGTACAAGACCGTTCGTTCTGCATGGATCAAGACAGCGCCTGATCAGCTTGACGCCAATACCGAACTGTCCATGCTGGATCCATCCCCAGTAAGCCAAAAGGTCATCGGGCCGACGTCTGACCGAGTATCATTCGCTTACGGCTCTCCGGCAGCAGGTAGGAAGTCGGCGAACCTTCACTACGGGGGGAATTCTAAAACGCGTACATTTTTGTCATTGGGACTATTTCTTTCCCACAAACATGCGTGCTCGACCTCTCCTTTAACACACGGTCATTGGTCATGGATGTATTTTCAGTTCTTCGGGGCGCACACACTCACGTTACATAAATAAATACTAATTTTTGCATGATGATGAGGATGATATGTTGATGCCATGGTGGTCCATGTGGTTAGGGACTGCGTGACAGGGCCGCATTCCACGCTTCCTCCCCCCACCCCCCCCACCCCCCCCCACCACCCCACCCCCCCCACCCCCCACACTTTGGTACCGGTTTCAGGCCACTTTACAAATTTCAAATACAAGCGATCAAAAATCTATGTAACTTCAGTAGCTGAACTGGCCCTTCGTCTGTCTTGTACTGTGTTTGTCTTAAATGGCGTAAATCAGTGTCTGTTACATGAGTGTGCGTGTTGGGTTTCAGTTCGCGGCGCTTTGAGTCGATTTGCCCAAAAATTGAGAAAAAGCGCCTATATAATAACGGTATTATTATTATTATTATTATAAGTAAATAAATAAATAAATGAATGAATGAATGAATGAATGAATGAATGAATGAATGAATGAATGAATGAATGAATGAATGAATGAATGAATGAATGAATGAATGAATGAATGAACGAACGAACGAACGAACGAATGAATTAATGAATAAATGAATGAATGAATAAAAAAATAAATAAATTAACAAACAAATAAATAAATAAATTATCGAGCATTCAAACAAGCAAGCAAACATACAAGCAAGCAAACAAACAAACAAACAAAAAGGAAACAACCATAAACGCAAACAAACAAACAAACAAACAAACAAATTAGCAAATAAATCAATAAATCATTGAAGAAAAGTCAATCAGTCAGTCAACTGAGCTGTTGAGTTAACTGGCACTACTCTTGAACTGTGACGAAGTATTAGTTACACGCGACTAGCAGCATATTTCAGTTGCAGACCAATCTAATAGTTTCGAAGGCCCAGAAAAGGCTGACTGGAGAAAGTCACCGCAAAACGCAAACAGATTACGCCGTTTGACTTGAGAACACACAGCGAAGGCCACTAGTGCGGGTATTGACTGTATAAAAATTACGAAACACTTACAGTATGGCTTTCATTTAAATAAACAACAACAACAAAAAACCCCAAAACAACTTGTTGTGTGAAGGCCAGTTTTCCTTGATCTTGATGTTCTGTGGTTTTGAACCTTTTGTATGCTGGTCTGCGATTTTTTACCTTACGGCCACAGGCCGTAAGGTCCAACATCACAGACCAGCACACATATACGTCATTCAAACATACTATCTCAGACAGCTGTCATTTTCATATCTCCCATACCAATCCCTTTATAATCATTACTGTCATAATTTGCCAAGTTTCGTTTTTTATGAAACTAAACATTCAAAACATTTATTGTCAGGAGACCACTTTTCTTGTGGTGTGCTGGTTTGGGATGTTTTACAACACGGCTCCAGGCCTTAAGGTCCAAAATCACAGAAAAAGCACGCAATGTCATTCAAACAAACCCTCTCACATATCCTCATTTCTTTCTTACCCACTTCGCCTCCCCCATTCCTATCAGTACAGCAATAATTTCCCCTTTCGAGTCGATCACTCACGATCACCATGAATATTCATTAGTTGATATCACCCTTGTTCCGGTGTCTTTCTGTAGGTCAATGCCGCTGCTCTCGTGAGACTCATTCGGTATTCCGGGGGACACCGGGCATGCGCAGTGTCATCCCCGCCATTAAACGCGAGCATTGACGTTCTTAGAGTTTGTCCTAGGCATCAGAAAGGTGTCAAACCTTTTGCGCTCCTCGAGCCAGCAAACTGAGAATCGTATACCAGAGTACATGTCGAGGTTGTTCGCAAGCGATTTCGTCACTAACAACTTTGTATTAAAAAACAAAGAAACCAAGAAACAAAGAAACGAACAAAATAGAACGAACGAACGAACAAATCAACAACACCAATCAACCAACCAACCACACAAACAAAATAAAGCAAAACTAAAAAGAAAAAAATTAAAGAAAAACAAAACCGAAACAAGTGTTCATTTTGGTCATAATAGTGAGTCTACCGGGGCTTTCTTCACAAGGCGGTTACGATGAGCATTCCCTGTTAACCCTTTTAGCCCCAAGGTACCATTTCTCAAATTTTGGAGTAGTTGCCTAATGACTATGTACCCGATCCAGGAGGTGGATTGGCCATGATAATTCAAGGGTAGTGCCAGATTAGCTTGGCGCCTTCAGGCGCCAAGTTAATCTGGAACTCCTCTTGAATTATCATGGTCAATCAATCTCCTGCTGTAGGGACTCGGGGCTAAATGGGTTAAGCTGTAGGTTCCAGATTTCGTCATAAAATGTGAATAAAAATTAAAGGAGGCAACCGCATCAACATATAATTTCTCGCCAAAATGTCACTCACGAGGTTGCATGCTAACGCCATTGATAGATAGCGTATTAACCCCTTCAAAGCCGGGAAAACGTGAATAGCATCCAAATGCAAGAGGTATAGATTATCATGAGCCCCTGCAGTGCGGGGGCTTATGAGGATCTATACCACTTGGTGATAACACTTTGTATCCATGTTTTGTGGACGGCTGAGAAAAACCCAAGGAAGACAGAGACACGCTTTCTGGCACTTCACCTTTCCGTTCCGGATTTTGGACGGCTGAGGTTGTTTGGCGTTGAATTCAGTTAAAATATGTTTCAGAAACACAGTGTAAAGGAAGGGGTTAACACGTTCACTCCAAGCACCTTGACTAGATATGATGTCTAAACTTGAAAATGTGCCCGTGATGAATAGTTGATGTAGGCATTTTGGTCGATGCAATGTCCATACAACTTTGTTTTAAAAACATTCGGTGTCTCGCTCTCTACGCTGTCTATGAAGCCGCCACACACTCGCGATTGAATAACCTCCTCTACTTAATACACACGAAAATAAATGAGGCAGGCAAGATGCATAGATCTGCATGAGACCTGGCGTCTGCGGGGGCACATGCGGATCTGTGTATCTTTCAGCTTGATGTTGTCCATAGTGTGAACAATGAATGGTAGTGAATGGTGTTCAAGCTAGAAACAAACGTTACACTACATGGCTAGACAGAAATCCATTTTACAGTCGTAGTTAACTCATTCTACCCCAACACCGAAATCCCAAAATGTTGCCGTTGTTCTCTGAAGACTGCATTGCAGTGCAGGACACAGATTGACCATGATAGTTCAAGGGTGATGCCAGAATAGCTTGGCGCCCATAGGCGCCAAGCTATTCTGGCATCACCCTTGAACTATCATGGTCGATCCTTATCTTGCTGTGGTGAGTCTGGGGTAGAATGAGTTAAAGAACGCTTTCTATCAGTTAAGGGTTTCGATCACGCTACAAGCACATAGCCTACTACATGACTCTTCATGTTATAGTCGCACTTAAACCCAACTCAGCCCCGACGCACTAGTCATCAGGCTAAAACATATGGTACTACATTAGACACAAATCATCACAGTAAAAGAACGATTTCTATCAGTTAAGGGTTTCGAACACGCTAGAAGCGAATATGCTATTACATGACTCTTCATGTTACAGACATACTTAAACCCAGTTTAGCCCCGACGCACTACAGTAGGAAATGGACCGACCATGATAATTCAGGGGTAGTGCCAGATTAGCTCGGATGGCACGGTGCCATCAGGCGCAAGCTTATCTGGCACTACCCTAGAATATTCACGGTCGATTTATCTCCTGCAACTGGCGCATGGTCGTTACGTGACACCTCCAAAATGTGGCCTTGGGGTTAACCCCTTCCCTGCCACCGCACGTACATTTTTGTTGATTCCACGACCAAAAACCAAAACCGTCCAAGAAACATAGATACAAATTAGTCTCAGCAAGAGGCATAAATCCTCGCGAGCCCCCGCAGCGGTTGCGGGTCCTCAAGAGGATCTATGTCTCTTGCAGATGGATCGTGTTTACTTTTCTCGGGCATTGAAAGGGGTTAATTGAGCTAAAGAACGCTTTTTATCAGCGTATGGTCCACTGCGCTAGGCACACATTTGACTTCATGGCTAGACAGAAATCCATTTTATTTTTTACAGTCATAGTTAAAGAACGCTTTCTATAGTTCAAGAACGCTTTCTACAGTTAACGGAAGGCTTTTTATCAGTTAAAGGTTCACCGCGCCAGGAACACATTTTACTACGTGACCAGACATAAATCCAATTGATAGTCATAGTTAACTCAGTGTACCCTGAGGCCGAAATACCTAGTTTTGCCGTTGTCCTCTGAAGACTGCATTGCTGTGCAGGACACAGATCGATCATAATAGTTCAAGGGTGATGCTAGAATAGCTTGGCGCCCTTAGGCGCCAAGCTATTTTGGCATCACCCGTGAACTATCATGGTCGATCCGTATCTTGCTGTGGTGTGTCAGGGACAGAATGAGTTAAAGAATACGTTCTATCAGTTAACGGTTCACCACGCTTGAGAAACAAGTGTTACACTACATGACTAGACATAAATCAGTTTTATAATCATAATTAAAGAACACATTATATATTTTCTTAACCCCGTCCTTGCCAAGAAAAACTGAACATTCTCCATTTACAGGAGACGCATGTTAGCTCCTTGTCAGCCCCTGTAGTTGCGGTCTAACGATCTATGCCTCTTCCTGACACCAGGTCAGTTGTGTCCAATGTTCATTGGACGGATCAGCCTGTTCGGCGTTGAATTAACCCATTCAGCCCCGACATACCACAGCAAGACATGGATCGAGCATGATCGTTCAAGGGCGGTGCCAGAATAGCTAGGCCCCCATGGGCGCCAAGCTATTCTGGCACTACCCTTGAACTATCATGCTCGATCTGTCTCTATAAATGTAATATAGTCCTTCAGAGGGCAACTTCAAAATTTGGGGATTTCGATCCTGGAGTGGAATGAGTTAAAACAAACCAGAAACACACTTTGAAAAAGGAATCTCACATTCAAGAATAGTTTGCTAAAAACTGCATAGGCAAGATAACTCAGAGGTACGCCAGAATGTTAATTTATAGACTTCCTTTTACTAGATAGCTGACCTGACCCTTCGCACAACGTGAAAGTCCTTTGTTTGTCTTGTATTGTGTTGCCTTCAGAGTGAATGCGTGTGTTTCACGTGAGAGTACGTAATGCAGCCCTTTGAGTAGATTCATTGAATTGGGTAAAACGCGTGTATAACGACCAATAATACTAATACTAATAATAATAATAATAATAATAATAATAATAATAATAATAATAATAATAATAATAATAATAATAATAATAATATTATTATTATTATTATTATTATTATTATTATTATTATTATTATTATTATTATTATTATTATTATTATTATTATTATTATTATTATTATTCCGACTATTTCACGTAAGATCAAATAATCAATACTGTACAATGGCGGTACCACCCTCTCCTTCATGCCCAAAACTCTTCCCCATTCCCCACCCCCAGCGTCGCTCAGCCCAACCCACCGCCCATAAATCCCAAGGCACTCCGTGGTCAGAAAGGAAATGAAGTAGTGCAGAACATTAGCTACACAATTATTTTTCCTGTGTTTTTCTTGCCTGACTTTCTAGAGCAGATTATTTGTCTTTTTCATGTTTTCTCGGCTTTCCCAATGTAAACTAATAGTGCGGGGACTCAGGCTGGTCTCACAGCAATTTTCGCTAGAACATGACAGTGCTAACCTGAAAACTCCACAACCTCCTCAGTCTGAGCTTACCTCATTCGAGAAGTGCCACATCGTGATACGCGGCGTATGCCGCGTATCCGGATGCGGCACTTCTCGAATGTATCAAAATATCTTCGGCCCTTCGGCAATATCCTCACTTCACAAAAAATCCTCACCTCACTTCACCAAAAAATCGGCACTTCTCCGAGAGTGTATCACAATCAGTATCTTCGCTGCCGAAAAAACATTAACTCCACAAAAATGCAAGAGGCATATCACTTCTTTGTCTCTTGATGCCCACATTTATATCTGTGTTCCTTTGGTGATCACGCGTAGCAGACCGACTTAGGTAAATGGTGCACAGGAAATAAAAATAAATAAAAAAACAATTCTTACAAGCCCGCTCATTATTACGTAAGCAATCATACGTTAAAATTGCAGGAGCATACGCTAAATATAGCAGCATCAGACTTTCAAATCGCAGTATCTTACGTGTTAGAGATGATTAATGTTGCAAAACTGGTCCGTGATTCTGGACACGATGGTTTTCTAACTTTCCTCACAAAAACAGCGGGAGATGAATGGACTCTGACAGCTCCTTGACAGTGCCTAACCAGTTTGGTGCCCAGAGAGGCGGGCGGCTAATAGAGCATGTCCCTAGAGGTGGCGCTCATTCATTTCTTTGCACGGACTCGAAAAGTTATATTATTTTGTCTGCTCACAGGCCGAGGAAACATATACGAGTTTGTGTCCCCTGGCAGCGGCTCCGAGCCTTGGCAGAAGCTCGGAGCCGCTGTCAATGGAGACAAATCGTATCGGTTGTTTTGCTTGTGCGTTGCTTAACCCCTTCCCTGCCAATGTGCGTACATTTTATTTAGCCACAACTGTACAGAGAACATGGAAACAAATTTGTCTCAGCAAGAGGCATAGATCCTCATGAGCCCCCGCAGTCGCGGGGGCTCATGAGGATCTATGCCTCTTGCAGTTAGATCGCGTTTACGTTTTCTCGGCAATGAAGGGGTTAAAAGGGACCTGTGTGAGATAATAAAAGGTTACTAGTTCTCAGTCTAAATGTCTTACAAATATGCTGCACAAACGGGCTAACGTAACCCATTTGGGTGTCAGTAGCTGTTTTAGTCGCGATGATTCCTGTAGTAATCGTTCCTGTAGTAATCATCGCGACCAAAACCGCGACCGTCAGCCAAAGGGTTGAAGCAATAACAGGTTAAGAGTTCTCACTATTTCCTTTATAACTGTTCTTATGATGTCTTGCAATAATGATGGCCAAAAAGGTTACCTTAACTTACAAAGTTGCAATGTCGCCAAATGAAAGACTTAGCAATCCAACGCAGCAGGTCTCTTTAAATTTTGAAAGTTGAATTTCGTAAAATGAAAGAGCTTTTTGTACGTATCAGAGTTCCCCAGTTACGCACAAGGGACAGTAAAAAAAAAAAAAAGACCTTTGTTGCGTTTGCTTACTCACAAGCATTGTGAAAAGGATAGAAGAGTCTTAGTTGAGGCAAGATAATCGATAAACTGTGGCATCGGCGAATTTTGGCAATCAAAGCTCACCATGTCCAGACAACAAGTAACAAATACTTAACTCATTCAGCCCGACGGCCGTATTTCCCAAATTTTGGAGGCGTCGTCTAATGACTATACACCAGTTTCAGGAGATGGATCGACCATGATAATTCAAGGGCAGTGCCAGATTAGCTTGGCGCCGACAGGCGCTAAGCTAATCTGGCACTACCCTTGAATTATCATGGTCGAACCATCTCCTGCTGTAGTGCGTCATGGCTAAAAGGGTTATCATTGTGTGCACGGCGTCGCAGGAATAACGATGTCAGGACGTGAGGCTCATAATGAAGTCATTTAACCCATGAAGGCCTGACACAGTGTGACACGATGTGGATCCACCATGACAGTTCAAGGGTGATGTCGTAATAGCTTGGCGCTTGTAGGCGCCAAGCTATTCCGACACCACCCTTGAACTATCATGGTCAATCTGTCTCCAGAACTGTGAAATAAACCTCAGAGAATATCTACCCAAAAAATATTGTCATCAGGGCTTAATGAGTGAATTCTCCTGTTGTTGATATTCTTCGGAATGGGTGGCTGATTCCTTCATAAGTAAATCTTAAAAAAAAAAAAAAGATCATAGTTAATTCCAAAGCGGAAGAACAGGATGCGGCACATACTTCCTTTATCACTGGTACGTAGACTTTTAACCCCTTCCCTGCCAGTGATCTGAATCTGCTGACTTCGCGACGAGATTTATGGTTGCCCACGTCGGACGTTCCTAAGCCTGCGCGGGAGCTTTTGGGAGTGCAGTGTGCGCAGACTGCCCACCTTAACCCTGTATCTGCCAGCCAGCAAGCTGGGAGATATCGACGTCGAGTCTGCCAGCCTGAGACACGGGGGATGTCAGGGTTCCCCTTACTTCCGCGCCAGCGGCCAGCTGCAGGCAGCAGCGACTCGTGGAGGCGTCATGCCGTGCGATGTGAACATCTGCCCATGAATAGTGATAGTGGCGCGAAGACACTGACCGGATCCGCGTGAGAACCGATGTAAGTGAGCAAATTGATAAAGAACATAGAACTAACAAGAGACATAAATCCATATGAGCCCCCGCTGTCGCGGGGGCTCATAAGGGTTTATGGCTCTTGCAGCTGGGTAACGTTTTTGTCTTGCCCCGGCAGTTGGGAGGCTTAGACAAAAAAAAGTCTACTTTCTCAAAGTTTGTCATACTTTTGATCGGCAAGCTGCACTGGGAAATGGTCTATTATGTGCGTCAGACCATTTAGCGACACACATCCAGTATCCTGGACTACAGGCAGCAATACAAAAGAGATAATTTAACGCATTTTGCCCCCAACGCCCTACAGCATGCGATGGATCGACCATGATAATTCAAGGGTAGTGCCAGATTAGCTTGCGCCTTCAGGCGCCAAGCTAATCTGGCACTACCCTTGAATTATCATGGTCGGTCAATCACCTGCGATTGGTAAGTACTTTTTAGATGACGTCTCCGAATTCGGAAACTGCGGCCTTCTTTTAAATGGGTTAACAAGGAAAACACAGGGGAATGGATCATGGGGAGACAAAAACACAAGCCCCAGAAACTTGAACTATCATGGTCTATGACAGTATTGTTTGCAACATTGTGATAGATTGCTGCAATAATAATTGTAATGGAATGTTCTTACAGTGTTTATCAGTGTCTTGTCTTGTTGTTTCATGACGAGCCAAAAGGCAAATTTCGGTCGGCTTTGACTCGAACAGACAATAAAGTTGTATTGTATTGTATTGTATTGAATTGAATTGTATTGTATTGTATTGTATTGTATTGTATTGAGTTGCATTTATTGTATTGTATTATTGTGTTGTATTGTATTGTATCATTATATTGTATTGTATTTATTGTATTTATTGTATTGTATTGTATTTTTTGTATTGTATTGTATTGTATTGTATTGTATTGTATTGTATTGAAAACAAAGAGAAAAACCCACCATGTGGGGCTGGCCAGGGTGACCGTGGGGACTAAAAGTAGTCGACCCCACCCAGCTCCCTCCCGGGAATCAGGACTGAATTAAAAGTATACCACAGGACGATGAAACAGACACGAGTTATCCTCCGGAAGGGGGATAACTCGTATCGGTTTCATCGTCATCGTCATACACATTGGTCTCAGCAAGAGGCATAAATCATCATGAGCCCCACTTCGCTGTCCGAAAGTGGCCACGTGTTTCTATGATCGTTGTAAATTGAACACTGGAAACTCTATCAGCACAAATACACAGTACATAAAATCAGCAAGAGGCGCAAGCCCCCTCATGGACCGCGTTTCCCTTCAAGGAACATAAATAGTAAACTGAACCAACAAGATGCATAGAACCTCATGAGCCCTCGTATTTGCGGGGGCTCATGGGTTCTATGCATCTTGTAGTTGGTTGGTATGGGCCGTTTGACATCGAAGCGCACAACGTTATTTCCGACCCCCCCCCCCCCCACCTCCACCTCCCAATACAGCCGCAATGAAATACTTTTCTGTACCACTTTAAGAACAAATATCATTTAGTGCCAGTTGGCCTAATGTGGGCTATTTTTAAAAACTTATTTCCTACGATTTGTTGATTTTGCTATACAGTCGTAAATTTGGGAGAAATGACAAGAACACGTT
Organism: Semisulcospira habei; assembly: GCA_036245525.1. NCBI lineage: Eukaryota > Metazoa > Mollusca > Gastropoda > Semisulcospiridae > Semisulcospira > Semisulcospira habei. The sequence continues at coordinate 257,576,860 of BTPG01000002.1, read as the reverse complement.
ATTTCCAATACCCTAATAGAGCCCCGACGGGAAACGGCCAGATTTCAATATCGAGTTCAAGCATACAGACTTCATGTATGACTGCACTCTTTCAGGTTTGAAAACTTGGTCAACTTACTCATTCACGTGAAAATAGATCTCAGAAAATACTCGACTGAATATATCTGGGGCATATTTAGGGATGTAAAATCGGTCATTCCATGAAAAAAAAAATGCGATTTTTTTAACGACTGTGCAGCAAAACTAACACAATGTTCGAGTTTCTTGACAGTAACTCGTATTAGATCAACTGGCACTGAATGATATTTGTTCTAAGATTTGTATAGAAAAGTGGTTCTTTCCGAAGATATTTGCGAATGCTGGAAATCCACTACTGCTACGGAACGCAAGCTGGAAGTCTTCCAGAACAAGTGCCTGCGACGGACCATGAAGGTCTTCTGGCCAAACATGATTACAAACGAGGAACTATGGAAGAAAGCAGGCGCAGACAGCATCGCTGAAGCCATCGCCACACGGAGATGGAGATGGCTAGGCCACGTTTGCAGAATGTCACCCGACTTATTACCAAGGGTGGCACTGAGATGGACACCACAGGGGAAGAGAAACCGTGGGCGACCAAAGGAGACGTGGCGCCGAACCGTGGAGCGAGAGCTCAAGAACAGAGGCCTTACTCTGCAAACAGCACCCAAAATAGCAGCTGACAGACAAAAGTGGCGTTCCCTTGCCGTCGCCTCAAGCACCAGACGGCGCAGAGAGGACTGAATGAATGAATAATGAATGTCAAACGACCTATACGTACATTTTTGTTTCTGAAATCTTGGTTCATTCATCGACCAAAAGCCAAAACCGTCCAAGAAACATAGATACAAATTGGTGTCAGCAAGAGGCATAGTTCCTCATGAGTCCCCACAGTCGCGGGTATCAGTTTCAGTCCACTTTATCAAATTTCAAATACAAACGATTTCGAATTTCCAAAACTTCAGTAGCTCGCTTGAGCTTGCTCTTAGCACCACGTGAATGTTCTGTGTTTATGTACAGTGTGTGAGTGAATGCGCGTGATTCACGTGAGCGTGCTTGTTGGGTTCAGTTCGCGGCGGCGCTTTGAGCCGATTTTCAATTGGGATAAAGCGCCTATTTAATGCGCTTATTATTATTATTATGTCTCTTGCATTTGGTTTGAGATCACTTGGTCTCGACAGTGAAGTAGTTAAAAATACTCTTTACTGACTTCACTGTCCGAAAGTAGCCACGTGTTTCTTAAATCATTGTAAATTCAACAATGAAAAACTCTGTTAACACGGATACAAAGTATGTAACAGGATTATCAAGAGACGTAGATCCTCACGAGCCCCCGCATGGCTGTATCCCTCCAAGGAACATGAATAGAAAACTGGACCAACAAGATGCATAGAACCCCATCAGCCCCCGCATGGCTGTATCCCTCCAAGGAACATGAATAGAAAACTGGACCAACAAGATGCATAGAACCCCATCAGTCCCCGCATCTGCGGGGACTCATGAGGTTCTATGCATCTTGCAGTTGGTTTGTTGTATTGACTTTACTTCGCCAGTGAATGGGGTAACGGCACACCATAAAAATAACTTCTGTTGTGCACGTGTTATATAATTTCTACACGTTCACGCCGAAACAACCATTGTTTTATGCCAGAACGTGTGAAAAATTTCAGTGATCAAATTAAGGGCAAGTTTCCATGCACGATTCGCATAATTCAAAACAGGTTGACTGAAATTCACCGTCTGTGCATGCTGTGGAATAGGTCTGGGAAATTTAGTATGGAATACGCTACTCTACAATGTTAAAAAGCGTCTGGGGTTTAACTGTGTTTAACTCATTCAGCTCGACGGCCGTATTTTCCAAATTTTGGAGACGTCATCTAATGACTATGCACCAGTTGCAGGAGATGGATCGACTATGATAATTCAAGGGCAGTGCCAGATTAGCTTGGCGCCGAGAGGCGCCAAGCTAATCTGGCACTACCCTTCAATTATCATGGTCTACCCATCTGCTGTAGTGCGTCAGTGCTGAATGGGTTAAGTACAGAAGTGGTGAAATGTGCCAATAAGAAAGAAAAAGTACCCCCCAAAAAATTGGAGTTGCAACAGACTAAACATACTGTACATCAGTGAATGCGTGTGTTTCACGTGAGTGTGCGTGTTTTTAGTTCGCGGCGCTATAAAGATGATGATGATGATGATGACGATGGCGATGGCGACGGCGACGGCGACGGCGACGACGACGACGGGGGCTCATGAGCGGGGGGCTCATGCGGATCTATGCCTCTTTCTGGCACCACTTTGTAGCCATGTTCCTTGAATGGCTTTGCCTTTCTATCAGTCAGGAACAAAATTTGCGATAAGTCAGTGAAAGGACTTAGAAATCCCCACTGAGTCTCGTGTTCGGCCCCAGGTTGGTCAAATTTTAATTTGTAACTCGATAACCAGAAAGACGGTATGTTAACGTACTCCTCTCCTAACCTAGTAAGCAAAAAGATCCTCGGGCCGACGCCGGCCGCAGTGGGCCCGCGCACTGTCGTGGGTCCTTTGCGTACTGGAAAGAAATGGGTCATTAGTATTCGTACTTACTTAGCACTGAGGAAAACTTGACGTGGTGTGAAGTGTCCAGAACCGATTGTCTGCGCCAGTGGCAAAGGATGATGGTTTCTTTTAGTGGGGGGGGGGGGGGGGGGGGGGGGGGGGGGTACGTCGAGAGTAGGGGAGGAGAGTGGAGGGGAGAGGTGGAGTGAGACTCTCTGCTCTTTCAAGGCAGACACTACAATTTCGTATCATTATGTATTTACGTATTTATCTATTTACGTATCTACAGAATCATCTAAACAGAATTATTGAAATTAGAGCAGCAGTTCGGCCACAGAAGAGTATTGGGGGGGGTGGGGGGGGAGGCATTTGTCAAGTCACTACCATTCTGTACCATATGGTAATACTGGCATGGGTAGAAATGACGTCACAAACTGGCTAAACTACTGCTCTGTTTTATTTTCTGCAACCTGATTGTGTTGTATTAGACTAGTACCTATTTTGTGTTGACTTCAAAAGGGGCTGAAACAAAGCGTTTCTGAAAGGGGGAAGGCGTGGGGGGGAAGGGGGGGAAGGGAGGGGGAAGGGAGGCGGAGGGGGGGGGGATGGGAGGCGGGGGGTGGGGCGTGGGTTGCGGGTGAGGTGGCTTGAAGATTATGAGTTGAATTTACAAGTTGGAAACAGACTTTTGACGTTTTACGCAATAACCAGTACATTTTCACTAATCACGTAAATCTTATTTTGCTTTCATTCACGTTTCACGACAGACTGTTTTTTCACGGATTACGAAGATGAAAAAAAAAATGCTAATAAGAAAACCGAAAAAAACCACCAATTACGAATCATGATTATCCCCCCCCCCCCCCTTTCTCATTACTTACCGAAAATGTTCATATCGATGGTGAGCACTAGTCACGATCGAGAAAGGACGCAAAATTCGGATCCTCTAACAAAACATGTACGTTTTTCCTAATTAAGCCATCATTAATCATCACGTGAGAGACAAAGACCAGAATGCCAGCGGGTGCTGAAGAACTACGTGCGAAAATCGGGATGTTTTGCCCGGTTTTAATGTGGATTTTGAAGAGAAAGGCAGACAAAGCAGCACGCCGTGTGAAGGGACTCACACTACACAGCAAAGCCATGCGTGTTGTTGTGCTACTTTTCTTCGTGTCGTTGCTCGAAAGATGCGGCGACGTAGAACCTAACCCTGGTCCGGAGGACCAACTTGCGGCGTTTATGGACAGAATGGAGAAGAAAATTGAGGACCAGATGAAAGCGCAAGGGGACAACTTCGAGAGACTGACACAGATAATAGACGCCAACCATGGACGTATTGAGGAGAAAATCTCACAGTTACACGGTGACATGAAAGACATGAGAGATAAGCTAGCGAGACACACAGCTGATATTAGAAAGTTGGCAGAATCAGATTCGGCAATAAACAAGCGCATCGATGAACTGGAGAATGAAATTGACAATCTAGAGTCATTTTCCCGCAGAAACAACTTAAAGTTCATCGGTATACGTGAGTCTACAAGGGAGGACTACACCGCCTGTGCTCAGAAAATAGTGGATGTACTTAACGAGCACTGCGGCACGCAGAGGACATGGTCTACCGACGACGTGGAGAGAGCCCACAGGGTGGGTCCCCGTAAGGAAAACGTCAAGCACCCCCACCCTCGGGCTCTCATCGTGCGCTTCAGCCGCTGGGGGGACAAGATGTCGGTGGTGCAGGACAAGCGCCTCAAGGCCAGCCTCAGGGACAGCGGCATCAAGATGGCAGCGGATCTGACCAGGCGACAGAGGGCAGCGATCGAGCAGGCGAAAAAGGCAGGAAAGTTCGCCTACTACAAGAATGGCCGCCTGCACACGGAAGATCGACGCACCCCCGCAGCCGAAGGGACGGGTCACCCCCCGGCGCCTGTACGCGACGACCTCCAGCATCTACAGCAGCGGGCATCGGATGTTGACTGCAGCAACGGCGAGAGCGAGGGGGATACAGAGGATACGGGTCTCCGCCTACCACCGCCTTTACGCTCCCCTGTGAGGAATTCCTGTAAACACAGGGAAACACCGAGGGATTCCCTGCCAGCTGTCCGGGATTCCTCACGCCAGACACGTGACGCGACATATGACGCGTTCACTTCACACAGCCAGCCGGCTAGCGCAGCAGGGGGTCCAGCCAGTCGTGACCAGCCGCGTGACAGGTGCCAGCCCCGTGTTACCGACATGTTCCAGCGAGCACCCTACGAGACCCGGTCTGGAACATCGGGGCGTGGTAGGGGTCGGGGTCATGGTCAGGGGAGTCCCACGGGGAGCGGCTAGCGGTGTGGCCCCGGCCCTGGCGATGCTGTCCTTCAGAAAACCGCCAGGTTCTTGTGTTGGAATGTGGACGGTCTTGTGCAGAAGTTAAGTGAGTCAGAGTTTGTCAACTTTATTACTTCTTTTGACTTTTCTTGCCTGATAGAAACATTCACCAGTTTGTCGTTTGATTTCTCCATCACCTTTTGTGACTTTATTGTTTTCCACGCCCCAGTCAACAAACTGTCGAAACTAGGTAGGGGATCCGGTGGAGTGGTTTTTCTTGTGAAGAAAAGTATAGCACGTTACGTGACCAGGATAGATACTAGTCTTGACAATACCATAGTGGTGAAAATAGCAGGAACTATAGTGGGGTTAATGCAAGATGTGATTTTAGTGTGTTCATATATACCTCCATCGTCATCACCTTACTACAAAGAGAAAACTGTAAACTGTAACATCCCGTTGCTCGAACAGTTGATTTTTGATATCCAGGAGAAGGAAAATAACTGTCACATTATAGTCTGTGGTGACTTAAATGCACGAACTGGGCTATGGCAAAACAAAACGGACGATGGCAATATTGATGGGTTGATAGGGATTGACCAGGTGGATGATAATTTTAGAAACTCTGATGATGTTGTAATTAACCATTTCGGACGACTATTAATAGAAATGTGTTCCTCTACATCACTGTGGGTGTTAAATGGGGACAGTGATACCAGTTCAGGTAAATTTACTTATGTATCTCCTCATGGTAACAGTGTGGTGGACTACTTTCTGTGTAGTTATGATATTGTGCCACAGTGTACAGTACAAATCGTACATAGAGTGGAATCGCCCCACATGCCTTTGGTACTGCAGATGTTATGCCATTGTCAAGCATCCGATGAGCCCGTTGAAAAGCAGTTTGTTTCTAAATATATCTGGAATCCGGAGTTGCAACAGGAATACACGGATAGAGTGAATTCTGACGAGGGTCAGAGGATGCTTGATGAGGCTTATCATACCATTGATCTGTCTGCAGACATAGCCATTAAACATTTCACGGAGTATCTCTACTATTGTGCGGCAGATTTTATGAAAAAACAGGTTTGTGTGGGCGGTTCCTCTCGCTGTCAGTACAGGCTCAGTGTGGTTCGACAATGACTGTCGTGACCTGAAAAGAGAAGCGAGGAAAGCGCTGCGTGTTTTCAGTAGGTCACGTTGTGATGAGGATAGACAGGCATACTGTGACAAGAGACGTGCGTATAAGGCCATGTTGGTAACTAAGAAAATACACCACAACCAATCCACGTGCAGACGGCTACTGGACAATGCAAACAACAGTGCGGTGTTTTGGAAACACGTGCGAATCGCGAACAGAAGGACTGAAACGAGAACAGACCAAGATTAAAATAGAGACTTGTAGACACATTTTCGCACTGTGCTCAGTGGTCAGTTACCGGACAGGGACGACCGGGAATTCCCGCTACCAACTTGCTCTGTTGCTGGGCCGGCGGACTCGGGAACATGTAAGCACGTGCCCGAGTTGGACGGCCCAATAACAGAGCAAGAGGTCAGACACGCTATGTGCAAGCTGAAATCTGGGCGGGAAAGCGGCAGGCATTGATCAAGTGTTATCAGAGTACCTGAAACATGCAGGTGATACTATTGTGCCATTTTTGACGAAATACTTTAATCACCTGCTCGATAACCAGTACTTTCCTGTTGAGTGGAGTCGTTCCGTGATTGTTCCGATCTTTAAGAAGGGCGATACAAATAACCCAGCCAACTATAGAGGGGTGTCTCTGCTCAGTGTGATCAGTAAAGCTTTTACTTCCATTCTAAACAGTAGACTCTACAAGTGGGCAGAAAAAGAGGAAAAAATAAACGAAGAGCAAGCCGGGTTTAGGCAGGGATACTCAACTGTTGATCATATATTCACTTTGATATCTATTATACAAAGATCCCTTGCTCGAAATAAGAAACTATATGTGGCTTTCATCGATTACAAGCGTGCTTTTGACTCTGTAGACAGGGAAATGTTGTGGTCTGTTCTTACCCATGTACAGGTCTCTACAAAAATGGTTCAGATGCTGAAAGCCATGTATGCATCTGTTCAGGCGAGTGTAAGAGCGGGCTTCCAATACTCGGATTTCTTCGACTGCCCCGCCGGGGTCAGGCAGGGTTGTTTAGCAAGCCCTGTAATTTTCTCTTTGTTAATTAATGAAGTTGCAAACTACGTAAATGAAAATGGTCGACACGGAGTACAACTACTGCCTGGTCTGAGAGAACTTTTTTCATTACTTTTTGCGGACGATGTAGCTTTATTGTCCACAAGCGCTGTGGGGCTGCAGAACCAGATAACTAACCTCAAGCGCTCTTCTGATAGACTTGGTTTAGAGGTTAGTCTCGAGAAAACCAAGGTAATGGTTTTTAGAAAAGGCGGGCGACTGCCAGCGAAAGACAAATGGTATATTGGTGCAACCGAAATGGAAGTGGTTAACAGTTATAAATACCTTGGTTTCACACTGACCACAAAACTATCGTTTACTGTGGCCCTCTCCGACTATGCTGTAAAGGCCAAGGCGAAAGTTTCTCAGTTATTGAGGACTATGTGGAAACTTGGCAACCTTAACCCATGTATTTTCTTTAAGCTTTTTGATACCCAGGTGGCGCCGGTGCTCCTTTACTCGTCTGTAGTATGGGGGCTGAAGCAGTTCGAAACAATAGAAAAGGTGCACACTTTCGCCTGCAAGAGACTACTGAGTGTGGATGTCAGAACCCCAAATCAGACAGCTTATGGTGAAACGGGTAGGCATCCACTGCACATTAATAGCATAATAAGAGCTACAAAGTATTGGATGAAATTGATTAAAATGTCTGATACAAGACTTCCTAAGCAGGCGTACAAGATGCAGTTGAACTGTACCGTAGCAAGTTGTTTTTGGGCGAAGCAAACTGAAAGCACCCTACACAAGTATGGCTTTGGCCACGTTTGGCAAAACGGTGGTGTGGGGGATGAAAGGGCTTTTTTGTTGTTGTACAGGCAAAGACTGAAAGAGTCATTTGTGATGTCATGGGAAACGAAGGTTCAGTCAAGCGACAGGTTTGCAACTTACAAGCAGTTCAAAACGGTATTCGAACCAGAGAGATATCTATCCCAGATTACGATAAAGAAATTCAGGGACAGCCTTATACGTTTCAGACTGGGAACAGTAGAACTGAATGTAAATAATAGGTATTCAAATACACATGTGAAGGACTGTCCATTCTGTATTGGGACTGTGGAGAATGAAGAACACTTCCTCTTGTATTGTAATAGATACTCAGCACTGAGGAATAAGTACTTGGCTAGCCTTTTGAATGACACTAAGAATGAGGACATAAGCATGTTGCTTGCAAACCTGGACTGTGACTCTACCAGAAAAGTTGCAATGTTCATATTCTATGCACTTAAATTACGCAATGAACAACTATCTGTGTAATAGGACATTATCTATGGGCCGATGGCCGCAAAACATCTGTTCAGTCTGCCCCATAGTCTGTGCGCGCTGCGGTGCGGCGTGTGTGTGTGTGTGTGTGTGTGTGTGTGTGTGTGTGTGTGTGTGTGTGTGTGTGTGTGTGTGTGTGTGTGTGTGTGATCATTATATTATGAGTACCAATTCCAAGAAGAAATTGTTTTTTATTCATATCTTGTCTGTTCCCTTTCTCGTGTTGTCATTGGTTTTTTCCAGTTATGTAATCTCACCCCAATTCGAATGGGTCGTTGACCTACCGAATAAAGTGTTCTGAGTGTTCTGAGTGTTCTGAAAATGTTCATATCATTATGTAATTATATATTTATACATTTATGTATTACATATTTATGTATTCGTGAATCTATATTATGCATGTATATATGTATATATGTATTATGTCATTTTCTAGAACAACAAATGAACAATATTCTGCCTATTTCTGCGCTTGTAATGAGAGATCAAGATCACATTTTGCAACTTGACAGTAAGGTTGTGCCTGGAATAGCTTTGGACCAAGTACAGGTAGGGCCAAGAGGATCTGGTATGACCCGAGTCAAAGAAGGATGTGTGACCAAAGGATAGACTACACCCACGTATACTGACGCTAGGAATGGCCATCCCATACATGGCCTCGGCTGCACGACTGAGCTTAAATCTTTCGCAAGCCACCAAGCACGGCGCTTCTGTGGTGACGTTTAGTGGCTCGAGCAGTTTTAACCCTTTGCGCGTCGGTAGCGGTATTTGTCGCGATGATTCCGCCAGGAATCATCGCGACAAAATCCGCTACCGACGCGCAAAGGGTTAAGTTCACTAAAACGTCAAGCAACTGGCCCTTGGTTTCTTTGTCACTGATATGATACGGTATATGGAATTCAATGCGTCGGACGTAATTATGACATGATCTCACCAGAGACAGCTGACAAAGTAACTGCCTATAGGTGACAGATCACACACCAGACATTGCGGCCGCTAGAAGCCGCATACTAGGTTGTCATCCCGTGCCCTAGAAGATCGATGTAAATTGGATCAATATGCTCGTAGCCGTTAACTCAGTCGCCACCTGACGAATCCGGATACGTGGCGAAAAGCCGCGTATCCAGATGCCTCACGTCGCGAATGTGTTAACATAACATGTAGTTATGAGATATTTCATTTAAAACGCAGCTGTTGACATAGTATAGTGGCCTATCACTTTAATTGCCGTCATCAAATAACTGTTTACTCGTCACTTTGTCAGTCATCTGCGACAGACACAGATTGCAAGCTGCAAGAGACGGGCATGTCTACACATTCACACGTGACCTAGCAGTTTGCAGGGGCTGATTTGTGTCTGTGTCTTTTGCAGATGGAAGGTTTTTGATGACGGACTAAATTGCGACTGAGTCAGAGCCGGGTATCAAATACACTGACGGAAACCCCCTCCCCCCCCCCCCACAAACCCCCCCCACAAAAAACCCACAACCAAACTGCAAGAGGTATAGATCGTCATGAGCCCCCTCTTGCTGAAACCATTTTGCGTTTATGTTTACTGGACGGTTGTGGCTTTTGATCGTTGAACAAACAAAGATTTCAGAAAACAACAACAACAACAATAACAACGAAATATCCATCCAGTGGCAGAGAAGGGTGAAAACAGACATAGATGACATGCATTCCCGCAGAAGCTCGTGTGAATCTGTGTCTCATGCAGGTTGAAAGACCTTGATGAAGAACTGAGTTGGAAGATTGAAACGGGCGGTAGTTTGACATTGCAAACAACACACGGTTTGAAATTCTCTGCTTAATCACTGAGCACAATGCTGCTTTGAGGAAGCAAAGTAAGTGACACTTGAAATGCACTGATTGCAGAAATCGTTTCATTCCGGCCTGAACTTCGAATACTATTCGTTCAACTTTTTCGCTGTGTGACTAAGGATGTCTGTACCTACTAACCTCTTCACTGTCAGTGAACGCAGATGTTTTTGAAATCGTAAATTCAGCGTCGAAGATCCCCATCGGTCAAAACCGCGTGGTTTTAGCAAGAGGTATTGATCCTCAGGCCTCATGAGCCTCCACAGTTACGGGGCCCCTTGAGGCGCTCTACGTCTTGCGGTTCGGTGGTGTTCAGGTTTTCTCGGCCGTGAACAGGTTAACTCATTCTACTCCAGGCCCACCACAGCAAGATATTGATCGACCATGATAGTTCAAGAGTGATGCCAGAATAGCTTGGCGCCTATGGGCGCCAAGCTATTCTGGCATCACCCTTGAACTATCATGGTCGATCTGTGTCCTGCACTGCAATGCAGTCTTCAGAGAACAACGGCAACATTTGGGGATTTCGGCGATGGGGTAGAATGAGTTAACTCATTCTACCCCATCACCGAAATCCCCAAATGTTGCCGCTGTCCTCTGAAGACTGCGAGACCAGCGCCCTATTATTATTAATCCTAAAAAAGTGACAAAACAGTATGACTGATCACGAGAACACTACACAGGCCAAGATCTAATCAGCAAGTCTTTGTTTTGTGTGGTGTAATTTTGGAGCTTTAGGCCAGGAACCGGTTATAAAGCAAAAAGCACGCAGACCATCCTGCGTTTTTATTAATATTCATTATTTTGGGGAGTGGTCACTTCTTCCTAATGACACTGTATCATACTGTGCGGAGAAAGAAAAGTAGCCAGCTCCGTTAAACGCGCAAGAGGAATATATTCTCATGCTCCCTGCTCTTGCTCACAGAGATTGATCCACTTTCCATCCACACGGGGGCGAACCAAGTCTATGACAGCAGCCAGGAACAATCCCATATATATTCACCCGTAAATGTATGCTAGCCTTCATTTAGTCCCCGCCTAGGGGCAAGCTGGCTGGTCTGTAAAACGGGACTTTACGCCGCAGGCCGTAAGGTAAAACATCACAGATCAGTACACAAATAAGTGCAATCAGCGGGCTGTCCAGACGCACTTGTTACGCTAGCCATGATATCCCCTCACGATTAGTCTGTACCTAAAGAGATGCCAGCTTACTCCTGTCCTCAGGCCCTCTAGTAATTAAAACTACTCTGCCCGGTGACAGAAATAGACAGTAAGTCAATGCTTTTGTGAAAAGCAAGATTTTCATTGTTTCACAATAAATAATCTCCCTTTTCACACAATAAATGGACTTACCGTCTTTTCGCCTTCTCGGGGGTGGGGGGGGGGGGGAAAGGAGGGGGGGGGGGGGGGGAGGAGGGGGGGGTGGGGGGGGAGAGGGGGTGTGTGTGGGGATAAGCGTGGAATGTGTTCGCGCGTGTGTACATGACATTAATCTCAATTTGATGTGTGAAATGAAATGGTTTCATTTTTGTAGAGTGGCAAGCAGGGCCCATCTGCCAATTAAATTACTTAATACGTTGGTAAATACAATTTCATGTCACAAGTTTCCTTTTGTTTCTTCTCCACAAATCACAATACATTTAAGAGAATTCCATGAGCTGCTACTGATGAAACCGTTTCGCGAAATACAGTTGCGTAACTGCGTGTCTCCTCCACTGAGTGGTACCGTCGGTAGTGTCTTGGCTTGACTTCGCGAACGAAGATTCTATAGGGCTTGCCCACGTCGTCTGCAGTCATGTTCGTGACTGCGGAGGCCAATCCGGGACAGGCAGGTTCGACCGCAATGGCTGCAGGGGAAGGTCTGGTCAGGGTTCTGAGTTACGACAACTCTGTTTTTTTCTCCTGAGCCGCTTGTCCTTAAGGTTAGCTCTGCGAGAGTCCTCAAAGGAGACGGCTGCCTTGTAAATGGTGGAGCGCCAGGTGTCGCGGTACGCAGCAAGCGAAGACCACTGGCGGTGGTCGATTTGGCAGGCACTAAGTGACTTCTTGAGGCCGTCTTTGTATCTCTTCTTTTGTGCCCCTCTGTCTCGGTGTCCAGTGGCGAGCTCGTCGAACAGAATGATCTTGGGTAGGCGATGATCCTCCATCCTGGAGACGTGCCCCGCCCAGCGAAGCTGTGTCCGCAGCAGCAAAGCCTCGATGCTCACAGTTTCCGCCTGTTCAAGGACCTCGACGTTGGTGACATAGTCACTCCAGTGAATGCAGAGGATGGTACGCAGGCAGCGCTGGTGAAAGCGTTCGCGAGGAGTCGTAGTTGGCTGCGGTAGAGGGCCCAGGACTCGGAACCGTACAGCAGGGTGGTGAGGAAGACAGCTCTGTACACGCTGATCTTGGTGCCTTTTTTCAGCTGTTGATTGTGTGCCACACCCGCTTGGATAGTCGCCCGAAAGCACTGTTCGCTTTTGCCAGCCTGTTGTCCAGCTCCTTGTCCAGCTTGGCGTCTGACGTGATGATGCAGCCAAGGTAGGTAAACTGGTGCACTGACTTCAGTTCGGACTCGCCGATGGTGATGTGGGGAGGGCGATGCTCTTCCTTGGGTGCCGGCTGATGAAGGACCTCTGTCTTTTTCAGACTGACCTCGAGTCCAAAGAGCTGGGCAGCATCTGCGAAGCAGGACGTGAAGCGCTGCAAGGCTATCTGTGTGTGTGCAACGAGGGCAGCGTCATCAGCAAAGAGCAGCTCACGAATCAGTCGGTTTAGGGTTTTGGTGTGGGCCTGCAGTCGTCTGAGGTTGAACAGGTTGCCATCGAGACGATACCTGATGTACACTGCGTCGTCATCGTCGAGGTCCACTGTGGCCTGCTTCAACATCATGCTAAAGAAGATGGCGAAGAGGGTCGGTGCCAGCACGCAGCCCTGCTTCACGCCGTTGAGAATGGGGAATGGTTCTGAGAGGTCATTGTTGAGTCTGACCTGGCCTTGCTGGTCCTCGTGGAGCTGGAAGATCATGCTGATGAACTTTGGGGGACAGCCAAGTCGCTCCAGGACCTGCCACATGCCTTGCCTGCTCACAGTGTCGAACGCTTTTGTTAGGTCGACAAACGTTACATACAGCCCTTTGTCTGCTCGCGGCACTTCTCCTGAAGCTGTCTCAGCACAAAGACCATGTCGGTGGTACTCCTGTTGGCTCTGAAGCCCCACTGGCCCTCTGGGAGGTGGTCTTCAGCGATGGCAGGTACCAGCCGATTCAGGAGCAGCCTTGCAAGAATTTTCCCGGCAATGGACAGCAGGGTAATTGCACGATAATTAGAGCAGGCAGTCTTCTCTCTTTTGTTCTTGTACAGGGTGATGATGACTGCATCACGGAGATCCTTACCGTGTGTTTGTGCACCGTCGGTAGTAGTCAAGGAATTAACAACCAAAAATGATAATAGGAGAAGAGGAATACTGTTTTGTCTCGTCTGCAGTGATAATATGTGTGATGCATTGTTTTTATGTTTTATGCTATCTATATGTCTATTTTGTTTTATTATTTTCCAACTAAGACAAGACAGTGCAATTTCTCATTTAACACATTCTGCCCCAGGACCGAAATCCCCCAATTTTAAAGTTGCCCGCTGAAGGACTGTATTACAATTCTAAAGATAGATCGAGCATGATAGTTCAAGGGTGGTGCCAGAATAGCTTGGCGCCTATGGGCGCCAAGCAATTCTGACACCACCCGTGAACTAGCATACTGAATCCATGTCTTGCTGTGATGTGTCTGGGCTGAATGAGTTACGCATGTTCTTAATTAAACGAACTTTAGCTCGCGAACTCTGACGATCTATAGTTCACGATCTCGGGCGAACCAGGTTGGTTCTTAATTGGACGATCTAAAGATACGGCGAACCTAGTTCGAAGTAGTTCACGAACCTCGGCAAACCATAGTTCGCTGTCGGAAAACGTTCGCTCAACGTGTTGAGCTAACCAAGGCGAAACTTTTCTCTGATTGGTTAAAACTTTTACCCTCTTCTGCGTTGGAGATAAGAAGATAGTCACAGATAGATACAAACAAATATGGCGGACGGCGATATTTCACTCGTGCGAAGAACAAGACCTCTGTTTGCTGATTTGTGGGAGGCGCAACGCTGTTTGTGGGGTCGCTACTGCAAGGAGTACAAAAACAAACATCGTTCACATCGCAAAGCGGCATAGCGGCAGCCATTTTGAACACCTTCGCAGACGGTAAGTACGCCGAATCAAGCACTTCAGTTAAGAAAGAGATCCATGGCAAATCTAGTTTGCTGAAGTTCGCCTAGGTTCGTTCAACCTCAATTAAAAAACAAACCAAAAAATCGCCGATCTTCTCCGATCAAGGTTTGCCGATCAAAGGTTCGTCCAATTAAGAACAGCTCTTAATGGGATTTATAAATATATTGGAATCTTAAATCTTAAATCTTTGAATTTTGAATTATTTTCAAGAGCGAGATTTGTCAAGCCTCATCCTACGACCTTTATTTTACATAATACATCTGAAAATACAAAAATACAGCTCTCCGACACTAAAAACAACCCCAACAACAACAATAACCATTGTTGCCAATCCATTGTCCAAGCAACTCCAGCTAACTTTTGCTCGGGAGCAGAACGCAGAAGCCACGCCAAGCATTACTCCCGTCCGTCGCTGGTGGTGATGAGGCGTGCTTATTAGCGTATCACAAACGGTATGCGCTCTCGTCTAGAATAATCGCCTGACACCGCGATAGGGTTCCTACTCCGCCAGAGTAACACTGGTATAAATCTGTGGAGCGAGCACAGAGTACAAGGTCTTCATGGACATTCGCTAGATGCATACGTTCAACTCACTGTAGGCCGCTTCTTTCATATGGGATGACACTCGGTGAAGGACTGTTGGTAGCTGACGATCCCAGTAAGCAGATGTTTCCGGGCCGACTTCGGCCGCAGCTGGCACTGTCGTGCGCGGTCCAGCAGCGGTAAACGTCGGCCCGAGGACCTTTGATATACAATACTACGTATGAGGTCCAGTTCCACGAGTAACGCAACCTGCCCATATGCTACATGTAATAGGGGTGGGGAACTCTACATTTTAAATCGAGTCAACTATCACGGGAATAAATCCCCAAGGCTTTTGTCAGTAATACTGGCACCCTGCAAACCCCTTCCCCTTTTCACCGCCCAACCCACCCCGACTTAGAGAACTGCGTGGCGTCCAAGCAATCGCACATGTTGTGTCTGTGCGCTTCGGAAACACAAAAATAGCAAACCAGCCTCCAGATCATGCGTGGAAAGGGCACGCGGGATATTTGTCTTTCGGTTTATTTGCTAACGGCACGACAGCATTAGCAAAAGCCACATTCACGATTCTTTGGACTATCCATCACGTGAAGGGCGTCAGTAAGACGTTGTCGCACTGTGATGTGACGTTATTTCGAGTTTTACGTCACTGCATGCAAGCAATTCAAGAGAGAAGTCGTATTTTGGAACAACAAAAGAAGAAAATTGCAAAAGAATGACGTGGAAAGAATGAAGTTCGAGGTGATGTAAACAATAAGCTGAAGGTCTCAAGAAGCCTCGCTTTCAATGGCTCATTAAGAATAGACAGTCAATCTATAGATAGCTGGTGAATAGTTTTACCTGCGGCGGAGTATTCCTCTAACTCAGTTCAGTGAATACCTCTCCGCACAGTCATGATGGAAATGTATATTGACATGGTCAGATTGTCTTCTCGAAGAAACAATTACGACCCCTTGTCTGCACCCGCTACACTGGGAAAAAGGTCAGTTCTGGTGACTGCGCCCGCGATGACCTTGAATCCACTCAGTTGGAACAAAACCAAATCTGAATGCAAGAGACATAGATCTTCTTGAGCCCCCGCGGATGCGTGGGCTCAAGAAGGTCTATATCTCTTGCTTGTCACCCCATCCTTAGTAGTGCTCTTCGCGCCACCAGCTGGTCTCAAATTGCGCGGTGCTTTCAGAGACAGTCTTTCTAGCCGCTGGCTGCGGCAGTACGGGAGTTAACTAATCCTGAATAGCCTCCACCAAAGTTTGTTTGCCTCATTCTCATACATTGTTTCACCAAATCCGCTTCGGGTCCTCTACCAAGTAATCATGTTTCTCCGCGAAATTTCGTTACTCTGCGGACTAACGACTCTTCCTTGTCGTCAGCTGAAAAACCTCTTAAATGGTTACCTCGGCCATTAAGAACGGCTAAATGTATACAAAATCT
This sequence comes from Semisulcospira habei, assembly GCA_036245525.1. Classification (NCBI taxonomy): domain Eukaryota; kingdom Metazoa; phylum Mollusca; class Gastropoda; family Semisulcospiridae; genus Semisulcospira; species Semisulcospira habei. Next base: position 257,560,475 of record BTPG01000002.1, on the reverse strand, counting down.
TTTACAGCAAGAAGGAATACATTTTCATTAACATCAACCATCAGACACTATGCCTCTTGCCAACTGAATGGTCCTAACCAGTGCGCAAAAGGCTATCGGGCCTAAGTCGGAACAAGACAGTGCGCGGGCCCACTGCGGCCGAACTCGACCCTGGCGATGGCCTTCGCGCACTGCGGGGTGGCTGAGGGAGTCCTGTGCTCAGATAAACATAAGAAAAGATCATTTACTGATGTATCTCCTAAGTCGTCTTGATTTTTACTTCACTACAACGTCACAACACAGCCCATATGACATTATCTTCAAAAGACTATAGATCAGTTCAGGGGATGGATCGATCATAGCAGTTTAAGGGTGGCGCTGTGCCAGAAGAGCTAAGCTGCTCCACAGGGACACGCCTTGGATTATCATGGCTGATCAGTCTCTTGCCGCAATGTGCGTCAATGCTGCCGAGGGCACCTACACGAGTGGGTTGCATGTAGCGTGCTTAAATATAGTGTGTTAAGCTCGCTGACTTAAGGTCTTTCTTGCTTAGTAAAGCTCTTGCTTAGTGCGCGAGTGTTTTCTGTTGCATGGAGCGACTTAGCGATGTGCGTAGCTCCGAACGAGTTCTTAGCGAGCGGGGATAGGTTATTTATAGCTTATGGTGGGGTTCTCCCCTACGTCATCATAGATTGTAGAAATCGGCCAATAAAAACGCACGGTTTTCGCTTCTTCTGACCTAACGGAAACGAAGTAGACAAAACGCCGGTGAAATGGCGGCGATGGAAAACAAGAAGTCAAGAGAGAAAGAATGGCAAATTTTTCGTGCAGGCAACCCTGCTTGTCAATCTAATGTAGACGTACATTAGTTAAGGAGTACCGTGTAGGGTCCCATAGTATGAGGATCTATGTCTCAAGTCTAATGTGGATGTACATTAGTTAAGGACTACCGTGTAGTAGGCTCCCATAGTATGAGGATCTATGTTTCTCTGACAACGGCTGGTGTTGGGTTATACCCATCGGTGTGCAGGGTCAGTTGAATCAGTTATGCAGACTCCTCACCGATAATTCCCAGATGTCCGTGAGACGAGGCTGGGTGGGGGGTCCGTGCGTTCCCACGTACATTTCGTGTTCCTCCTTCTCTATCCTAGATGGAAGGCTGTTTCTGCCACAAGGTTTAAGAGAGTGAATTCACATTTCCGTTCTCGCGTTAACACGGCAGCTAAGAACTCTTCCTCAGCTAAGCACGCCGCTACGCACGGGGGGGGGGGGGGGGGGGACCGTCCTTAGAATTAAGCACGCCACTAAGCTCGCTCCAGCAGATAAGCACGCTCATGCAACGCACATTTTCAGCTAAGCTTGTGAACTTAGCGCTAAGCAAGAAATTTGCGCGCTAAGCAAGCATATGCAACCCACCAACTCTATTTATAGAAAAGCGGCATTTTTATTGTATTATACTGATAAATGCTGTTTTCGCCAAAGTGCTCTTATTGTGTTTTTGGCCTTCCTAGGGCCAAACTGTCCAAATGTTGGTTGATAAATAGCTCCTGTTATTCATGCTTACATTATCTAAATAGGCAAGAATTGGATAATATTTTTCTTGGCATTTCTGGGATTTAACTCATTGCAGGGGCCCGGCATTATTAGCTGCGAAAGTGTCATATACGAGAATTTCGCAGCTATTGATGCGGAGCGCCGTGGAACGAGTTAACAAGTCAATCTCCTGTCGACACAAAAGGCAATAAACGCCACACCCATAACAATATCCACCTGAACTCCTTCGATACGTGCCGCATTCGGATATGCGGCAAACTGCGTGCCTTTTCTTATTTCGGTCCAGTCACCTGGATCGACCTTCCAACACATGTCAGACATGCTCCAACTCAATCTGCTTTCAAATCACTGCTCAAGACCTATCTGTTTTCTTATGCGTATAGTTAGATGCAATTTCAGTGCGTTAGCAATCTTTAGTGGCAGGAACTGTTCTTGTAACGGTGTGTGTGTAATGTGTGAGTGTGAGCTTTTGATATGTGTCATTTTAGGTTTTGTAACATTAATTATTGTAGTGTTTTCTTTCTTGTACTTTTTGTTCTGTGATTTTTGATCTTGTAAAGCGCTTAGAGCACCATTCATTTGGAGGTTAAGCGCTATATAAATGTACATTATTATTATTATTATTATTATTATTATTATTATTATTATTATATTCGGAGAGGAAAAAGGAGGCTAAATATTTCATTTGAACCTCACCTTACGCAACGGCCTACAGGGGATTCTCATGTTCTCATTTTCCCGGTAGTAAAGGGGTTAACCTTGCCTTACAGCACATGTGTACGGGTCACACGCTGCAGTCGTCAACAATGAATGATTAATAGACAGCAATATTACTGCGTGTGTGGGTCTTTTGTTTCTATTCTTAGAGAAACACGGTTACACTAAGATTTCGGCTGTCGGTAGACTGAGCTTTTTGTCGCGATGATTCCTGTAGGACAGCCTGTGGCGGCCGTCGGTATCGCGTTTTGTCGCGATGATTCCTGCAGGAATCATCGCGACAAAAAGCGCTACCAACAGCCAGTGGGTTAATTATGTCACTGGCACATATCGTAGTACTGAAAGTTCGGGACCGACCGACTCTCGAAAATCTCGGTAGCGCTCTCCGAAAACTGCGTGCCAGCTGCGTATAACGGAACGACTGCCACAGTTGAAAGGATAGAGATTTGTTTTTCAAAATACCAACGAGGCCTATTTACGGCATCATCCCGGCTTCACAATCAGTTTATCGCCTGCTGTGGTGAATCGTGGCTAAATAAGCCTTAATGATTCAATCTATTTTGCCATTTCAGTGCCGAGACCCGGGGAACACCATCCATTTACAAGAGGCGGAAACCCTCATGAGCAGTCGCGGGTAATAGTGGGGGGTGGGGGGGGGGGGGGGAGGTTTACATAGCGCCTAATCTCCTGACTGAGCTCTGGGCGCTTTATAATGTTTGTTAGTTATTGATTAAAAAAAATAATGCAAACATAAATATAACAAATAAATAAATATTAACAAATAAAAATAAAAAACCCAAACAGCCACAAAAACACCAACACTGGTGTGTATGTGCACATACGCGATCACACACACACACACACACACACACACACACACACACACACACACACACACACACACACACACACACACACACACACACACACACACACACACACACAGAGACGCGCGCGCGCACGCACGCGCACGCGCGCCACATATCTTTATTCCTTACGCACACAACACGCGCAGTTGGCGGGGTTTTAGTGTGTAACTGGTTTCAGATAACATACTCATGATGCGTGTGCCTGGCAGTGTCGGCCTTCAAGTTACTCATTCAAAGCGCTCCGCATCATCAGCTGTGGTGTCGTCACGTACAGCGTTGCCGGAATAGCTGCGACTAAGTGTCGTGTAGCGTTGCCGGCCGAAACGCTACACAACACTTCCGCAGCTATTCCGGCAACGCCGTACTGACGACACTTCCGGAGCTATTGATGCTGGGCGCATAAAGCCGCGTACAAGGATGCGCCACGTCTTGAATTTGTCGATTAACGACTCGTTTGTGGTAAATACGTGCAGATTAGTCGGATTATGGACATTACGGATGGAATGCATAAGCCGGTCTAAACTGACAGAGCAGTATGTTTAATGAGTTAACCCCTTCACTGCCGAGGAAATGTGAACACGATCCAACTGCATGAGGCATAGATCCTCATGAGCCCCCGCAATTGCGGGGGCTCATGAGGATCTATGCCTCTTGCTGAGTCTACTTTGTATTCATGTTTCTTGCACGGCGTGGGCTTTTGGTCGTCGAATGAACAACGATTTTAGCGACACAATATGCGTCCAGTGGCAGGAAAGGGGTTACTATACATAATCAGTTATGATGAATTATAGTACAGTTTTCCATTTCTGGAGACAAATTAATACGGATTATTGCATCCTTGCTCATTGATTATGACATCTAAGCGTAAGCTTAAAGTCTGCATCAAATTTCGCCAGATTTTCAGCCACCGTACAAGGTAGTATATTTGTAAATCAGTGATCATCACGCCAAGGCACATCATACGATGCATGGAAACAGTTCGTCTGAACACGACTTTAACCACTCGAGTACTGACGATATCGCTCTGCGGAAGAGACGCTTAACTACGCGTCTTTTTCGCCGAGCGGTATCGTCAGAGAAGTCAAAGTGTTAAAATTCGTATTTTCATTTTAGAACTAATATCTACTCTCCAAAAGGACGAAATGCATGCGGCTGATAAATTACATTTACCATGATTTAGTGGATTGGTAAATATATGAAATAAAGGGACAAAATAATCAATGTTTGGAACTGATCGGTTACACAAATTATTAAACAGTTTTACTACAGAAATTATTATTTGATTTCATCTTCTATAATTCTCTTATCCGTTTCGTTATAGCCAGTGTAGCACTCCTTCGCATCATCGCGCAAAACAAACACTGATTGAAAATGAAACCTAACGCCAGCGACGATGTCAAGGACATCAAAGTGCACACATGTTTGTGTTAACCCTTTGGGTGTCGGTGGCGGTTTAGTTTTACAGGAGTCATCGCGACTAAAACCGCTACCGACACCCAAAGGGTTAAATACTTGATCTTGTCACAGCTGGAATACAATTCAAACTCAGCACCCTTAACCCATTCAGCCCTGACGCACTACAGTAGGAGATGGGTCGACCATGATAATTCAAGGGTAGTGCCAGATTAGCTTGGCGCCTGTCGGCGCAGAGCTAATCTGGCACTACCCTTGAATTATCATGGTCGATCCATTTCCTGCAACAGGTGCATAGTCGTTAGATTGATGGCGCCTCCAACATTTGGGAAATACGTGCGTCGGGATGAATGAGTTAAAATAAACAACACAAACAACGCAAACACCACTACAAAGCAAGCAGGTGTTTATGTTAAGGTGAATAACTGCGATGTTCTTCGTCTTGTTGCCGCACGTGCACTCTTTGTCAACCGTTCACACCTTTACTATCAAGACGCAGTGCGGCAGAGCCCGGAACACGATTTCAAGAGATACAGGCCCTCAAGAGAGGAACACAGATATAAACGAGGGCAAGCAAGAGACTTAAACTCTCATGAGCCCCCCGCTGAGAGTTTATGTCTCTTTCTTCCCTCGTTTACATCTATGTTCCTCTTGCAATAAAATCTGCGACAGTTTAAAATAGATTTTCATGCCCTCTGGCAGTGAAGGGGTTAATGAAAGGCAGTGTTTGCGCTAGAGGTTTTAACAACCGGTATTTTGTTTTCAGAAGCAACATGACCCCCCCCCCCCCCAAAAAAAAAAAAAAAAAAAAAAAAAAAAAAAAAAAAAAAAGAAAAGAAAAGAAAAGAAAAGTGCCTGCCGTCAAAATCTGTAAATTCCGGAATGCTTTAAGAAACGTTTCCTTACTTCCGCAATCAGGATTTCTCATTTCTAATGTGAATGTGTATCGTCTACAGTAGATACTTTTCTTTCTGGCATTTGACTTCAAAACCGGTTTAATGAGAACTACCGGTTAACTAATTTTGCCCTACGACAGTACTTCCCAAATTTTGGAGGCGTCATCTAACGACTATGCTAATCTGGCACTACTCTTGAATTATCATGGTGTACCCATCTCCTGCTGCAGCGGGGCGTCGGGGCTGAATGGGTTGAAACAGAACACTGTAAAGGTTGACAAAGAGTACACACAATGGTAATCAAAAACAAGAAGTTTCCTGCCTGTCAAGAATCGTACACATTCTGAAATAAAGAGTTTCTTACCTCAATTGTGACCAGTTTCTCAACGGTGGTCGGGGACAGCATTTTGTGGCGCTGGGAACACCAGATGTCGCTTTGAGATCAAGCATCAACACAGCGAACTCGAAAGCATCCTGAAGTTCCGTCAAGGACCACTGCAGTAGCCAGTGTCGGTGTATCAGTGAAGGCCTTAGCCAGAGAAGAGTTGGAAATGCCAGATGTGACGTTGAGTAAACTTTGTCGTCCGGCCAAAAAGTGAATGAATGGTGTGTGTGTTATCACATAAATGAAGGTCAGTCTATATACGAGGTAATCACTGCGTCATCATATGATAAAGTACTGACGATTTGACGTAAAGGCTATTGTCGAGTGGCTGTCTGAAGTAAAAAGCCTGTGCACTCAGGAGTCAATAGATGTTGTGTACCTTTCACATTAATGGTGGTCAGTTACATTAATTATTGTCATCATACAGTTAGTCTCTGATTTGAAGCCTGCTGTCAAGTGCCGGGCTTGTTTGGAATTGTTGCTGACAACGTTTTTCTCAAATTAGTATACTGAGGAGCAAAAAAAAAAAAAATGCGATGATTCCAAAAATGTTGCATTACTTTTGCTCCTCGGTATTGTAAGTGAGTGTGTACGAGAAAGATATACGTCTTACATCATTGCGTTAAGCGGGCGACCCATAAACACCAGCGAATCCGAGTACGGTTCTTTGAATTCGCGCCGACCTTCGTGTGGCTTTCACTGAGCAAAGTAAGTTACTCACAAATATCAATTTTGTCCTGTGCAAGCAAAAAGGCAAAAAATCCATTTGTATAAAAATCGAGCTTTTCATTGTCATAATGAAAATCTGTCTTTCCGTAAGAAGGGATTTACTGCCAATGCGGTAATGATTATATTTCAGTTGAACTTTTACTGTCTTTTGTATCCACAGAGCAGAATTAACATGGACAATGGACCGCCATAACGGATCTTAAAACACACACACACACACACACACACACACACACACACACACACACACACACACACACACACACACACACACACACACACACACACACACACACACACACACACACACACACACACACACACACACACACACACACAAAAAAAAAAAACCCCGATCCACTGATGTTTTATGGGTGTTTTCTCTCATCGGTTCTGGTCGGACCATGCCGCGTGATGTCGCACAATTATTGTAGCCTTTGACTTTACGTCAATCAGTCGTTCACTCATTTAAGACACCCCGCATTAATAGCCGCGGAAGTGTCGTAAAGGGTTGCAGACGGCAACTCCATACGACGCCTGCTCAGCTATTGATGCGGGGCGCCTCGAATGACTGAATTCGCCCTTTGTGTGTAGGTGTCGGTTTCAGTCGCAATGATTCCTGCACTGAGGAATCATCGCGACTGAAACCGCCACCGCCGACACGCAAATGGTTAAGATGATACGCATGCTGAGTGGGGTAAATGCAGGAATCATCGCGACTGAAACCGCTACCGACAAGCAAAGGGGGAATGATATGCATGCTGTCTCAGGTGAATGCAGGTGTCTCCTACTAGCCACTTGGCTTTGGGCAAACTTAAAAATTACTTGACGGTTCTCCGAAGACAGCATTCCGTAGTCACTACTACTGAAGGGCAGCGCCTGATAGGCTTTTGCGCCAAGCTAAACCGCCTTTGCCCGTGTACTGTCCTGAAAGAATGTAATGTATGAACTGACTCGCATGCACATGTACACAGTCAAGCAGCGGGGCTGTGTCTAGAAGTCTATACCGATCGTCAGCAACAAGAACATTATGTGAGTCATTTGTTCCTTATTCTTAGAGACGTAGAATAGTTGCTTTAACTCGTACAGTTCCAGCTGACGGCGACTGTGTTTCTGCAATCAAATAATTCAAGACCCCCCCAAAAAAAACTCGGACTAGGTGTCCAAGGAACATGGATTTAAAGTGGTGTCATAAGAGGCATAGATCCTCACGAGTCCCCCGCAATTGCGGGGACTCGTGAGGATCGATACCTCTTGCATTTGGGTGATGTTCAGATTTTCGCGGCACTGAAATGGTTCAACCCTTACCTACTATACTGCAAATACCGCTTGGCGGAAAAAGACGCGCAACGCGTAACGCCGAACGGTACTGGCAATCAGTAGCAGTCAAGGGGTTTACTGAGCCATTGGTCTGGGCCCTCAGGACCGAGTTAGCGCTCTCAGATACTCAACCACGCATCAACCTAAACTTTTTACGATAAATGGAAGGACCACGATAGTTCAATGGTGGAAGCGTATACCAAGTACTAAAAGAAGCCTCTGCCTCTGAGCTAAACTACTGAATCAGTAAAGACGCCAAGATTTTCACTGAGCCTGCGGTCTCAGTTGCATGATCGAGCCGTCCTGCGCAAGCCACTGCGCAAGGTGCTCAGCCTTAGAGGAGCACCTTGCTTAGTGGCTAGCGCGGAATTTAAGCTCATTCGCTCATTCAGCTCAGTGACACGTAGCTGGGCCAGCGTTGAAGTCGGCTTTTATAATTACTACTGTTACTCTGTGTTGCCCCTTTTAGTGAAGCCATGACCGGCGGAAGCGAGTGTCTCTGTTTTCAGACGTGAGTTCACACTGATTACCTCCCTCGATCGGTTCCACATGATGCGACAGAGCGCTGGCAGATCGAAGGACGTAACCAGTGTCTGAAACTCATTATTCTCTTACGCTTGCGTACCAACTTTGTGAGGTGCCATAATGGCATATCGGCCATTTAACGCACGTTGCTTTCATAAGCCTATGAAAAGTGGGCCTGTGTCGGTCAAACGACGTGCGACACTACAGGACATCAGTCGCGACCATATACGTTCAAGGATTGTGCCTGATTAATTTGGCGCCTACAGGCGCCAAACTAATCAGGCACTACCCTTGAATCTTCATCGTCGATCCACCTCTCTCTGTATTCCGCCAAAGCAGTTAGATAGGCGGTTCACAACTATTAGCACATATTTCAGAGTTCAGGCTGTGTGTTATCAAGTGGAGATAAAACCGCACTATATGGGAACCAACGAGAGATTACGTGCGCGAAGAAGAAACGACTCGACTAATTAGGAACAGGGCCCGGAACAGACACTTCGACTACAGTTGTTGTTCTGGTTGAATCTGCTGTTGCTGTCTCTGTTATTCAGTTTCAAATTAAAAAATAATCAAATCTCTGCATTTTCCCCAGAAAATAAAAAGCCCAATTGCATCCGCTTGGGCTAACATTTTTCAGTTGATGAAATTGTTAATTATTTTTTTTAAAGAAATCAAATGTCCAACAGACTATAGTTGTTGTTCTTGTTGTATCTGCTGTTGCTGTCTCTGTTATTCAGTGTAAAATTGTAAAAAAAAAAATAAAAATCAAATCTGTGCATATTCCCCAGAAAAAACAAAACACAAACCTCATCAGCTTGGAGTTTCATTTTTCAACTGATGAAATTGTTAATCATTTTTTTTTTAAAGAAATCTAATGTTCAACAGCATGTGATGATGTGTATATTTTTCACCTGAGGCCGGCTTTTGAACGCATTGTTACTAAACGATGTACACACGAAGAAGTGAATGTTATATACTTACTGCGATCGACTAAAACAAAACAAAGACTGAAGAAAATTTGAAAATCTGATTATTCCAGTTTTTTTCCTCTTTTGAAAATCGGCCGTCTTCCGATTAAGAAAAAACTGAATGCTGCAGTCTCTAAACGTCACTGTCACAAGGTCTGGTCACACATCTATAACTTCAAACGAACTTGTCAACTGATTGTTTCCGCTTAACGGCAAGCGGCGCCCTGAAGCCCGATCACATCAAACAATTTTCTAACACGTTTTTGTCTGTACCGAAACACCAAGTGGAAGGATGATAATCTCATACAAAACTTTTCAACAAGATTTTTGTCTCTCTCCTGTATTGGAAACAAGTGGAAGCGAGCCCAGCTGACTGAAACTTATAAGACAGTGGCGGCGGTACGGTTCTTTAGTATACGGCACGAAGCTAGCGCCAAGCTCTGTTAGCGCGAGCCGTATCTGAGACTGACTTCGCGGCGGACAGCTGGCAGATTTTGTCCGGACGCTACCCGACGAACCGCAAGAGGCATAGATTTTCATGTGCCCCTGCGGTCTGCAAGAGTTTGTGAGCAGTTGCGGTGGCTCATGAGGATCTATCCTTCTTGCAGTTCCGTGGTGTTCACTTTTCTCGGCAGTGGAGAGGTTAACGTTTCCCGTCAGCCCCCTTTTACAACCCATTGGACAGACTAGTGATTATCGAGTCTGGATGTCAACGAAAAGGAATGATTCCGTTGAATTTTGCTGATTTGTGCTTTTTGTTGGTTGAGTTTTTCCGACTCATTGTTCGATCCTTTATTTGTTCTTTTCAGTGCGAGGCCGTAAAACATTTTATCCATATTAACTCATTCAGCCCGACCATGCACGTATTTCCCAAATTTTGGAGGCGTCATCTAACGACTATGCACCTGTTGCAGGAGATGGATCGACCATGATAATTCAAGGGCAGTGCCAGATTAGCTTGGCGCCGACACTACTAATCTGGCACTACCCTTGAATTATCATGGTCGACCCGTCTCCTGCTGTAGTGCGTCAGGGCTGAATGGGTAAATGGGTGGATGGATGGACGGCGGAGATGGAGGAAGTGAGGAAGCGTCGAAGTGGAAGGTGTTTTTTTTTTCATTTTTATTTTATTTTATTTATTTATTTATTTTTTTGAATTAATGTTGGCACGTCGGCCATTTTCGCACGGAGAGCATTACAAAGTCATATGCATATCAAATCAGCACCAGAAAAAAAAGGCTGATTTATGGCCATTCTCAGGTGATGGTGAAAATTTCCATAGATGACATTATCATAAAGGTTCTATAATATTAGATACGAATAATGGATCAATCATTCATTAAGATATACAGTTGCTTCTCTTTTTTCTTAACCCTAAACGTTTGAAAAGAAAGGTCAGTACTCAAACCAAGGGGAATCACAGCGCTGGACAGACAACAGTTAGATCCCCTGCCCCCGCCTATCAGGCACCCAATCGCCAGCCCACAGAGAAATACGCAGGTATAGAATAAGACAATCATTTCCATTCCTAATAAGAATGGATCAGGTCTCTTATATAACCCATGTCTTTCTCCGGAACTTAGGAAGTAGGCAGGAGAAACATACATACACAAACATGAAGGTGCGCTACTATATGTGGTCGGGTAAATACCCTGATTTCCCACAGTAGATGCACAGAACATTACACAACAATGTAACGATACAAATTTTGCCTCGAGTTATACATGATACTCACAAACCAGATAGGTGAGGCTAGCGCTGGCAGAATTGTCAGTACTCAAACCAAGGGGAATCACAGCGCTGGACAGACAACAGTTAGATCCCCTGCCCCCGCCTATCAGGCACCCAATCGCCAGCCCACAGAGAAATACGCAGGTATAGAATAAGACAATCATTTCCATTCCTAATAAGAATGGATCAGGTCTCTTATATAACCCATGTCTTTCTCCGGAACTTAGGAAGTAGGCAGGAGAAACATACATACACAAACATGAAGGTGCGCTACTATATGTGGTCGGGTAAATACCCTGATTTCCCACAGTAGATGCACAGAACATTACACAACAATGTAACGATACAAATTTTGCCTCGAGTTATACATGATACTCACAAACCAGATAGGTGAGGCTAGCGCTGGCAGAATTGTCAGTACTCAAACCAAGGGGAATCACAGCGCTGGACAGACAACAGTTAGATCCCCTGCCCCCGCCTATCAGGCACCCAATCGCCAGCCCACAGAGAAATACGCAGGTATAGAATAAGACAATCATTTCCATTCCTAATAAGAATGGATCAGGTCTCTTATATAACCCATGTCTTTCTCCGGAAGCTTAGGAAGTAGGCAGGAGAAACATACATACACAAACATGAAGGTGCGCTACTATATGTGGTCGGGTAAATACCCTGATTTCCCACAGTAGATGCACAGAACATTACACAACAATGTAACGATACAAATTTTGCCTCGAGTTATACATGATACTCACAAACCAGATAGGTGAGGCTAGCGCTGGCAGAATTGTCAGTACTCAAACCAAGGGGAATCACAGCGCTGGACAGACAACAGTTAGATCCCTGCCCCCGCCTATCAGGCACCCAATCGCCAGCCCACAGAGAAATACGCAGGTATAGAATAAGACAATCATTTCCATTCCTAATAAGAATGGATCAGGTCTCTTATATAACCCATGTCTTTCTCCGGAACTTAGGAAGTAGGCAGGAGAAACATACATACACAAACATGAAGGTGCGCTACTATATGTGGTCGGGTAAATACCCTGATTTCCCACAGTAGATGCACAGAACATTACACAACAATGTAACGATACAAATTTTGCCTCGAGTTATACATGATACTCACAAACCAGATAGGTGAGGCTAGCGCTGGCAGAATTGTCAGTACTCAAACCAAGGGGAATCACAGCGCTGGACAGACAACAGTTAGATCCCCTGCCCCCGCCTATCAGGCACCCAATCGCCAGCCCACAGAGAAATACGCAGGTATAGAATAAGACAATCATTTCCATTCCTAATAAGAATGGATCAGGTCTCTTATATATATTCCCCTTGGTTTGAGTACTGACAATTCTGCCAGCGCTAGCCTCACCTATCTGGTTTGTGAGTATCATGTATAACTCGAGGCAAAATTTGTATCGTTACATTGTTGTGTAATGTTCTGTGCATCTACTGTGGGAAATCAGGGTATTTACCCGACCACATATAGTAGCGCACCTTCATGTTTGTGTATGTATGTTTCTCCTGCCTACTTCCTAAGCATTCCGGAGAAAGACATGGGTTATATAAGAGACCTGATCCATTCTTATTAGGAATGGAAATGATTGTCTTATTCTATACCTGCGTATTTCTCTGTGGGCTGGCGATTGGGTGCCTGATAGGCGGGGGCAGGGGATCTAACTGTTGTCTGTCCAGCGCTGTGATTCCCCTTGGTTTGAGTACTGACAATTCTGCCAGCGCTAGCCTCACCTATCTGGTTTGTGAGTATCATGTATAACTCGAGGCAAAATTTGTATCGTTACATTGTTGTGTAATGTTCTGTGCATCTACTGTGGGAAATCAGGGTATTTACCCGACCACATATAGTAGCGCACCTTCATGTTTGTGTATGTATGTTTCTCCTGCCTACTTCCTAAGTTCCGGAGAAAGACATGGGTTATATAAGAGACCTGATCCATTCTTATTAGGAATGGAAATGATTGTCTTATTCTATACCTGCGTATTTCTCTGTGGGCTGGCGATTGGGTGCCTGATAGGCGGGGGCAGGGGATCTAACTGTTGTCTGTCCAGCGCTGTGATTCCCCTTGGTTTGAGTACTGACAATTCTGCCAGCGCTAGCCTCACCTATCTGGTTTGTGAGTATCATGTATAACTCGAGGCAAAATTTGTATCGTTACATTGTTGTGTAATGTTCTGTGCATCTACTGTGGGAAATCAGGGTATTTACCCGACCACATATAGTAGCGCACCTTCATGTTTGTGTATGTATGTTTCTCCTGCCTACTTCCTAAGTTCCGAAGAAAGACATGGGTTATATAAGAGACCTGATCCATTCTTATTAGGAATGGAAATGATTGTCTTATTCTATACCTGCGTATTTCTCTGTGGGCTGGCGATTGGGTGCCTGATAGGCGGGGGCAGGGGATCTAACTGTTGTCTGTCCAGCGCTGTGATTCCCCTTGGTTTGAGTACTGACAATTCTGCCAGCGCTAGCCTCACCTATCTGGTTTGTGAGTTTGAAAAGAAAGGGCCACGCGAACCGTCTGGCGCTACAGGCATTTTCACAGAGTAATTGACAACCTCTGTTACTATCAACAGATGCAAGAAAAAAATATCCGGACGCAATTTTCTGTACTTAGGACAGAGGAAAATTCCATATCCAGACGCAATTTTCTGTACTTAGGACAGAAGAAAATTCCATATCCCGACGCAATTTTCTGTACTTAGGACAGAGGAAAATTCCACATGCTTTCTCTTTATTGTAAAGGGTCGTATATAAAGTGTATTATATTTGTGGCTGGATGGAGGGAGTGAGGGTAGGGCAGGTTTGAATGAACGGCGGGAGGGATTAACCCCTCGACTGCCAAGAAAATCTGAACACCATCCAGCTGCAAACGGTACAGATCCTCATGAGCCCGCGCAGTTGCGCGGGCTCATGAGGATCTGTACCTTTTGCTCAAACCACTTTGTATCCATATCTTTTGAGGGCTGGGGATCTTGGACGTTGAATTTACAATAATTTCAAATACATTCTGCGGCCGCTGGCGGGTTAGGAACGGAAGGATGGATGGATTGTACAGCAGACTGTATGAATGCTTGACACGATGCATTTATTAGCTGATCCGCTGATCATTTTTTTTTCTCACATGTTTGTTGCTTGCTTGGTGAATTGGCCGTTTGGTTGACTGGACGATTGGTTGGGAGTCTGCGGACTATTTGCATAGTTACCCTCGTATTTTCTTTGTACACGGTTTCAGTCAGAGGTAGCGAAAAGCCCAGAAATGACAAATAAATGACTGTTTTCAAAAGTCCTTCTGCTGCCACCCATCGATATACAGGTCATATGTTACCGCCAAGCTGCTACCAATGCAATCAACTCTCCCAGCGGTGAGCTCACTTTTGAAGGGTGTCGGTCAAGCCGAGACGAAGCAGCTAACTTGTATCATGTGTGCGCTGGTCTGTGGTATTGGACCTTACGGCTTTTAGCCGTAAGGTCCAAAATCACAGACCAGCACAAGCATGTAACGAACAGCTGCGCTCTAGGATTTCCTACAAGTAATTAATTTCGATTTATTTATCTGGCACAGCGAAATCGACCCCAGTTCATTTTTTTTTTTTTTTTTTTTTTTTTTTTTTTTTAATAACACAAGGTAAATACTCTTTTGAGTGATAGTACTTCGCGCTTTGACAACCACACAGTCACGTGCTCTAGTTACAGGCCCCAAAACCGTAGGACTACACGAAAAATGTGCCATGACACCAAAGAGCTGGAGGCTAAGCTATACTCTTTGATGACACTGCCGTGTCTTCTCTCGGTGACTAGTGAGGTTACGTTTACGCCGAACGACTGCCAACAGCGAATGAGAGCAAAGTCATGTGCGCGGATAACCAGCTTGTACCACTAGCTTAGACAACGCTCCGAACATCTCCAAGAGGCATAGATCCATCCTCAAGATGCCCTCCGGGCACATGAGGATATATGCCTCTTGGAGATGTTTGGAGATATTTGGAGATGTTTGGAGCGTTGTCTTGGTGATGATAGTATCATGTAAGCTGGTTATCCGCCGTGACTGCGCTCTCGTTTGTTGTTGGGTGTCGTTTGGCACAAACGTACTCTTACTACGAGTTCCAACAGAAAGGCTGCCATTTGTTATTTGTTTGTTTGTTTGTTTTGCCAATGCGCAAAAGGCCATCGGGCCGACGTCGGCGGCCGTTGGCCCGCGCACAGCTGTGCGCGGGCCAACGACGGCCGACGTCAGCCCGATGGACTTTGCGCACTGGGCCTCTGGTTATGGGTCCTTTGGGACCCGAGGTCTTCTACAGAAATGACGTGCATTGAAAATCTAATTTCCCACTATGTCTTGAATGCGGTCAGTGAGCTTTTAGAGCCCTGCAAGAGGTATGACAAGCGGTCAACGGGCCTGTTGCTACTTACTTTGGCCTGAGGGTCGTTTGCTAACTGGAAATTGTAGGATTATCCAAGTTTGATTTTTCTTGTAAGGGATTTCTTCTGTCCGTCGAAATTATACGCTATCTGGCATCAGAGCGCTAGATTTCCTTTCTCTGTATTGTCATGATCACCCGGAATATATTTCACAATGCACTCAGTACGACGTTTACAAATCTGCGTGTTATTGTGAAATGTAGATCACTTGCAACTGAGTCCCGCAATGAATAATTGACACCAAAAAAAAAGTTTCACCTGACCCGTTCAGAGAAATTGTGAGCACCACCCAACTACATGAGGTATAGAGCCAATTCAATTAAATTCAATTAAAAAAACTTTATTTATCCCTTAAAGGGCAATTACAGTTGTGTGGACAGGGGGGGGGGGAGGATAATCAAATAAAAATCATTCAATAAACAGTAGTTAATATCAGGACATTCTAATATCGCATTTGTACCTGATATTCATAGTAATATACTAATCTGTAAGACTTCAATACTAAGATTAAGACATGTTAAAACTCTTAAACTAATAAGACATGTTAAAACTCTTAAACATTATAAAAACTTAAACAACATTATCAGCGAACACGTTAACGTCTTACTGACTTTCCACTTACCTCCTCTACAACTGTTCATCCAGGCCAGCGACACAACGCGATAAAACAGCTGTGTAAATCACATACACACACACACACACACACACACACACACACACACACACACACACACACACACACACACACACACACACACACACACACACACACACACACACACACACACACACACACACACGCACGCACACGCACGCACGCGCACGCACGCACGCACGCACGCACACACACACACACACACTTTTAACAGCTTGTGTAGATTTACAAAATATTTAAGAGTAGGGCGGCAACAGGGATGACAATTTCCTGCGGTTGGTTTTACATGATGGTTGTCTGTATCGGCGCCCAGACGGGAGCAATTCAAGGAGGTCTTTCATTACGCGGGCATCACTAGCCAGGATGGAAGTAGCTTTTCTTACAATCTGACGATCGCTGAACACGGTTAAACTTTTCTGTTCTTCCCCAATGATCTTTGAACTGAGGCGAACAATTCTCTGAATATTGTTTTTGTTTTTAACACTAAGATATGGGAACCAGCAAATGAACGAAAAAGTCAGGACGCTTTCTAAGAATGATTTGTAAAACAAAGTAAAAATGGTCCTGTCAACAGAAAAAGAGTTCAGCTTTCTCAGAAAATACAATCTCTGCTGGCCTTTCTTCACAACAGTTTCAGTATTGTCATCCCAATTCAGTTTATCATCGAAGTATCATGCTCAAGTATTTATACTTCTGGACAATGGCAACTTCCTTATCATGTATAATAGTCTTACTGTGATCCTGCTTGTTCATCCTAAAATCAAAATTTGCGGGGGTTCATGTTGCCGACACCACTTTGAATCCATGTTCCTGGGACACCTAGGGATTTAGGTCTAGAATTAACGAAGATTTGCAGAAACAGTCTGCCGCGTCAGCTGACACTGAACAGACTAATAACAAAGATACAGTAGATATCAAAACTTAATCAGTCGATCGATCGGTCGACCGGCAAACAAGCAAGAAAGCAAGCTGTTTGACAAATACAAGAATAAATAACAGCTGACACCTTTGTAAAAGCTGGTAAATGGAAACATGACTAATTATGACTTTATGAATGGAATCGTCTGGCTGACTGACGTAATGATTTGATAGCTCATGTTACGTTTGTTTTCGTCAGTCACACGCACGAAATCAACGTGCTGCGGCTGTTGGGGCCCATGGGAATCTAGTCAGATGGAAACGACTGCCTGCACAATTTGTCCATGGATCAGAGACATCCCAGAGCTTCTCTGAACACGCTGGTAAATTTGTTTATCCATCCCATCCCTGCGCTCTAGTTACGTGATTTCTGAATTACCACGTCAATGCTAGGGACACCATTTAGTGACGGATCGCATGACCCCTCGCAGTTAATTCTGCAGCTAAATTGTTCTCCTAATCAGAAGCATTTGCTGAGTATTTGTATTGTAATTCGCGGCGAGATGGATCCATAGAGTGTAAACAGATGGTCTGTATACACGCTCTGGATAGATCACATTTAGATATTAAAGCCTGATTAGTTTGCGTACTACATTATTTTAACCCCTTCACTACCTGTGAACGCAGATTGTGTTTTGAAATTATTGAAAATTCAATGAACGTGAAAGATCCCCAGTCGTCAAGGGAACGCGGAAACAAAGTGGTATCTGCAAGAAGCACAGATCCTCATGAACCTCCGCAACTGCTTGCGCTTCATGATCCCATTCAGCCCTGACGCACTACAGCAGAAGATGAGTCGACCGTGATAATTCAAGGGCAGTGCCAGATTAGCTTGGCGCCTGTCGGCGCCAAGCTAATCTGGCACTGCCCTTGAATTATCATGCTCGATCCATCTCCTGCAACATTTGTATAGTCGTTAGATGACGCCTCCAAAGTGTGGGAAGTACGTGCGCCGGGCTGAGTGAGTTATGAGTATCAGCAGTATACCCACTTGCAGTTGGGCGTTGTTCAGTTTTTCTCGTCAGTAAAGAAAAGAAAAAAAAAAAAAAAAAAAAAAAAAAGAAAATAAGAAAAACAACAACAAACAAACAAAATGTCAACCAAAACCCCCCCAAAACACAATACAAAACAAACCAACAAAAACCAAACAAGCAAAATACAAACAAATAAATAAACAAACAAACAAACAAACAAACAAAACACTAACCAACCCAACCAACTAAACCACCAAACAAACAAACAAACAAACAAACAAACAAACAAACAGCAAAAAGAATCCTGTGATTTTATCGGACCTGCTCAGTCTGGCCCTAGTTTCAGGGATTTCATCCATGGCATCTGCCAACGAAGGGGTTAATGTGGCCGACGTTTCCTATTAGGCTCTGTTTATTGTAAACGCACGTTGCGCACAAACGTAAAAATCAATACACACATTTTTGACGGGATTTGCAAATGGTCTCTTTCTTTGTTGTCCTCTTGTCGACGCGACTGGTTTATTAAAAGCTAATGTTTGCACGCAGCGGCTTTGTCGGCAGGAGGACGTTTTAGATGTAATGCATCTAATTGGGACACTGGGGACATTAATTATCAAAGAGCGCTGCGTCCAGAAATGACACTTTCTGCACATTTTAATGACACTTACAATATGGCTGTCGGTAGAGCGTTTTTGTCGAGGTTATTCCTGCAAGAATCACTTCGACATAATGCCCTACGGTAGGCAACGAAGTGACAAATTAAAATTAAACGAATGAAGGAACTAAGAAACAAATGGAAGTAGGAACGGAGAAACGAATAGTGAGACTAAAAAAAACCAACAGCAACAAACAACCAACCCCCTCTCCCACCCCCCAATAAAAACAGAAAAACAAACAATATATAAACAAATTAACCAAGCACCGACCAATCAACCAGCCAACCAACTAAACACAACCAACTAACAAAAAACAGCCAACCAAACACAACCAACCAACCAACTAACCAAATACGTTCAAACAAACACAACCAACCAACAGCAACAACAAAAACAACACCAACCAACCAACCAACCAAACAACCAAACAACCAACCAACCAACCAACCAACAAGACAACAAAAAAAAGAAACAAACAAATGGACCGACAGTCAAAAACAGCCTACAAAGGGTCATCAAGGATGTGATGAAACTCTATGCTCACGCATAGGGTTCACACAGTAGATTTAATACGGTACAGTTTTGTTAGCGGTTTGTCTTGTGACAACTATTCTGTGTGGCACGAGATCCACGTGAAATCTTAACGGAACGTTTAGCACGGGGAGGTTTAGTGAGCTCAGGCGAGCAGAGCTGTAGGAACGTTAGTGCGGGCTTTAATGTCAGTGAGGACAGACGTGTGTGATATACCTTAGCCCGTATTCCAAGACTCGGAAACCTAGAATTCATATACGTATTATTGATGGTTATTGCGTTAAAGATAATATGCGTAAATAGGAGTTAATTCGGTTGTGTAGTGTTGACTGGTTTGGTTCAGTTATGTTGGTTTGGAATTGATGTAACCGGTGTTTTCGTATATAGTTATTTACCGAGATGGATAACTAAGGAATGTGAGGTGTGTATGCCTAAGTCGTTATGAAGGTGGTTACGTATA
Organism: Semisulcospira habei; assembly: GCA_036245525.1. Classification (NCBI taxonomy): domain Eukaryota; kingdom Metazoa; phylum Mollusca; class Gastropoda; family Semisulcospiridae; genus Semisulcospira; species Semisulcospira habei. The sequence goes on along the minus strand of BTPG01000002.1, from coordinate 257,540,748 downwards.
GTCTTTTCCAGTGTATGGGATAACGTATAGAGAGTGTTGGGTTATAGTCTGTTTCAAGGTAGTGACAGATATGGGGGTGTTACGAAAGTAGTCGGATTATGAAGCACGTGTGTGTGTGTGTGTGTGTGTGTGTGTGTGTGTGTGTGTGTGTGTGTGTGTGTGTGAATGAACGTGTGAGTTATTTAGATCAGCCAGGTTACGTAATGTATATCATATCATCCAATAATTATGTGTGTGTGTTCAGCCAGTGTTACGATTTAGGACTTTATTATTGTTCAGAGTGCTTGTCGGAGAGTGGAGCGACGGACGCCGAGACGCCAGTCACCAGGGACCTAATGCGAGGTCATCTCTCCAGCTCTTCACTCAGGGAGAGAGCGACCGATGCCGAGAAACCCGGGTCACAGCGAGGACTGCGCTAGACAGTACTGAGCTACGAGGACGTCCACTGTACGAGAGACAGGACGACTCGGGAGCGTACAACAAAGGGCTTGCACGCATAGACGTGAAAAAGACTGAACGTAACCGGGCGAAAACACCAAACAGGTTGGAGTGTGAGAGACTACTACCTAGCCTGGCCTTGATATTGTGTGTATGCATGTGTTGAGATGCTGGTAGCGGGGAAGGTGTAGTGTATATAGTTTGATAGTTTTTGAGCATTCTTTTAGTGTTTATTTTTTTTAATATAAAAGTCTTCGTTAGAAAGAGTTGAGTTGTGTTTTACCGCGTGAATGCGCCCGTCTGAGTCAGTGGCGGTGTATGCGTCTGATGTGCGAGAGTCTGTACGTGCGACTGTGAGAAAGTCTGCGTGCGTTACAAAGGATTATTTTTTATCATGTTTCGGCAGTCTCCTTCCTCTTCTTTGCGGTCGCGGTTTCCACAGTGAACTCCATGGAGTTAAATTATGGGATGTTGCATAGCCTACGTTTCACCGTGTGCCAGACTCAAAGCTTGTGAACTCCAAGTGACTTTGACTGATGACGATACCGTTCGGAAAACACGCGATTTCATTAACCTCTTCCCTGCCAACGAACGTATATTTTGTTTTTGAATTAAATTTTTATTTATTTATTTATTTATTTATTTTTTTTTTTTACTGAATGACCAAAAGAGACAACTGTCCAAAGAACAAAGTGGTCTAAGCAAGAGGCATAGATCTTCATCAGCCCCCGCAGTCGCGATCTATGCCTCTTGCAGTTGGATCGCGTTCACTTTTTCTCAACAGTGAAGGGTTAACTCATTCGCGGCCAGCGAATGAGTTAACTTCACGTCTTTTTCGCCGAGACGTATCGTCCGGCCGGGAAATGTCACAGTCGTATATTGGTGACGGTATGCGGCTGACTTTGATCCATGTAACCATAAAGTCGCATTTCCCAAATTTAAAACCCCCAAACAAACTATGCACAAGATGCAAGAGATGGGTCGACCATGATAATTCAAAGGTAGTGCCAGATTATTTTGGCGATCGACCATGATAATTCAAGGGTAGTGCCAGATTTGCTTGGCCAAGCTAATCTGGCGCTAACCTTGAATTATCATGGTCGATCCAGCACCTGCTGTAGTGCGTCAGGGTTGAATGGGTTAAGCCCGTGTCCTCGATCCAAAAAAAAAATATTTTATGACATATTATTACGAATCCTTTTGGCCAACGACAGCAACACACGCATTGCAGTTTATAATCAAGCTGTAAACCAGCCCTGAAGCCAGTTCATCTACTTCGTGTGTCTGAATCAATCTTAACCGTTACTGCTATTGACGATACCGTTCCGCGTAGTTTATTAACCCCATTGACAGCCTCTGCCGCTACCGCTCGCCGGAAAAGACTGACGCGTAAAACTGCATTGTCTTTTCCTCCAAAACGGTATCGTCAGCAGCAATCAAAGGGTTAACAAATAATATTGTTTTCCTTCCCACGTCACACGACCACTGAGTCACTTTAGTGCAAACCGTACCATGTGACCGTGATATAAAAACCCCTGTAGCGAAAAATGGCGGACGTTTTGTAGCCCTCTCGATGACGCATCTTGGATGCCAGTTTTGTTCTATAAAAGATCGCCAAACGTTCTAAAGTACAGTTACTTAGTGTTGTTCGAAACAACAAACACACTCAGTACTGGAGACGGCAAAGTCATGACATATTTTAAATTACGTCATAAGTCTATTATGTATAAAGGTATATTCCTTTGACGTCAGTCCTGCCTGGCGTGATCCAGGTCGCAAGATGTCTTCTTGATTTCTTTTACGAAAATATTGGAGGAATGAAAACAAATAAGTTATTGGTCGGAGGGGTTCGCTGCACGGACTCTTGTAGGCCTTCGGGAGGTCAAAGGAACCATTGTACTCCGAAGACCTTCGGCCTTCGGGGTACAATGTTTCCTTTGACCTCCATCAGGCCTACAAAGGTCCGTGTAGCAAACCCCTCCGACCAATAACTTATATATTGTTTTCATCCCTTCGTCATACGACCAAAATGTTTAGCGCAAACAGTACCATGTAACCAGGATACAAAAACCCTTGTCAGTAGCAACTAATGGCCGACTTTTTGTAGTTCTCTTGCTGACGCGTCCAGGATGCCAGTTTTGTTCTAGAAAAGATCACCAAAAACGTTCTAATGTACAAAGTTACTTAGTGCTGTTCAAAACAACAGGCACGCTACTGGAGACGGCAACGCCATGAAAGATTTTAAATTACGTCATAAGTTGGTTATGGATACATGTATATTATTTTGACGTCAGTCATGTCTGCCGTGATTCAGGTCGGAAGATTTCTTCTTGATTTCTTTTACGAAAACATTGGAGGAATAAAAACAAATACGTTATTGGTAGCAAGGGCTTGCTGCACAGAGGCTTGTAGGCCTTCTAAGGGTGAAAGGAACCACTGTACCCCTCAGGCCTTCGGCCTTCGGGGTACAATGGTTCCTTTCACCTCCCTCAGGCCGACAAGGGTCCGTGTAGCAAACCCTTGCGACCAATAACTTATATTGTATAAAATGTGTTTGGTTTTAGTTCATACTGTTCCTGTAATAGCGCGTTAGGCCTAGCTGCGAAAGATTATTTCCAAAGAACACTACCGTACTCCCAGACTATGGCATAAAGATAAGCTATACAAGCCTATATATCTTTATGCTCATTACAATGTAACGACAGCATTCTAGACATGTGCATGCATAAAGGGCATTACCGGACCCAGCTGGGTTGTTTCTTTGTAAACCTAGATCTGGCCGCGCCAGTGGCATGAGCGAGATTAGTCCTGCGCCACCCACTAAGCAAGGTGCTCCGCTACAGCGGAGCACCTTGCTTAGTGGCTGGCGCAAGACTAAGCATACATATGCTACTGAGCCCTATTCTCGAGTCCAGCAGCTAGTCTTCTCTGCAGCATCGGCGAGAAGCATACATTCATAATTGCAGGGGCCCACGGTAATCTATGACTCTTGTTATAAATTAAAAAAAAAAAACAAAAAAAAAAACGGGCAGTTCACAACTACTCAGACAGTCTGTGTGAGTTATATTTCTTTCTTCTTTTTGTTGTTGTTGTTGTTGAAACTCGATCTGTCCTACATCGTGAGAATGCATATCAGGGTTATGGGGGTCGAGTGTGTTAAAGGTCGAGGTGCCGACTTTGTATTGCTTTAAAGTGATAGAGTGTAACTGAAGACCGTTTTAAAGACCGGATATTATGTTTCTAGCTTTGACCTACGCTCGGCAGGCAAAGACAAATATCCTTTAATGGACAATAATATTTCTTGAATTTTGAATATAAATGCAAACGAAAACGATAACGGTTGGTTCATTTGAAGGTTGGTCTGCTGGTTGTTGGCTGGTATGGTTGGTGCCTGGATTCTTCTGGTTGCTGTTTTGTTTTTGTTTATTTTTCATTGTAGGTAAGTAGGTCTTCAAGTCTGCCTATGGTTAGCTGGAAGGTCTGTGCTGGTTCTTGTATATTTCTTTGTATACCTCTGCTGGTTGCTTAGTTTGCTGATAAATTTGAGATCGACCTGTGGTTGATCGCTTAACCTTTTCACTGCCCCAGTGGCCACACTTTGTGTTCGTGAAATCATTGTAAATGAAATACCAAATAAAAGAACAGCACAAAACAAGATCATTTAGAAATATAGATTCTCAAGAGCCCCTGCCAAACGTGTGGGCTTATGATGATCTATGCCTCTTGCAGTTTGGTGGTGGTCACATTTACCCGGCAGGGAAGGGGTTAATTCATGCATGCATTTTTACTTTATTTAACCCGTTCAGTGCCAGCTGACGCAGATTGTGTTTCTCAGTTCTTCAATCTTCCTTGACTCGACACCAAAAAGCCCTAGCTGTCCGATGAACATGGATTCAGAGTAGTGTCAGCAAGAGGTATAGATCCTCATGAGCCCCCGCGACTGCGGGGGCTCATGAGGATCTATACCTCTTGCAGTCGGTTGGCGTTCAGGCTTTCTCGGCACTGAACGGGTTAAACAGATTTGGCTGAAGACTCTTCAGTGGAGTGCATCGCAGTTTTCTCACACACGCTCTGCCTTTAAGGCCTTAGACAGTTTGTATGTTGATTCTCCTGCCGATTCACCTTGAGGGCAGGGGGGACGCGCAGCATTAGGAAGAGGGTTTGCCGGTCACGTCCATGCATTTTGATGGTCAGAAAAGCATCAGCTGGGAACCCATGGGCGATGGGAGAAAATCAGTGTAGCCCATGTTCTACTGCTGTGCTTTTTTTTTTTTTTTTGTTTGTGTGTGGGCACAATTTTGGCGGACGTGCATGGAGCTTACATGACCGCAAACAGTTTACCTCTGGAGCCCAACTAGGTGGCTCACATGAACCCTTTGGCTGTCGGTAGTGCTTTTTGTCGCCATGATTCCTACAGGAATCATCGCGACAAAACACTCTACCAACAGCCAAGGGTTAAAATCTGTTAGAAACTTTCGCCGATTTGTTTTTAAAAAAAAAAAATTATAACGAGCTTGGTGACAAAGTAACAATTGTTACGAAAGCCCGGGGACATTTCCTGGAGGATCAACATCTTTAGTAGCAAAGTCACGGAAAAGTTAATAAAGCATTGTGGAAATTGCTGCAATGCTCGTGAAAACTTTTTTAAGAGGGGGGGGGGGGGGGTGGAGGGGGAGGGGACCCTTGACGAGGCGAGGTTGGTGGTGGGGCACGGAGGGGGGGGGGGGGGGGGGGGGGGGGGGGGGGGGAGGGGGGGGAGGGATGCACGAACTTCAAGTTGTGACAATTTGTAACATTCTCCTGAAACCTCCAATAGCTGGTCGAAATACGTGCAATTTTGACTACTATTGATTTCCGGATATCGTCTACTGTCACTGATAAAGGCCGTCAGGGCTCCACGAGCCTAGTAACGAACAAGCAAACATTTTTTTTCCAAACTGTGGCAATGCACGTCGAGAATCTTAGGGAGTGTCAAAGACCTTTTGTAACAAATGTTACGTTGTTACAATACTCGAAACAACACTGATCTGTGATTTCGGACCTTACGGCTTGAAGCCATCAGGTCCTAAATCACAGACCAGCACATTAAATGGTTCAAAATTACCGGCCGGCACACATTCCGGCTGAAAAAGCCTTCGTTGGCTGTGGTGATGGCTCAATGCGCACAAGGTCATCGGGCCGACGTCGACCGCCGGGCGTGCGCGGGCCAACGACGGCCGACGTCGGCCGGATGAGTTCGCAGTGCAAGGTGTTTAGGGACCGGATACCACGTATGCTAACCAGAAAGGTCACGCGATCACGCTTAACAGCATCAAAACACTTCCCCAGTCGGTGTCACGCAGGAACGACACCTTAACTCATTCTACCCCAGACACACCACAGCAAGATAAAGACCGACCATGATAGTTCAAGGATGATCCCAGGATAGCTTGGCTATGCTGGCATCACTCTTGAACTATCATGGTCAATCTGTGTCCTGCACTGCAACGCAGTCTTCAAAGGACGGCTTCACAATTTGGGGATTACGGTCTTGGGGTAGAATGAGTTAAGTCAACACCCGAGGCCGCATTGGATTTGGAAACTTGGCGTGAGCCGAGGGCGGAGGGGGGGGGGAGGGGTGGAATAACACGCCCAAAAATATCTCCCTCATGCCAAATGGCCCCGGGTCCATCTGGCGTACATATCATTTCAGCGTGTCCTATCAGCATCTTTCCTTTCTCCCTCACGCCAAATGGCCCCGGGTCCATCTGGCGTGCATATCATTTCCGCGTGTCCTATCAGCATCTTTCCTTTCTCCCTCGCGCCAAATGGCCCCGGGTCCATCTGGCGTGCATATCATTTAAGCGTGTCTTATCAGCATCTATCCTTTCGTCATACAGGAGAAGCGGGGGCTCATGAGGATCTATGCCTCTTGCTGAAACCAATATGTATCCATGTTTCTCTGAGGGCTGGGGATGTATGGCTGGGGTTCTTTGACGTTGAATTTATAATACTTTCAAAAACATAATCTGCGTCCCTAGCAATGAAGGGGTTAAACACTTCTCTTGAGATTGAACACGTGTATTTTAAGACAACTTTTTTTTGGTTCCACTTGCAGGTATTGCTGCGCTGATTGATGCGTTTTTTTTCGCACCAACGGTTATTCACACAAAGACAAGATGCACATGCAGTCCTTCACACCAAGTACACTCGCAAGTCGGACACCGCATACTGTCAAACGTCATACAGTTTCAGTGTAATCCAGGGGCCAGTTGCATGAGCGAGCTTAGTCCTGCACCAGCCAGTAAGCAAGCTTAGTGGCTGGTGCAGGACTATGCTCACCCATGCAACTGACCCCTGGGCTAGATCAGTTACCTCGGGGTGGGGTGGGGGGTGGGGGGGGGGGTCAACTTTTTGTTTGTGACCTTCAACCTCATACTGAAGGCATCCCCGACGCTAGCTCTTACTTCACTGAAGGGGCCGAAAAAATCGAAAAACGGGGGGGGGGGGTGGGGGTGGGGTGGGGGGGGATCCAAACACCCCAAAAAGGGATATTGTTATAGCATTTAAAAAAAAATATGGATCGGGGGGGTGGGGGGGGTGGGGTGAGGGCTTCCGAAATCCCTGTAATCCATAACGACAGAGCAGATGCGGGTCATTTCACTCACTGCTCGTTCAAATGCTCGTTATAACGGAGGTAGTGGTCGGGGTTTAATCCCTTCGCTGCCACTGTACGTACATTTTGTTTATGAAATCTTGGTTTATTCAACGACCAAAAGCCAAAACCCTCCAAGAAAACACTAATGGACACAAACTGGTCTCGGCAAGAGGCATAGATGCTCAAGAGGTCTCAGCAAGAGGCAAAGATCCTCATGAGCCCCCGCAGTCGCGGTGGCTCATGAGGATCTATCTCTTGCAGTTAGATCGTGTTCACTTTTCCTCTACAGTGAAGGGGTTAAGGTGTAGACCGTCAAAGGACGACATCCGAGAAAAAAACAACAACAAAAGTCAAAGTTTCGTTTCGTTACTAATGGCAACGCTTTGAGGGATGTTCTTTCCTCTTTTTCCTGCCTCTGAATTTTTTTTTGTGAATGAATTGCTGGACATATAACGAAGGGGCGAGACATCACGGTTTGGGTAACTCAAAGGGGGATAGACTCATCTGGATGCGGCGTTCTTTTCACCATGCTGAATTCTCTCCCCTGGCTCTTTGGCCAAACGCTTCGTTCTTCGAACTATTGTTGTTACTGTTTTTGATACTGCTATACTTGCTGTTAATGATGATATCATCATGGCGTTTTCGATGCATTTGACACACTGGCATGTTTGTTGCTAGTCCGTAAAAATCAGTAGTTGTACTAATAATTTTCTTCGCGCAGAGAGAGAGAGAGAGAGAGAGAGAGAGAGAGAGAGAGAGAGAGAGAGAGAGAGAGAGAGAGAGAGAGAGAGAGAGAGAGAGAGAGAGAGAGAGAGAGAGAGAGAGAGAGAGAGAGAGAGAGAGAGAGAGAGAGAGAGAGAGAGAGAGAGAGAGAGAGAGAGAGAAATTGTACGTGTTTTCTGAGCATGCAGTCTTATAGTTCAGGTCTGTTGTGTGCCAACCCAAGCTAAGAGATTCTGTGCGACGGTAGGGTCCAAAACAAAACTGAGACCAGCACATGTTTACTCAAAGTTTGAAAGGAAATCAGACATGTACTCCTACTGTTTAAACTGAACTAGGTAACGATAGCTTAATCCGTAGACGAAGAGAGGCGGCTGATCAAAGAGAATCTGCATGGTCGTTTCTTCCTTTTTCATACACACTTGTTCACCTGCACAACAGTAACATAATAGCAATGTTTAACCCTTTTCATTCTGATACACTACTGCCTGAAATTAATTTGACTATGATAGTTTAAGGGTGGAGACAGACTAGCTTGGCGCCTTTGGCGCCAAGCTATTCTGGCACCACCCTTAACTAAAATGGTTGGTCTGTCACCCAATCTGTAATATAGCCTTCATAGGACAATAAGCACATAAACAAAATTAGCCTCTTTATGTAATGGGTTAACCGCTTATCTGTCGAGACAAATCAGTCAACACCGAAACGCAAGATGTATAGATCAAGCCTACACGATCCAACTGCAAAAGACATAGATCCTGGTGAGCCCCCGCTGCCGCGGGGCTCATGAGGATCTATGCCTCTTGCTGAGACCAATTGGCATCCGCGTTTCTTGGGCGGTTTTAGCTTTTGCTCGTTGAATAAACAAAAACTTCAGAAACAAAAATGTACGTACAGTGGTAGGGAAGGGGTTGAATACAACTTACCATATTTCGGGTTGTCCACATCGATTACCAGCCCGTTGACCTGCTGGTGGATCGCCTGCACCAAAGCTCCGTTCGCCGGAGACAAGCACAAAACGAAAGGGCGGATCTGTCTGAAGGTGACGTTCAGGGTACCACGGGGGTACTCCCACCAAATAGTACCGTTAGTGCACTGGGACGGAACTGTCACATTTGCCCCCTTCATCGACGAAACGCTAAAGGAAGGAGAGAAAGAAAGAAAAAATACAATAAAGGTTATCCCTACATCAAAAGCACGGACTTCAAACATTCCGTGGGTTCATGCATCTTGCTCCATCTGCAGGTGTATATTATCACGAGCCCATGCAGCGACAAGCTCTCATCAGAATATATATGCCTCGTTGACACACACTGTTTGAGGTAATTATCTGGTATCAATAGTACGACGATGGGGTCCAGCTTTGTTAGTTATTTTGGTTTAACCCCTTCATCGCCACTTGTCGTACGGTGTACGTCTGAAATCGCGAAAGCGCTTCAGTCGTCTCAGGAACAATGGATATAGAGTGGTTTCAGCAAGAGGCATAGATCCTCATGAGCCCCAGCAATTGCGGGGGCTCACGAGGATCTGTACCTCTTGCAGTAGCGTGGATTCCATTTTTTTATCGGCCGCGAAGGGGTTAACGCCCTGCTAAGGCCGTCTAAATGATGAGGTCCAGCCATCAGCTGCATAAGATAGGTTACATCTTGCGCAGGCCACTAAGCAAGGCGGGGCTCCGCTTTAGCAGAGCCCCTTGCTTAGCGGCCAGCGCAGGATTTAACCTTTAACCTTTAACTCATTCGAGACGTGCCACCTCCGGATACGCGGCATAAGCCGCGTATCCGGAAGTGGCACGTCTCTAATGAGTTAACAAATGGCACGTCTCGAATGAGTTAACCTCCCTCATGCAACTGGCCCCATACTCACAGACCACATAATTTCTGGACCGACCTCTAAAGGCGTCTGCGAACTATTTGTCTTTGAGATCTTGCGGCTCAACCCTTGCCGCCAGGACTACTGCGAATATCACCCATCTGCAAGAGGCAACACATCTCATGGTGATGGACCCCTGGCTTTGAACCACAAACGTTGTGTCTAAAGAGACTCAGAAAAAAAAACCCGTCTTATTATGAGCCAAAATTTGGCGTAAGACTTCGCAAGTTACCTTGTTAAACTAGTTCTTATGTAACACGGGTCATTGAAGATAAGTAGAGCATTGGCCAGCAAGCAGAGTGCTGAGAACACCGCTATGACACACAACGCAGCAGACTTCATAGTTACTCTTCGTGCTTCTCCTCAAGACAGTCTGCGTATGACTCTGCTCTACTATATATGTATGTATACTTCTCGTAAACAGATAATACGAGGTATGATCGAAAAGTAGTGATAGATGGACTGCCATTTGTAAACTACTTGAGCCACTGACATAAATAAAATTACTGTCAATACTAATTTCAACCTTTGCTTTTTATTTGTGCACAATGTGGGGTTGGTATCTTTTGCCATGCCGTGTATGACGCCATTGAAATGGTGATATAAATGTAAACAAGTGAGCCTGGAAAACAACTTGAACTAAAAATGAGCAGGGGCCAACTCTCAACAGTCGGAACACATGTTGTTGTTGTTGAAAATGTCAGTGACCATAAAGGTAAGGTCACTGTATTCTACAAAGACGAGCTAAACATTCGGGTTTTTTTGTCACCCATCATACATGCAGTACTTGCCTCGACCAAAGCGACTTTTGGATGTTCCCTAAACTTAAAGAGAGGCTGACAGAACAGAGGTTTCTTACGCATCCAAGACCTAACAAAAGCTGTAAATTCACGTCTCCGGCCGTCACCTACATTAGAATACCATATCGCCTTTTAAGTCTGTCTGAAGGGGATAAAGTTTGTGTCAACAGTGGGATATAGTACTATGGCATGTGAAAATATCAAGGAAAGTGGTTGGTTGGTTGGTTGCTTGCTTGTACATTGTTTTCACGTCCCAACAGCAACAAGACTTTCTCAGGACGTACCTGCGTTCCTTATGAAAAAAAAATACTCAGCAAAAAACAAAACTAAACAGAATACTGAATGCATGTCAAACATAACTTATCATCTCTTCGGTGCAACAGACCATTTTGAAAACATAATCCAATATGAGAAAATCCAGCAGCGCAGGTAGTAGGGAGAATTTAAAAATGGAAACTACGGGTGAGTGAGCCAAGAGTAGATAAAAACATAAGCCCCAGAAATAAAAGAGAAAAATCCACCCTGTGGGGCTGACCAGGGTGACCTAAGTCCCCCAGGGCAGACCAGGTAAAGTAAAGTCGGCTTCGGTTTAATGGCACAGCTATCATTACTTTTTGATCATACCTCATGGTATCGTGGTATCTTCAGGCACAGATTCTCATATTCTAACACAATATGCTGTTGAGGTATAGGAATTCGTCCGCTTTCTGACAAGTTGCAGTTTGCATGTTTAAAGGGGTGTAAAACAGGCAATACTGACTAACACTTTAATCTGCAATATATCTTTTATAAAATTTATAAAAGATATATTGCAGATTAAAGTATTAGTAAAGTATTTAATGTATTTGGCTTACAATAAAGCTGCACAGAATGACTAACTAGTAGGGACCTACTGCTGAAGGGAAAAGAAAAAAGAAAAAAGGAGAAAGGTTTAACAGTTCGCAAATTTTCTTGTATATTCTTGGTATGTTGGTATTTCTTATAAATACGACTATCTTAACCCCTTCCCTGCCAGTGGACGTAAGTTTTTTTTTTTTGAAATGTTTGTTCATCCAGCAACCAAAAGCCTCAACCGTCCAAGGGACACGGATACAAATCAGTCTCAGCAAGAGGCATAGATCCTCATGAGCCCCCGCAATTGCGGGGGCTCATGAGGATCTATACCTCTTGCAGTTGGGTGGTGTTCGCTTTTCTTGGCAGTGAAGGGGTTTTAACTTTCTTTTAATTTTGAACTTTGAATGTCGTAAAATTGCTTTGCTTGTTTTCTCCTTGGCTGCGCGTGAGGGTCCCCCGATGCATAATAGGAGAGCATAGCGACGTCTCTAGTTGCGTGCGCCTGCTCACATAGCTTGCGTGAAAGAAGGGTAGAAAAGGCCAGTGCTTAAAGCAGGACAAATATTTAGAAGCCACTTGATTGCAGTTCTTTCCCCCCACTAAAAGCCCTCCATGTTGAATGCAACTTTAATGTACCACCTTTTTCACCAAGGCAGGGTTATAAACGTATGACACTGGTTTTTTTTTTTTTTTTTTTTTAATCGGATTAGACACTCGAGTTCTACTTAACCCCGCCTTGCATGTCGGTCGCTAGAAATGACGCCGCACTGACTTACAGCTGATAACGTGGTTTCTAAAGCATACCAGCAAGAGGCGTGGATCCTCATGAGCCCCCGCGACTGCGGGGGCTCATGAGGATCCATGTCTCTTGCAGCTGGATCGTGTTCACTTGTTCTCGGCAATTAAGTGGTGAAATTCAAAACCACGCGCTACACGAGCTCTTCTCAACACTAACGCAAGCTTTAACAGTGTGCCAGTCTGTGATTTGGACCTTAGAGGCCTGAGCAGTAATGTCCAAATTCGCATGCCAGCGCACAATTAACCTCTTCACTGCATAGAAAACATGAACACGATCCAACAGAAAGAGACATACATCCTCGTGAGCCCCCGCGACTGCGAGGGCTCATGAGGGTGTATGCCTCTTGCTGACACCAGTTTGTATCCATGTTACATGGACAGTTGTGGCTGTTGGTTGTTCAATGAACAATAATTTCAGAAACCGAAATATACGTGCAGTGGCAGGGAAGGGGTTAAGGCAAGCAATAACTGACAACAAAATCACAAGGACGTGAATGCTGGGTCACGTGCACGGACATGCATCCTGGGCGTGCACACACACACGCGCGCGAACGCTGCAATTGAATAAGCACACTGGCACTGACACACACACACACACACACACACACACACACACACACACACACACACACACACACACACACGTACACACACACACAAACACACACACACACACACACACACACACACGGATGAACGCACACAAACACACACACACACACACACACACACACACACACACACACACACACACACACACACCGACGCACACACACGCACACCGTGACAGTAACACACCCTTTGGCCTTGAGGTTTTGGTATGGGGGACACTCCTACGGTTATAAACAAACAAAGGCACACCTGTTTAGGTTTCCTATAGTCACGACTGTAGACCGATTTAAAAAAAAAAAAAAAAAAAAAGAGTTGTAAAGTTTAAATTATGAGAACTGCAGATGTAACGTCGAATATTAAAGGCCCTAAGCGCATCCGGAGCATTTTCAACATTACATAAATCTGATTGACGAATATCAACACCTGATGACACAATGCAAGCTTATCAGCCTGAAATTCCTTGGCATTAGCACAGCAAGAGCATTGTCAGGAATGGAATGAAAAATTATATATATAATATAATTTATATAATATAATAATTATATAATAATAATTTATGGTAATTATAATATATAATTTTCATTCCAATCCTGAGAATGCTCTTGCTGTGCTAATGCCATAGAATTTCAGGCTGGTAAGTTTGCATTGTGTCATCAGAACATCAGCTGCCCTTTTTGTGATTGCATCGCTCACTGGATCTAGAAAGAGAGGGCAGAAACAAGCCCGTCTTTCCCCCTGGATTGCGAGTCCAGCTACCGGTGCCGGGACGGAGGATTCGAACCCACGACCCGGCGATTCCTTTCGCTCTCCTGATCCGACGCTTAACCGCCTGAGCTATTTCGGACTCTCGTAACGTGAAAATTGCAAACACAACACATGTACTAGAAGCCGCCTCCAGAATTTACTGGTAGCACCACTAGTACAGCGCGGATTGCATCGCTAAAGCTTTATGTGGTGTTGCTGTGGAAGAAGACTAATTTTGAAAAGGCAACACCTAGTCAATTTTGTGGTGTCAATATTCTTTACTTTTAAACAAGGGCGTCACCCAAAGCCAAAAATGCACTCAATCATATTAGCTCCAAGGGACGTAATTTTTCATTTCAATTTTGAGAATGCTCTTGCTGTGCTAATGCCATGGAATTCCAGGCTGGTAAGCTTGCATTGTGTCGTCAGCTGCCCTTTTTATGACTGCATCGCTCACTAGATCTAGAAAGAGAGGGTAGTAGAGAGAATATCATGATCTCCCACTAGGGGGAGTAGTACATGAATATTCCCAAACAGATCTTGGATCTCCTGGGTAGATTTTGTTTTTACCAAGCTAATCTGGCACTACCCTTGAATTATCGTGGTCAATCAATCTCCTGTAGGGTGTTGGCGCTGGAAGGGTTAATGAGTCAAATTTGGAACATTTTCGCCACTTACAGTCATATGTATATGGCACGTTTACGAATACTCAGGGCGTGATTTATTAACCGGTTGAGTGCCGAGAAAATTTGAACACCAGCCAACTGGTATAGACGTTTATGAGCCCCCGCAGTTGAGGGTTCTAATGAGGATCTATGCCTCTTGATGACACCACTTTGAATCCAAGTTCTCGCGACATCTAGGGTTTTTTTGGTCATGAATTAACGAAGATTGTAGAAACACAGTCTGCGTCAGCTGGCACTGAACGGGTTAACTCATTCTGTCCGCGACACACCACAGCATGATAAAGCTCGACCATGATAGTTCAAGGGTGGTGGCAGAATAGCTTGGCGCCTATGGGCGCCAAGCTATTCTGCCACCACCCTAGAACTATCATGGTCGATCTGTCACCAGAATTGTAATGCAGTCCTCAGAGGATAACTCCAAAATGTGGGTATTTCGTACCTCGGGCACAAGGAGTTAAGTCACCAAATTCAATGGTTATCAGATCACGACCAAATCAATGGTTATCACATCATGACCAAATCAAATGGTTATCAGATCATGACCAAATCAAATGGTTATCAAGTGGAGAAGAGGAATTTCAGTATTATTCCGGGAACACACGCTGCTCGATATCGTACTAACTTCGTGTCCGCGCACTGATTTTCATTGCAATGAATTTAACTCATTTGAGACTTAAGCCGCGTATCCGGAGGCGGCACGTCTCGAATGAGTTAACTTATCCGACCATTTGAATGTTCTGGTTTTGCTGCTCTTTGTGAGATAGCGATGAACGCATCAACGTCATCTGGATCAATTCAGTTTGACCGTTTTTGTCCTGACAGTCGCCTTCTTCTCATTCCTTTGGTTTCTCTCTCATAGTCCTTTAAAAATCAGAACTGTTTGGAAAGTTGTTTGAGAGAACACTTTTGTATCATCTAGCATTAATTTCTACAAGTGGTTTGTGCAATGAAAGAGAAGCGGATTAACTCGATTACGAGTCCAGGTTGTAAATGCCAGCCGAGAACGGGCAAGCCTCGCTCCTTGATTACACATAGGAGAGGATCGATTTCTATTATTTTGAAAATAATACTGAAACCTCCGTCTTTCTTTTAGAGTAATTAAAATGATAGTTCGCGATACTCCATTTACTCGACAGAGGCTAAGTAGAAACAGAACGCGATAGTCCATTTCTCGACAGAGGCTAAGTAGAAACAGAAAGTTTGACCTTTCAGAGCAACTTGACTACCGAAAATGTTTAGGATAAGTGACCCCCAACCACCTGATGTCATCACTGATAAACTATACTTTGCCCTCTAATGGTATCCCCCCCCCCCCCAACAAACAAAACAAAACAAAACAAAACAACCCCCCCCAAAAAACAAAACAAAACAACAACAAACAAACAAACAAAACCCCCCCCAAAAAAACAAACAAACAAACAACAAAACAAAACCGTAGTCAGGTGTTCGTGACATTTGATGAAAAGAAACTCACGACTCTTCTACCAAAATATGCAGAACTGACAGCAACATTATCACATTTTCTGAATACGTCGAAGTTTGTGTCATTGTTCATATTTTACTAGTAGTGTGCAGTCAGAGCAAATGGCATGTTAAAGCTGAGGCTGAGTCTTTTTGTTCCGTCCCGCACGTGTTTCTGGACCCAGCTAGGGCGATACATTGCTAATAAGTCGGCCAAACCACTCGCTAAACCACTCGCTAACTGAGTTAGCGGAGTTTGAACTCCGTCAGTTGTGGGCCTATAAAAGTCAGACAGAGTCATATCGGGCAGTGCCAGTAAATCCAGGGAAGAAAGACGAGCTTGTTCAATAGCATGGCCGTTGAAAGGCAAATCAAAATGGCACAGTTGCAGTGCGCCTGGATTGATCAGTGTTCAGGTTGTACTCCATAGGCAATAGACTTCCCTGTTCCCCATAACCCGCCCGTCAGGGCCGTCTACTATCACTTCGGTGCCATGGACGTTAAACCCCGAACTAACCAATCGGTCAGTGCACACAGAAAATGAAATACACTGCGTTCACAAGTGAACCCCTATCAGCTTTATACATAGGCCTACATACGACAGTATTCTGTAGCAGATGATCCTGACAAATAACTGGATGATACATTTCACAGCCACACTCCATGCGCACCTGTGGAATACAGATGCAAGCAGTGTGGTTCTCAAATGTTCCGGCATTATGTGTCAGGTCTGCCTACAGGATTAGTTCCTGTCAGTGTACGCCTAGGTAGAGTTGCGTGATAGGAGTTCCGCCCTTCTCATGCTCTCTCCACGGTGTGCCGGCAATAGACTGGACTGACCCCACAGCTGCTGCGTGCCCCCGGAAGCTGGTTATCCGCCGCCACTTCAGTCTCTCATGTTCGCTGTTGGGAGTCGTCCGGCGTAAATGTAAATTCTCTTATGTCTATCAACAGTGCTGGTTCGAGCTGCGTCTGTGTTGTTAATTATGTTTAAGACGAATGCACCACATGCTCGTTTACCCACCGTGAAGAGACACGGTACCTCTGCAAACTGTGTTGCATTTCTTTTGAGAGTCATCCTGACGTTGCCGCGTCCCTAGGGATCTGTTACCTGTGGTGAGACGTGTATTCAAACATTTTGTTAAAATTGCGTAACAACATACACAGTTCGATTAACCCGTTCAGTGTCGAGAAAATTTGAACACAACCAACTGCAAGAGGTATAGATCCTCATGAGCCCCCCGCAGCTGCGGGGGGCTCATGAGGATCTATACCTCTTGTTGACACCACTTTGAATCCATCTTCCTAGGACATCTGGAAGTAACCCGTGTTGATGCTGAATTGACGAAGACTGCAGAAACAAAGTTTCCGTCAACGGGCAACGAACGGGTTAACGTGACCTGCTCCAGGCAAGAAAGGGTTATTAGTTCGTAATATCGCCTTCATTAATGGTCTTGGAATGTCTTGCAATAACACACTCTGCATCCCATATACTGGCAGACAACCAACCATTCACACAGGGTGCACATACAGTCCTTCAGCAAGCACAATCCATGCGCAAGCGGAACTGCAAGGACTGTCAAAAGCCAAACAGTGTCACCAGACCAACTTCAAACGCCTACTTGGTGACGTCAGAATAAACGCGGTTCATTTCACTCACTGCTCATTCATGTTTTTCTTAACCGGCTCTTCCCTGCCACTGTAAGAACATTTTGTTTCTGAAATCTTTGTTCATTCAACGAACAAAAGCCAAACCCGTTAAAGAATCATGGATATAAATCGGTCTCAGCAAGAGGCATAGATTATCATGAGTCCCCGTAGTCGTGGGTGCTCATGAGGATCCAAGCCTCTTGCAGCTGGGTGGTGTTCAAATATCTTTGGCACTGAACGGGTTAAAAAGAGGTGTGGTCGGGGTTTGAGGTGTAGCCTGTCAAAGGACGACGTCCAATAAACGAATCTGTTCAACTGACCTTAGGGGGGACTGAGAATGAAAATGTTTTGTTTGTTTCGTTACTAATGGCAACGCTTTTCTTTAGAGAAGTTCTTTCTTCCTTTACTTGTTATTTTGTTCTTTATGGTGAGCACCTCGTGTACTTCCTAATCAGCCAGGCAGCTTGCTGTGATCTCCCCTTGTTTGACTATTCCTCCAGTACCCACGATACAATCTTGAGGGTGATACACCACTAGTATTACTACTGCAGGGTGACTTACCGCTCGTATTCCCACGCAGTTGTCGCATGCCTTTCTCTGATGACATTAGCCTCTTCACTGCTGAGAAAAAATGAACACGATTCAACTGCAAGAGGTATAGATCTTCATGAGCCCCCGCGATTGCGGGGGCTCATGAGGATCTATACCTCTTGCTGAGACTGTTGTCTGCTTCTTTTGTAATACTTTTCTTTCTGGGTGAGTGGGTGGGGTGTGGGGTGGGTGGGTGGGGGTGGAGGGTATGGGTATGGGTGTGTGTGTTTAGAGCGGGGGTGGGGGTGAGGGTGATGACTGTGTGTGACGACAGTGATGCGTGTGTGGCCGATTATCGAAGTCTGTTTTTAACTCTTTCAGCCGTGTACTCTTTCCGCTAGAAACAGCCATGGCTACACTAAGCGGGGGATGGATCGGCCAAGATAGTTCAGGGGCAGTGCCAGACTAGCTCGGCGCCTTCACAGGCGTTAGGTCAATCCCGCATTTCCCTTTAACTATCACGGCTGATCCATCCTCTACAAGGGACACGGCTTTGTTGTCAAGCGCAAAGTGATGGGAGGTAACCATCACGGATGAACTCATTCGAGACGTGCCGCCTCCGGATACGCGGCATTAACGACGATTACATTTGCATTCACGTTTGACGATGGAAGGGGACGTTGAAGAGAACAGCAAGAGCTACCGCTTTCATAACGTTTTTCACGGATCACGCTTTCACGGAGCACTTCACGAAGATCTTATTGTGGCTTTCGCGTCTTATGACGAAATCTTTTTTTCACGGATTACAAGGATGAAAACATTGCAGGCGTCAGAACCAAAAAACGCCAATCACGCTTCACGATTTTCGTGCATAACACCCCCCCCCCCCCACACACACACTCCCTCATCCCTAGCCCTTTTATTTATCTATTTATTATTTTATTTATTTATTATTTATTTTATTTATTTATTTTATTTATTATTATTCGCAAACATTGGTGGCTGCAGCGTTCCATTCCAGAACTGTGTCAGATATCTGGGTGTGAAGATTGACTTCGACGCTCTCCATGCATGATCATATCAGTAGCGTCTGCCGAGCTGGTTTCCTTGAGCTGCGCAGAATTTCTTCCCTCAGACCGTATCTCACAGAAAGTGCGGCGTCAAGACTTGTGAAATGCATTCATTACGTCCAGGCTCGATTATTGCAATTCTGTACTGGCAGGTTTACCGGCAGATCAGATTTCACGCTTGCAGATGATTCAAAACAATGCGGCGCGTCTCAGTCTTGAAGAAACGAAAGAGAGACCACGTTACGCTTCTACTGAAGCAGCTGCACTGGTTGCCCGTAAAATTCCGCTGCCTGTACAAAATTGCAATTTTCGCCTATCGGAATTTTGACGGATCTCTCCCGCCGTACCTTTCTGCCAAGCTGTCTGTTTATCAGCCATCACGCACCCTCCGTTCCTCTAGTGTAAAACTTTTAAATATCCCAAAGCTTAACATGAAAACTGCCGGGGAGCCCCAAGTGTGTGGAACTCTCTGCCAACTGAAATGCGGCGGAATCTGCCCACATTGTCACAGTTCAAAGCTCACTTAAAGTCTTTTCTTTTCTGTCGGGCATTTAACACTTAGCTCATCTTTAGCTAACTGTTGACTGCCTTTTATTCTGATCATAGAGGAAGTGAATGTAAGGTTTTGGGAAGAGATGGGGTGGTTTAAAGTAGCGTATAATCGTGCGTGTGTCTGAGAGAGAGGGTGTGCTGTTGTGCATGCGCAGTGAGTCCAGTGTTTTCCTGGAGAACAGCGCTATACAAGAACTATGTATTATATATATATATATATATATATATATATATATATATATATATATTATATATATTATATTTTTTTTTTGGGAGGGGGGGCGGCGGGGGGGGGGGGGGGGGGGGGAGCTCTGCCCTTTTGAGTGATTTTTCAGAATTGGTAGATTATATGTAACGATGCGGGACACCCACCACGGTGTGGGCAAATGCAAGGGTGGTAACCTAGTCTAGATGCGGCCTTCTTTTCACCATGCTGAATTATCTCCCCTGGCTCGGTGGCCAACTGATATGTCTTAATCCTACTGAGCATAATTATGCCCATAGATAATTGTTGTTGTTGTTATTGTTTCGAATACTGTTGTACCTGTTGTTAATGCTGCTCTCATGATGTTGTCGGTGCAATGGTCAATGCGCAAAAGGCCATTGGGCCGACGTCACACACTGACATTTGTTGCGGCCCGTCCGTTGAAAAGTATACGGCCGGAGGATCAAAAGAAATGCGACATTTTTGGATTCCGGAAATGTTGCATTTCTTTTGCTCCTCAGTATACTAATAATCAGAGAGAGAGAGAGAGAGAGAGAGAGAGAGAGAGAGAGAGAGAGAGAGAGAGAGAGAGAGAGAGAGAGAGAGAGAGAGGAGAGAGAGAGAGAGAGAGAGAGAGAGAGAGAGAGAGAGAGAGAGAGAGAGAGAGATTATTGCAGGTGCCTTCACTGAGTCTTCAGGTCTATTAACTGATTCGAGACGTGCCGCCGCTGATGCCGCGTATCCGGAGGCAGCACGTCTCGAATGAGTTAATTGTGTACCGGTAAAGGCTCAGCGCCTTAGTGTGACCGCCTAAGCCACGGTATGGTGCAAAACCACGCTGGGAACAACACATGTTTACTCAAAGGAAACCAGTCATGTTGATTAGTGTTAAAACTGAACTTCGTAATGAAAGACTGTCCCGTAAGTGATGAGGGTCGGCTGATTAAAGAGAATCTGTATCCTCTCGTCTGCCTTCTGCATACACACTTGCTCCCCTGCACAACAATTCGTATAGAATGACAGCCAAGTTTAGCCACATATCTGCCGAGACAAAACGCAAGAGGCATAGATCCTACTCCCCGGTAGTCGCAAACGTCGTCGGGCTCACGTCGACCGCAGTGGGCCCGCGCACTGCCGTGCGCGGACCCACTGCAGCCGTCGTGGGCCCGAGGACGTTTTGCTTATTGGGATGAGACCCCCCGCAGACACAGATCTGATATGCCTCTTGCTGCCCTGATATATACCAGTGTGAATTGATCTGCTATGATGTCAGAGACATCATTTTTCCAACCGCTGGCTGTGAAAGGGTTAACTCATTGGAGACGCGCCGCACACGGACACGTGACAATTGTTTGCCGCGTATCCGCACGCGGCACGTCTCGAATGAGATAACCCCTTCACTGCCAGTGGACACAAATTTACATGTGAAACCATTAAACGCTATGTCCATCCATCCAAGGGATAAAAGTCCGTATATTCAAGGTGCAGCTACGTACGATGATAATAATAAATTGCATTTATAAAGCGCCTATCCCAGTTAAGAACGCACTCTAAGCGCCTTGCAAGATAATACAGACAACTAAAAAAGAGCGGCATACTATCAACAATGAAATTAAAATGATTCGGTAAAACTTGCGGCACAACCATATAGCCACGAATGTAGATAAGATAAGAAAGTAAGTGAAAGTCAGCATGTGTTGACACTAAACTACTAACTAAAAGTGCAGGTACTAAATACAGGTAAAACACAAACGATCGCACAAAAATCTCACTGTCACAATACAAACAGCGGTCAAAAACCCACTGTCACAAGCTATACAAACCCATTGTCACAATACACAAAGCTACACAGGAGCCACTGGAAAGAAATATATGTGACTGCAGATGACGCAGTCATAAAGTGATACTGGAAAACCCATGGCTTGCTCTTAATACAAAAAATTAGTAAAAAGGTATGTCTATAGTTTTGACTTAAAAGATGACAGCGTTTTGCAGTCTCTAATTTGCTTTGGGATAGAATTCCGTGTCAAAGCCGGCCAGCATATGAGAAAGAGCGCAGTCCCTAGGTCTTTAACGCGTTCAGTGCCAGCTGAAGCAGATAGTGTTTCTGCAAGCTTCGTTAATTCAAGACCAAAACACTCTAATGTTCCAGGAACATGGATTCAAAGTGGTGTCAGCAAGAGGCATAGATCCTCATGAGCCCCCTGCAACTGCGGGGGCTCATGAGGATCTATGCCTCTTGCAATTGGGTGGTGTTCAAGCTATTCTGGCACTACCCTTGAACTATTTTAGTCAAACTTAGTTCACACACTGGTGTATTCCGAATGATACGGGTTAGTAGCATGGTCTCGTGCGGATGATCTGAGCACCAGCCTGGCAGCGCTATTCTGTCTGGATCGCTGCAGTTTACTTACTTTAGCGCCAGGCAGAGTAGCCAGGAATGAGTTGCCGATAGTCGAGGCGTGGTAATCAAACCCAATGTGCAAAAGGCCATCGGGCCGACGTCGCCTGCCGTTTCCCTGCGCACAGTCGTGCGCGGGCCAACGGCGGCCGACGCCGGCCAGATGGCATTTTGCGCATTTGGAATGCTGAAATCAGTTTGATCAAGATAAACATCATCAGCGACCCCCTCCCCCATCCCACCTCCGCCGCCCCCCTCCCCCCCCCCATGCCCTCCCCCCCATAGCCCCCCCCCCCCCAGCCCCCTCCCCGCCAATCTGCAAGGGCTTATTAAGTTCTTGGCCTCTTGGAATTGGGTAAATGTCCCACTTTTCCCTAAGTGAATCAACTAAATAACGTGCCATGCAGAGAACAGACATTGAAACATCATCACAGTACAGGAGATCTGTGCGCCTTGTGGAAACCAGTTTATATCCATGTTTCTTAGACGGTTGTTGCTTTTCGGTCGCTGAATGAACAAACGTTTCAGAAACAAAAATGTACGTATAGTGGCAGGGTAGGGGTTAAATAAAACTGACCAATTTTCGGGCTGCCCACAGCGACTATCTGCCCCTTGATCACCTGGTAGATGCCCTCCACGGGAAGTCCGCCTGACGGTGTCACGCAAACAGTGAAAGGACTGGACTGTGTAAAGAAGACACTCAGGGTACCCTGGGGGGAGTCCCACCAAATAGTACCATTAGTGCACTGGCTGGGAACATCCACATCTGTCACTTCATCCGGCGCCACCCTAAGGAGGAAAGGAAAGACAAAATACAATTAGTAGTAGGTCAAAACAAGCACGGACTTTAACGCATTGTATCCTAAGACCGAAATCCCTCAATTTTGCCGTTGTCCTCTGAACACAGATCGACCATGATAGTTCAAGGGTTATGCCATAATAGCTTGGCGTCTAAGGGCGCCATGCTATTCTAGCATCACCATTGAACTATCATGGTCGACCCGTATCTT
This sequence comes from Semisulcospira habei, assembly GCA_036245525.1. Lineage (NCBI taxonomy): Eukaryota > Metazoa > Mollusca > Gastropoda > Semisulcospiridae > Semisulcospira > Semisulcospira habei. The sequence continues at coordinate 257,517,727 of BTPG01000002.1, read as the reverse complement.
GCTGTAGTGTGTCAGGGGTAGAATGAGTTAAACTTTCCGCGGATTTAACCTTCTAGCTCCATCTGCAGGAGGCGTATAGTCTTCTCTACAGTCGTCCGCGGTCTTCTCGTCTTTCGAGATCTTGCTAATCAACCTTTGCCGCTGTCAGGAAAATGCGAATATCTCCCAGCTGCAACACAGGGCCCCAACATTTTCCACCACAGGCGTAGTTTATATAAAGAGACAGAGAAGTATCTTCTTATCGTGAGCTTAAAATAGGTGTAAGACTTCGAAAGACTTCTTAAGTTACCTCATGATAGTAGGTCTTATGTAACACGGTTGTTCAGTCCAGAGCAATATAGCATGGGTCAGCTGGCAGAGTACTAAAAACACCGCTATTACACACACCGCAGCAGACTTCATTGTTCGTCGTGGTGCGTGTCAAGTCGGTCTGCGTATGACTCTGCGTACCATATAACCTGTACACTTCTCGTACACAGATCCTAGTATCTGCAGGCACAGTCTGCAAGAGGCACAGATTCTTATGAGCACATGCAACCGCAGGGGCTTATGAGAATCTATGCCTTTTGTTAAAAAAGGTATCGGCCCAATTTCAGTTTTCACCCACTCTGCTGTTGAGGCTTAGGAATTCGTCTTGGTTCACGGCTGATGTTGTACTGTTGCAGTGCATTTTTAAAGGGATGTAAAACAGGCAACAGTAAAGCTAATACTGTAGTCCGCACTACTTATTAAAGTACCATTACGCGTAAATCTGAAGACATGTTTCTGCACCATTTGTGTTTGTTATGTCATGTCGAATACACCTAATGAACTTTAAATGGTAGCTATCTAGTAAAATGGTGGTCCCGGCGATGGGTCGCTTACCATTTCGGCATGGGGCTTCGTGTTGATGCAATGAATCGGACTTACGATCAATCATCTACAAAATAAACATATCAAAGTCACTTTCAGTCTACAAAGTGTACTTACTTGTGTACAGTTCAAGCAGAAAAAACACATAAGAAGTCACAAATCGTCTCTATAAAACGGTATTATTATTATTATTATTATTATTATTATTATTATTATTATTATTATTATTATTATTATTATTATTATTATTATTATTATTATTATTATTATGTCTCTAATTCACGGTACCCGGTTCCGAAGACTGCCGAACAAATTTTCAGATTTGCCGCTCGGCGGAAGTGACATCACAAACCTGACTCGGTTTGTTTACGCCTAGCTGGACAGCGTGCTAACTTGTGACAGAGAAAATGAGCTCATCAGCTGAAACTTTTGATTCGGACTCTTACCTGGATTCACCGGATTCGTCGGAAAATGAGTGTTTTGAAGCAGGTGCACCGCGAGGCCTGAAACCTTATATGTTTGAACCTCTTGCACAGACAAATAGAAAAGAGCGTACGGAAAGACCAGCCACACTGGAGAAGCCAGTGCGTAGCGAGAACCCCGCGGGCTGGTAAGCATACAAAATGAATACATTCATCGTATTAGATTACGTTTTCATGTCCGCTTGTGTTTTATACTCGTCGTTATTAATGCCGTAGTTAATGATGCGACATTGCCAAAGTTTACCGTATCCTCAGAGGCTGGCCTAGGACTGCCTCAAGTTTCTCACAGCATAAATCTTCCTTATTATTATTATTATTATGTTCACTGCACCTAGTGACCTATGCTAAGGTAAACTAAAATTGCATGGTTATCTCAATCTTATTACTGGTTTTGTTGTTGTTGTTGTTTTGTAAATAAAGTTATCATCTCTGAATTGCCACTAAATGCACCAATTGTATTTGACCCACAATTGTATTTGTTCTTCAAGAATGTGTACTTCAAGTAATACAATTGAAAGGGTTGATCTCCTGTGTATATAGGGTGCTGGAATGTGTGTACACACACTTATGAGATATATATCCAGGTGCAAGAATGGATTGGTTCATAAGCTGTAAACTAATACTAATAGCTGGTATCTGAATATTTGAAATGCAATTTTGACATGAAAACTGTCTTTCCCATGACTTCAGGTGCAAGTGTGGGTGCTGTGTGCATGATTTTGCTCCGGTCAACAGATTCTGTTGCCTAGAGGATGACTGTTTTCACGAACGGATTGAAGATGGCAAGGTGCAGGCCGACACTGAATTTTCCTGCATCAATAGGCACCCCTCTTTTGAAGCAGTATGCCTAAACATGGATGTGCTGCGCGTGGCTTACTATCAAATGCGACAGAACAATGAAGCAGAAAGGCAACATACAGAGGATGAGTGAGTTACTTCTGGTGTTTGTGTGTGGGACAATTGATCTACAGGAACAAATATCCGCAGCATTATAAAGAAATTTAAGATCTAAGTTAAGTGATTAAGGGCAAGAAAAATGAAAGGGAGGTGGGAGCGGTACTTTTTCACTGCGTTAATGCATGCACTAAAAATTATGATGACAGTGAGTACTTAAAAAAGTGCGGTCAAGCCTGTGTGGGGAGGTGGGGTGGAACTGCGCTGTGAAAAAAGATTTTTATGTGTACTATTATGAGAAAGTTATATAAAGTTGCAGTGGTCATCTTTTCAGTATTAGTACTAGTCCGCTGCTAGTACTACGTTAGTACATAACTTATTAGTGTTGTCACTATACTTATCACTTTACCATGCAATACTCTGTCACATGAGACAGTGTACACACATGAGACTGTTCCCCACCTCACCTGTGAAAATTAAGTGGGATACAGAACTATGGTTATTTTTATTTCAGTCAACACCTGTGACATTGAGAATATGTGTGTTTGTGAAAATAGCATGTAATTGGTAGTGATATTTTGCTTTTACTGCCTGAAACGCTTAATTACCTCCGTCATTATGTGTTACGGGACCATGAGATACACAACATATTGGCAAGTCATCCGCTGGTGTTTCGGATGGCTTGGAAACACAACCGAAAGCCTTTGACATCGTGTGCCATGCACAAGATTCGTGAGAAATTTCTAGCAGGACAAAAAGGCTACAAGGGCTTTAAATTTGTGGACAGAAGCTGACAAACTCGCTTTCCACAAGAACTTGCATACGACTACCTTTAGCTCATTAATCCCCATGTGCATGCAGGCACAGGTCTTGTAAATCATACCAATGTCGGCATGCAGAAAGGGGTGAATTGTGCTGTGTGTACATGTAGATGAAATAAACATTTGTAGAGCTACCTATTTTGGCTTGTTCATTACTTAGGTGCTCTGTACCCATTCTGTCAGAAAGGTAACATTGGTGACTATTTGTGAGCAAAAGAAATGCAGCAAGGGGTGTGCATGTTATTATGTGTCAAAAGTATGCATGTACAAAAACTCGATTTAAATTTGTGCATCTATTGGGTCACATTTCTTATGCTCAAGTACTCATGTGTACAAGTTGGCAGATGGAAAGACAGAAATCAGTACATTATTACTCTTGTGTATGGAAGCATACATATTTACAAAATTAAACCCTATTCTGCGCTAAAAAGAAAAATAGGAATGTCACACCTATGTTGAAGACAAAGCAACAAAGATGCTTGGAAAGTGCAAAGTAGTCATCTTTCTGAATCTGTATTTCACATTTGGCAACTTCGCTCATGAGTGTATATTATAAGTTATTGGTCGGAGGGGTATGCTACACGGACCCTTGTAGGCCTGAGGGAGGTCAATGGAATCGTACCCCGAAGGCCAAAGGTCTGAGGGGTACAATGGTTCCTTTGACCTCCCAAAGGCCCACAAGGGTCTGTGCAGCGAACCCCTCCGACCAATAACGTATTTGTTTTAATTCCTCCACTATTTTCGTAAAAGAAATCAAGAAGACATCTTGCGACCTGGATCACGCCAGACATGACTGACGTCAAAGGAATATACCTTTATACATAATAGACTTATGACGTAATTAAAAATATGTCATGACGTTGCCGTCTCCAGTACTGAGTGTGCTTGTTGTTTCGAACAACACTAAGTAACTTTGTACTTTAAAACGTTCGGCGATCTTTTATAGAACAAAACTGGCATCCAAGATGCGTCATCGACATCGAGAGGGCTACAAAACGTCCGCCATTTTTCCCTACAGGCTAAAGCGACTGGTCGTGTGACGTAGGAAGGAAAACAAATTCATTTTATTTTTAATCAAAAGGTCACGCACTCAGATGAACAGGAAGGAAAAAAAAGCTACCAATCATGTTCATTGAATAAATAAAATATATTTTTCATGTTTCATTATTTAAGAAACATTGCAGTATTTACTATAGTGCATCCAACAACAAGCATTCAATTTTCTGTTGAGAGTTTTCCCCATGCTGAGGATGAAATTATAAATTATTTTTCTTAGAGATACATGTCAAGGTCGGGAAAAATTGACAATTATAATTCACAGATATTGTCAGAATAGCTTGGCGCCTACAGACGCAAAGCTATTCTGCTGCCGGCCTTGAACTATCACAGTCAATCCACAACCTGCCGTAGCATGTCCAAGTTAACACTAATAATAGTTAAACAAGTTTGATGGTTTGCTTATTTGCAAAATCACACAACACGAGTCCAGTGTCTCTTCAGTATGACAGTAGCAGTATGCATCGTACAGACATGTAGAACACCTTTCCATGTGGCAAAAGAATAATCACATGCATCAGGTATCTGTGAAATCAGCTATTAAAAAAACAAAATCAAAACAAACAACAACAACAACAAAAACAACACACCAAAAAAACCAGTGCTGACAGTGTGCTCTTTGCACGATGACAGTTACAATTACAAATCACTTTATTGTCCATGAGATAGAAATTTCTTTGTGCAATTATTGCAGCAAAAGACAAAATCGCTGTGCTGGCCTGCATCCAGCAAAACCTGCAACAACAACAAAAGTAACTCCGACAAATAACTATCATCATCTGCAGGGCCATCAAAATCAGCGCCAGGGACATCACTGCCATCACACTTGGTCTGTCTGGGGCGAAACCTATGTAAATGCTTGGCTACCGTCTGATCTCTTGGCACACGGTCTGCCTTCTCGGTCAGGTAGCCAGGCCCTTCCTCTTGGAAGTGGTCAATGCTTTTGCGGAGGGTCCCAGGACCTTCACTGTGCCTCTGGAGGAGGGCCCCTTGCAGTTTAACAACATAATCTAGAAAAATAACTTAATATCAGCTTCTTTTTCACTTAACAACTGGGGTTAGAATTACATGAACAGAAATTCGGACATCTCAGTGCAACATTACAATAAACAAATTGCTGTAATTTAAGTGTAGGTAGTAAACAGCATTCAGAATGCAAGGATGGTTGTACATTGCTTAACGTCCCGACAGCAACAAGACTTTCTCAGGACGTGCCTGCACTGCTTGTGAAAAAAAAAACTAAACAGAATATTGAATGTATGTCGCCAGCCGGTCTAATACGCTAAATAAACCAAATCCATTTAGCAACACACATACAATATCAAGAGCTACAGACAGCGCAGACAGTAGGGAGAGTTTCAAAAAGGAAAATACAAGTGAATAGACCAAGGGTAGACAGAAACAAATGCCCCAGAATAGAAGGAAAACCCCACCCTGTGGGGCTGACCAGGGTGACACTGGAAACTAAAAAGTAGTTAACCCCATCCAAGTCCCCCAGGGCAGACCCGGGTGGGGGAAGAATGCAAGGAAAGTGATGACATTGCAACTATAGTCTTTCAGAGGACAAGTCTCAAATTTTAGATTCCAATTTTGTTGTGGCATGGAATGGATGCGCATTAAAAGTTGACATGTGACAGCAGTGTTTGCCATTGTAATTCAAATAACGTATGGTAACATAACAGTTTTCTTACTGTATGTGTGTCCTGTTGTGACTGGCCTCACAAAAGCTTCAAAGTTTTTGGCCTTGCCATAGTAGACCTGGAATCTTTGTTCTCCTTCTTTGGTTGTCGTCTGGTCCCTGGTGTTGTTTTCATTATAATGCATGGCCGCCAGTTTGTGCCTGTAACACATATGCATGCAGGTATAATAGAGGTCCATGGTTGAATGGCAGTTAATACTAATAATAGACAAACAAGTTTGATGCTTTGCGTGTTAGCAAAATCACACAACACGATGATGGTAGCAGTATGAATCATACAGACATGAAGAACACCTTTCCAGGTGGCAAAAGAATAAATACATACATCAGGTATCTGTGAAATGAGCTATTAAAAAAACCCAAAAGCCAGTGCTGACAGTGTGCTCCTTGCATGCTGACAGTTACAATTACAATTACAAATCACTTCATTGTCCATGAGATTGAAATTTCCTTGTGCAATTATTACAGCAAAAGACAAAAAACACCAACAAAAAAAAAACGGTGTGCTGGCCTGCACCCAGCACAACCTACTACAACAACAAAAGTCACTCTGATAGATAACTGTCATCATCTGCAGGGCAATCAAAAGGACAAGTCTCAAATTTTAGATTCATTTTTTTCTGTTGTTGCGCTCTGCTGCTCGCATGGAGTGGATGTGCCCAACCCTGAGAATACACAGGAGACTGACATTGTTCGCATTCCCAGCCAACTGAAGGCAGTGTGCTTGGGAGCGAAGTGCAGCAGCAAGCTATGAAAGGCCTCCAGGTTTGAGGTCTGGTCGACAGAGGAGAGTGGTACAACGTCGTTCAACAGCCTCTTGTCTGCAATGATTTTTTTTTCAAGGGAAGTGAAGGCTTTTGTGGCTAAAAAGGAAACATACATGCACGATAGTCAGATATAAAGTACATTAAAATGAGCCGGTCGGAACATTAAAGTCACATCTAATGTGAAAGTAGAACTCAGAATGTTGCCTTCATGATACATATATACGCATACAATTAAGACAGGGTCAAAAGTGCCCTTCTATGAAGAATGCTTGAAGATGTCTATTTGGTAAACAATACAAATTTTACAATGTACAGTGCCGACTTACTGGGCTCCAACCATTGCCTGGCTTGTTCCTTTTCCAGCTCTCCATGCTCACATGCAGGGAAATGGGGACCGGGAAGGCCAGAGTGGATGTCCTTCTTCGTCTCGCCACAGTCACTGGGAGTTGTCACAGCTGCCCAATATACGTGGTTGCGGATTGCCTTCTTTCATAGGCCAATACCCTCACATCCTTTCACCTGACTCAGCTTGTCAAGTTTTTTGCACAGCCCTGGAATTAAAACGGAAGTATAACTTGTTGAGTAACACTTAACGTATGAGTCAATAAAGAATTATTAGATGGCAGGTTGGCGGTTGAGAATCATGTAAGTCATGCAGTTTATTATGCAGAATTGAAAGCAGCAATATAAACAGATTTAGTATGAGAGACTAGAACACAAAACACTGTGTACACATATGAATCAACAAATGTTCCAAAGCATATATATGGTACCTTTCGCCACATGCCAAATATCAAACAGGTGCTGCACGCCATCATGATGGTCCCGCAGATACTTCGTAATCTGTGGTGGCGATCGGTGACAATTGTGTTCACCCTCAGTCCTCTGTCGGTCAACACTGCCAGAGTCCGCTGTATGCCCTCCAGTTCGCACCAGGTGGGATTTTTGTAACTTCATTGCTCTAAAACACATCATAAACAATAAATTTTCATCCTAACAAAGTAACATACTGAATCAGTCCCAAAAGTCAGTTTTGTCCTCTGTAGACTACAGACAAGTTCACATTCAGCAGGGACACCAGTGCAAGGATGGTGCCACCTGTTTCCTGCTGTAGTGTATTCGGGTTGAAGGGGCCTACTGAGGAGAATGTGACACCATGCTGTCAGTAAAATATATTCACTAATTTACGAAAAGACATGTCCATTTTTCACAACAGAGTCTGACAGAAGTGAACCAAGTCCATGTTAAAAAAGTTGTTTCAGGCTACACATAAATTAATTACCACGTATCTAAAAAAGCAAATACATGTAGGAAAAAGGAGATTAAACCTGATTGCAACAGCTGACACACTGACCTACACCACCTGTACATCAATGACTTTGTTGGTGCGCTGATCTATAACCGTGTAAGATCCATATTTCGCGCAGTGCCCAGGGCTGTCGGATCGCCCGTCTCCAACAAACACCAACGGTTGACCATCATCTTTCAGTTGTCTGATGATCTCCTGTTGACAAACACATTAATCGCTAACTTATAACATAGTAAAGCATGAAATCCAATCATAAATGAGTACAGTAAACTTTGGATACAACAAAGTGCCAGCTGGGCCAGATTAGTTTGATGTTACAAATAAACTATGCTGCATCCACCACTGTAGTATGACCACACTATGAATAACAATAACAATGAATACTACAATATTTTTTGTAGATACCGTCTGTTGCCCAGATGCATCTGAAAAGTAGAAATTGGCAAAAATAAACATTACATTCCTGTATGTATCAGTATGTAACTGTGAACACACATCTGTATAGAAATGTAAACAAAGGTGTAATTTACATACACCACACCCACCCTCTGCTCCTGCTCCCACTCCAATTCCACAATCGGAAACAGGTAGTCACGCTGGTGGCGAAAGAACGTTGACACGTTGAATACCCTAACGTTGAGAAGGTGGAGCATTCGTAGGGCCTTCGCTGCGAGGCTTCCTGAAAATAAAATGGCGGAAGACAGCAGAAGGTTCCCCAAAGGCATCTTCTGCTGGAATGGCTGACTGGCCCACACTCCTGCGAAGCCACACTTCTCATTTGTGCAGGTTTGCAGAATGCGGATGCAGGTTCCCACTGGATCTGTAATGTGTGCTGTAGCCGGCTCTGCACATTTTGGGCAGGTGTCGAACAGTAGTAGCAGATTTCGCTGGAAGACAATATATTTGTCTTCCAGATGGGCAGCTGGTCGTGGCTCTGGGAGGTTGCTGCACACCACAAACATAACAGTTTTCTTTACGCACACAAAAAGTAAACCAGTACTACCTAGTAACAGGATAGGGGGACCGAGACTATAGTGAGAGCAAGAATAAACATGAATAAAAATAACTTTCATTGAAAGGACCACTGACTCAGCACACAGATTCACTTTTGCTGCCTAAGTGAGCGACCCCCCCCCCCCCCCAAATAAAAACCAAAACAAAACAAAACAAACAAAAAAACCCCACAACAACAAACAAACAAACAAACAAACAAACAAACAAACAAACAAACAAACAAACCCAGTAATAATATATAGTGACTTCCATAAAACAAGAAGGGCAAAGCCCATATGGCTCATTTGTATCGACTGACCCGCACATGTCTGACACAAGGTGACGTTTCTTGTCAAAATATGGCTATTTGTTTTTACCTATTTCCTGAGCTCTTGTGACCCTTGACCTTTCTGAGGGGTCATGCAAATTAGTATGCATAGATAGGTCTTACTATCAAGTATCTCTGTAGCAATGTTGGGTTTGAAGTTGTGAATAGTATTTGCGAAAAAGCTTTTTTTCATATATTTCCTGAGCCGCCGTGACCTTGACCTTTGTGAGAGGTCACTGAAATTTATATGTATAGAAAGGTCTTGCCACAAACTTATCTTTGGGCCAAGTTTCAAGACTGTACATTGAATAGTCTCAGAGAAAATGCCAACGTTAAAGTTTACCACGGACGACGCCGGGCGGACGACCACTGACCCAGAACATAGACTCACTTTTGCTTCGCACTTGAGCCATAAACATAAAAATTTCAAACGTTGTTTCCCATAATAAAACTATTAACTGTAAAGAGTCAACTTGTGTGACAGATATCTGAGTACTGTCAACCAGTTAAAATNACCAGTTAAAATCGGTCTGCATGGTGTGCAAGTAAACTCTTTACAGTTAAGATGTTTTAGTTTACCATGGGAAACAACATTTAAATTTTGTCACGTTTTTTATGAAAGTCAGTATATATACATTTTACTATTGCTATACATACAGACGCTCTGCCTGGTCAGGCTGTGTGTTTTCCAGCTTCTTCTCAGTTTTATCCTGCTGTGAAGCAGCTGATGTTGATGGGAACAGAAAAAAACGGAGGGGCACTTATCAGGCTGCACTGCACTGCCATATCAGCACAGCTCGGCTTCATGCACGATTTCCCATGCTGGACGGCAACGTCAGCCACAAGAGGTTTGGCAAGAATTCCTACAAGTTAAAAAACAACAACACATTTAATAATTTTGAGGTCCACTCCAGATACTGCAGAGGCCATGACCACAATCTGACAACGGTACTGTTTAAATACAAATCGACATGAACTGTTTCCTCACAAACATGAATGTATGTGTACTAGGCATATATGCAGAACACTTACTCTTGCTCCTGTATCTCACTCTTGCTTGAACACCTTTGTTGTGTTTCTCAAGCTGCGAACAGCTGCCTTCGTGAAGATCCGGCATGGGGATTTCTTCGCTGACGTTGAGCTCGTAATCGTCTGCAAAGTCATCATCAGACATACTGGCCTGATCGGGTGCTACTGATGTACACGCTGGGGGTGACTTTGCTTGTATGTCTCCCTGCACAGACACGTATCTGTTTTCTGTAGTCTGCAATTAAAGCAATTACAAGAATTTCAACTCATCCACAGATGATAAAGCTTACACACCTACTGTATAAATTAATTAAAATGTAACTGCTTTATACTAAGAGTCTTATACAATTATTATACAAATGTGCGATTCACTGAGAAAAAAAAAACGTGGAATACAAATGTCTTCAGTATCCGCACAAAAGATTTCACAAGGATATGCAGGCAAAAGCTGGAAGTCTTTCCTATGAAGTATTTTACCATGCATCATTATGCATGCACGTATACAAACTGCAATTTTAGATTAAATTCAAATCAGCAATAGTGTAACACTACCACTTAGTACCAGCTGGTTATGAGAGCCAAGCCTGCCTCACAAACGCCCCCTCCCCCACACTCTCCCAACGAACACACACAAAGCACACACACTAAACTTTTATCTTCATCTACCTAAAATATTCAGAATATGATACTGTAGCTTACCTCTCTCGCCAGTTGCAGCTTCATTGGGAGAACATTTCTGTGCTTCTTCTCCGCTGCGATGGACGGTGTTGATGAAGTGCCGATCGGCCGGATGCTTTGAATGCCTACGGGTTTTAATAAAAACTTTTTCGCAAATTTCATCCTAAATTCCAATCGTTCTCCTTGAAATGTGCGGAGCACATTATCGTCCTCTTATTTCCCTTCTGGAAGTCTCTGCGAGTGGAACGGACGAAGCGGTCCCACGGCGGCCACAAAGTTTGATCTGTGGGATATGTGTGGAGAGATTATTTTTTCGGTTGCTCTGTTGCTGCATCCTCCAACAACACAAACTTGCCCCGGCATATTTCTAGATCACAACACAAAGAGTTCGCGCAAAACTGAAAACGATACAATTATCACACAGCGTACAGTCCAAGTGTTGATGCTTCGAGACAAACGGGAATGGAGCGGACCCAGCGTGTCAGGCTTGTGACGTTATGTCACGTGACTTTTCCAAAGATTGCCGAAGATTTTTTTTCGGATGCCAGGTTTTATTTTTATTTTTATTTTCAAAGTATCTACGCAAAGGCAAAATAAACCGTACACACATTTCCATTCCTCGTGCTTTTTTTCAGTTATTTTATATCACAAAATGACTGTATTTCATGATTTGATGAAATGAAGCTTTAACAGCAGTTTGGACAGGCAGCAACAGCACATGCATAATCGCACTTATTTATTCTGTGCAGCCGTTAGCGTTTCAAACTATTTTTAGCTGTTTCTCTTACTGATAGCACTGTATTTATGGAACGGAATGAAGTCATTAGTCAGGTTACGATATTAAGACGTGTGCTGAAGTGGATTCTTCTGTGTCTAAATGAACCATAACTAGACCTGTGTGTAGCGTTTCGTAACCGTTTTTAACAGAAGTGTATCTTTGAACAGTTATGGCGATAGTGAGCCTTTAATGTTCTTGTCTTACTGTATTGCGGCACACAATAAATGACCTGATAAAGTGACCTGACAGAGGCAAAAACGAGTTAATAGTTAGCAAATTCTTGCAAATTCTCCTTTATGTTCTTAGCATTTAACTCATTCAGCCCGACGGCGTATTTCCCAAATTTTGGAGGCGTCATCTAATGACTATGCACCAGTTGCAGTAGATGGGTCGACCATGATAATTCAAAGGCAGTGCCAAATTAGCTTGGCGCCGACTGGCACTACCCTTGAATTATCATGGTCGACCCATCTCCTGCTGTAGTGCGTCAGGACTGAATGGGATAATACAATAATGTTGCAAAAATGTTACAAGCCCACTACTGCGATGACTTCATTCAAGGAAAGTCTGATTAAGCGCGCGCGTTTGCTGCGTGTCTAAACTGCCGCAGAAGTTCACTAGGCGTGTAGACAAGGCATTAAAGAAAGGCACTGTAATTTGTCTACAGTTTTACCCGTAACGGTACTTTAACTTTGATTGTCGTACGATGAACAACTTTTCTGCCGCTCGTCTTTTCCTTAAGGCCCCGCCACACATGCCCGATTTTGAGGCCGATTCTTGAGCAGTTTCGAATCGGAGTGTGATCGGACCGGACAACAAAAACGTGTGCACTGTCACACATTCCCCGACTTTTTTTTAGCCGACCGGTCAGAATCGAAGATCAAGGTCGTACCTGTTCAGCGAAATGGCTGCTAGTTTTGACAGTGATGATGATGTGCTTGCATTATCAGCAGTTTTGCATCATATTCGGGAAGAAACGGGCGAAACATTGGCAACGAAGGTGGTACTGATCTTCCGCTATTTTCAAACAAACGACATGCTTTGCGAGACGCGCTCTGATTGGTTGAAGCTTACAATCGGGGCCGATTCGGATCGGAAAAATAGAGCAGGTTCTAGACACCCGATTCCCTGCCGATTGGGATCGGATCGGATATATGACGTCATCCGATCGCAATCGGATCGGAATCGGCTTAAAAATCGGGGCACAACCGGCATGTGTGGCGGGGCCTTTAGCTCTAAGCCAGAGTTCCCCGATGCCGGAAAGAACAATATAAACGACCCCTCTAGCTGCGGTTGCTCACTGACATGGCTTGTGAAAAGAAGGGTAGCTTAACCCTTTGACAAGATTTTTAACAATAATAATAAAATTAAAATTTTTACAAATTTATATATATTTTTTGCCCGTTGTTGGGTTGGAAGATATACTACTGATTTTCATTATTTTTAAACTAGACACGCGACGCGGCCCTTGGCCGTGCCATGTGCAAAATCTTGTAAACTTGATAGCTTCTTTCTCTCTCTACAAACATTGTATATATAACAGAAGGAAAATGACAAGTCAAAGTACTAGTCTCTGATCATCTTTGATGCCATAGAGACATTAAATTGTAAAGAAAGGAAAAACTTTGACAAGAGACACAGATCCTCATAAGTCCCCGCAATTGAGGACCTATAGCCTTCTAGCTGACATCACTTTAAATACATGTTATTAGGATCGTTTGGGCTCTGTGGTGTTGAACTAAAGTACCATTACGTCTGAACACACATTTCAGCACCAGTTGTGTTTGTTATGCCTTGTCGACGCACCTAATGAACTTTAACAGCAGGTTGGACGCGCAGCGAAATCGAACTTATTTATTCTGCGCTGCCATTCCATTGGCCTTCCAGTCTATTTTAGCTGTTTCTCGCACTGACAGCGTTATATTTCTAGAACGGAGTGGAGTAATTGTCAGGACACTTGATCTAAAGTCGACGTGTGCTGAACTAGATAGTCGTGTGTCTAAAAAAACCCACATAAATGGATCTAGATGTAGCGATTCGTAACAGAAGATAAGATAAGATACTGTTTATTGCCATTTGCCTTAAGAACATAAAGCATAGGAATGTGTGTTGGTGTCGTTACAATTACAAACATCACAGTAAAAAAAAAAAAAAAAAAAAAAATCAATACTCTGTCACACAGATCCAAGTGTATCTTTGAACAGTTACGGCGGTAGTGGGCCTTCAAAGAATATTGCATAAACGCAGTCTACGTCAAGTGGTAGTCAAGGGGTCAAAGCATGACAAACATTGAGAACCCGCTTTATTGGGGAATTTTTACACTTAAGGCCCGTCTAGTCCTGTTAAATGCAACTTTAATGAACTACCTTTTTAACTCATTCGAGACGTGCCGCCTCCGGATACGCGGCTTATGTCGCGTATCCGGAGGCAACTCGTCTCGAATGAGTTAACCGAGGTAATAATAATAATAATAATAATAATAATAATAATAATAATAATGGCAACTTATATAGCGCTTATCCTTAAATAAGCTCTAAGCGCTTTGCAAATAAAGGGTGGGAGTGGAGGGGGTCATAAAACCAAAGAAACAACGGATTCTACAATACACACTCGCGCGCACGCACACACACACACACACACACACACACACACACACACACACACACACACACACACACACACACACACACACACACACACACACACACACACACACACAGGTGCATAATGACAAAGAACTGAGCTACATTGGGGTATCGAAGGTGGGTCTTATTAAGGGTATATTTAAAGGCAGTGAATGAGGAAGAATGTCTGATGTCTATAGGTAGAGAGTTCCAGACAACAGGTCCAACGTGTGCAAAACAACGGTCACCTCTGGTTTTGTATTTGAAGAGCGGGACTCTGAGAAGGCTCGTGTCACTACTTGAACGGAGGGGCGGGAGGGAGTGTATAGTTGAAAAAGATCAGCGAGATAGGCAGGGGTAGAGTAGTTCAGTAATAGCTTTGTAGCACAGACAGGCGATTTTGTACGAGACTCGTTGTTTGACTGGCAGCCAATGAAGTTGTCTCAGAATAGGAGTGATGGGCTGATGCTGTGAGGCGCGGACGATGAGACGTGCAGCACAATTCTGAACTCGCTGCAATTTCTGAATGAGAAACTAAGGGAGGCCAGCTAAGAGGGCATTGCAGTAATCAATGCGGGACAAGACTAAGGGAGACGACCAGTTTGGTGGTAGCTTCAGTAGTGGTAGGATTTTTGGCCTGTCGCTGATGACTATATGCAATTTGGTCTAGATGTTTTCAGATAAGACATTGAGTTCGTCTTAACCTTTTTCCTGCCGGCCATTCAGTGGAAATGACGTCGCACTCACTTACCGCTGATTACTTTGTCTCTGAAAGATACAAGCAAGAGGCATAGATCCTCGTGAGCCCCCGCGACTGCGGGGTCTCATGAGGATCTATGTCTCTTGAGTTAGATTGTGTTAACTTATTCAGTGAAGCAGTTAAATTCAAAATGTCGCACCAGATCAACTCGGCTCAACACAAACGTCAAAACTGGAAATTTGCGCTGGTCTCTGCGGCGCTATTTAAGGGATTTGGGCCTGAACAGTGAGAAGAAATTTCACATACCAGTACACAAGTAGGGCAAGCAATAAGGACAAGTCCTCGAGACAAGAGCGCGACGACCCGGCCTAGTAAACACACACAAGTGCATGCATCGAGCTCGAGTGCGGCAATTGAATGAGCGCAAAGACACACACGCACGCGCACGCACTCACACATACACACACCCACATGCACGCGCGCACACTCCGACGCACGCACACAGACACACACCGTGACACTGACACAGGTAAGTGCTGCCGTATGCATCCATCTTTCATGTGTTTATTTTTTACATTCTGCCGAGACCTTTGATCTCGCATAAGGGTCCTTCCACTAGATAGTGGAATGAATCAGAAACCATATATTTTATAAAGAAGTACCCAACGGAGAAGGAAACACGCTTAGAAAAGACGGGTACAACACAATTTATTAATATTTCGGGTAAATACCCTTTGTCAAAATAGACAAACAAACAAACAGAGAGATTAGCCGCTACTTATCTTCATTGGCAGAAAGAATGTGGCAACTGTGTCTATTTTGACAAAGGGTATTTACCCGAAATATTAATAAATTGTGTTGTACCCGTATTTTCTAAGCGTGTTTCCTTCTCCGTTGGGTACTTCTTTGCATATTACACGCTTGGCAGTCACCTTTTTTGGTCTGGATTGCATATATTTTATGTTGTTTTTCCCCCTTGAGCTACAAATCACTTCTACAGAGCTTGCTGCTGAGTCATCATGATGTGATTACAAAGGCACCGGTCATGATGATTTTTTGTTGTTGCCAAAGTTCAAACTGACAAAGGCTGGCACTGAAATGTTCTCAATGTATTTAATAAACAATATATCGATTAAAACAATCAACAACCCAATGCATAGTCGTGCGCGTGCCGGCATCGGCGGCCGACGTCGGCCCGATGGCCTTTTGCTCATTGGAAAGCCGATAGAAAACAATTGCGGTTGAGAGCACGATGCATTAACACAAAGGCTTCGACATATGGGGGGGTGGGGGGGTGGGGGGGGGGGGGACGTTCACATCAAAGCACTCGCCCATAGCATAATTTACATACAAACTGCATAATTAACACAGACAAATAGTTTTTTTTCACGTCACATCAGTCAGCTTTTTTGGTGGGTGAAATAGTGATACGATACTTCTCACGGTTTCTCCACGTGAATTCTCGCGCGGCCGGTACAAACTCAATATATTATAGTGAGATTGTACCGAGCGCTCGAGAAACCGTAGCATTGTTTTGCGGCAATTATCACGTGACGTACGCCTTTGGCGAGTAACAATAAATCTTGCGTTGTGCGTGTGAATGTTCAGTCTTGTTCTTGTAACTGTTGTAAATGTAAATGATTGATATTAGAAAGAAAGAGCAGACATAAGTTGATTTTTTGACTGTCGGCAGCATTGTTTGTCGCGATGATTCCTGCAAGAACGTCAAGAAAAACCGCTACCGACGGCCAAAGGGTTAAATTATGACTTACCTACGAAGACCTCATAAATTTACATGGAGGATGGGATTAGGCCGGCGGGGAAATGAGGGTCGGGGTGGGGTGGTGTACGGGGGAAATTGGGGGGGAGGGGGGGGGGGGGCAGAGAAGAAGGGGGGAGGGGAGAGGGGCGGAGGGTCTCTATTTTTACATATGAACTAATGTCCTATGATTCTCCGCTAATTTCTTAAGAGGAAGACGTCGTACATATTTGCTTTCTTTTCAGGCAAATACACAATTAAACAAACAAACAAACAAACACATGGATATAAAACAAAACCCAAGAAAAAGAAACAAACCTAGACCATACCAGACTAGACCAAAGCAAAGCAAACCGAACCGGACGAACCAAAACAGCCTGCAAGTGCTAGCATGATGTACCAATTGCAAACTGCAATCACAGACCCAGTAATCATACGCGAGTTCAGTCCCTTGACAGCGGTTCTTCTGTTCAAATTAGTTGCCAACGGTAGCCAACGGTAAATATTTCTCACAGGAGAGCCACTGTAGGGGGATTTAATGTGCTCTTCTTCAGAGGGGCAGGCTTTAAATGGTAATATGGCCCATACAACAGAGTCTCATTGTTGCCTTTCACTAAGACTGATTTTCAAATCCGCTTTTTCCATGTGAAGAGCAGAAAAGAGTTTCATCAGTTTACGACGTTTAACCCATTTAGCCCCGAGTACCTACAGCAGGAGATGATAATTCAAGGGTAGTGCCAGATTAACTTGGCGCCTGAAAGCGCCAAGCTAATCTAGCACTACCCTTGCATTATCATGGTCAATCCATCTCCTGCAACTGGTACATAGTCACTGAGCACCACCTCCAAAATTTGAGAAATGGGACCTTGGGGTAAAAGGGTGTAGCCCCTTTTGTTCAGCATTACTGTACGACATATTAAGAACATTTACAAAGACGATACAGCGGACTATTAACTTTTTATTGCCAGGAGCAGTCGCTTTATCTTGTGTAGGATTCCTGCACATGTGCTCGGCTATGACTGCTATAATGTACAATCACTCAGTGACAGACAGTCAGACAGGTTTTCACTGACATTCTCACAGGTTTTCAAGCACACTCCGCTGCCAAAACATAGAGACGCCAATTCGCAATAGGCAGATGCGGGGGCTCATGAGGATCCATGCCTATTGCCGCTGGCCTCATTCACATCCGTATGCCTCAGGCCACCGAGATTACAGGCTCTGAATCTGCAATTTTGTTGCAGACAATTTATTTCAAAACGCTGGCCGGTATGTCCGATCACATTTCACATTTGCGGCGAGTATTTGATGAAGACGTCTGTATCTATAGCTACAGACTTCTTGGAATTAGTGAATAGCATCTGGAGGGCCCTCGCCAATCTTAGAAGTGGTATTAGCACACTAGGCGTGCATGTGCGGTACCCCAATAAACAAAAGACCCGAGGGGTCTCTCGTCATCAGCCAACCGCAAATCACAAATGCCAAAAAATATCGGCATTCACCGGCGGGGGAAAGAGACGATGAAGATAGAAGGTACCGCTTTAATAATCTCCTTTCGCTGGCCAGTATCAGGGGGAAGGGTATGGTATGGTGTCTTCGAGGCGAAGAGAGAGAGAGAGAGAGAGAGAGAGAGAGAGAGAGAGAGAGAGAGAGAGAGAGAGAGAGAGAGAGAGAGAGAGAGAGAGAGAGAGAGAGAGAGAGAGAGAGAGAGAGAGAGAGAGAGAGAGAGAGAGATGAGAGAGAGAGAGATGTTGCATTTCTTTTGCTCGTCAACCGTCGAAGTAATTCGTCAGTATACATTCTCCTTACAGGTTGTACAAGTCTTTGCGGCAGGATAAATTATTTTCGACGAAAGCCCAAACGGATTCCTGCACTGTTTCTCAACTCTGTCTAGTTGGAATTTAACATCTTAATTGAACATTATCCAACTGCAAGAGACGTAGATCTTTATGAGCTCCCGAAGTTGCTGGGGCTCATGAAGATCTATGGCTCTTCCTGACACCATTTTGTATCCAAGCTCCTTTGACCGTTAGTGTTTTTTCGCGTTGAATTAACCCTATTAGCACAAAGATCCTATTTCTCAAATTTTGGAGGTGTTGCTTAATGACTATGTACCAGTTGCAGGACATGGGGATTGACCATGATAATTCAAGGATAGTGACAGATTAGCTTGGCACCTGAAGGCGCCAAGCTAATCTGGCACTACCCTTGAATTATCATGGTCAATCCATCTCCTGCTGTAGAGACTGGGGGCTAAATGGGTTAACGAAGATTTCAGAAGCACAATCTGCGTCCAATAGCACGAAAGGGAATAATCTCTTCAATTACTCGCACTTAAACAGATACTGTTCGACCATGGACTGTGGCCGTGAGGAAGCTTTGCTTGTCTTTGACGACCTGCACGGGGGGCTGGAGAACCACACCCGCATCTCCGGCGTGTCGGGGCGAGTGGCATGAGGAGAGGTGCTCGGGGTCCTCCGACCGAAAGGTACGCTGAACTTGCGTCATACGGGACAGCCTCAGTATTAACCCATTCAGCCCTAAAGCACTACAGCAGGAGATGGGTCGACCATGATAATTCAAAGGTACTGCCAGATTATCTTGGCGCCTGTCGGCGCCAAGCTAATCTGGCGCTGCACTTGAATTATCGTGGGTGGTCGATCAATCTCCTGCAACAGGTGCATAGTCATTAGATGACACCTCCAAAATTTGGGAAATACAGCCGTCGGGCTCAATGAGTTAAACGTTCCTCAGTAATTCCCTACAGGTCTCTGGCTCTCAGCGGGCACAAAAGATGCTCGGGCTGACGTCATTAAAAAAAGAAATTAGAAGTTGTTCGGAAATCAGAATTAGGTCAAAATAGCAAGTGCTTCAAGAGAAACAGTGGAATAAAAGCCCAGACAAACATGCGATATGACATATTTGACAGGGCCCAGACAAACATGCGATATCGCATATTTGACAGGGCTATTAAATCCACTGTTTGCGTCAATGACGCGCAGTTTTAACAAGTTTTACTTCTGATTTATGGAACATCATCATCATCGTCATCATCATTAGCATGGATCTGTATATTTATTTTTGACGTTGCTGCCTTTTGAGTTTGTTTGTTTGTCTGTTGTTTTTGTTGTTGTTTTTGTTTGTTTGTTATTTTTTGTTTTTTATTTTCTAGGTAGTGGAAAGCTGACGTTGCTGACAGCACTGAGTGGCCGCCTCATAGATTGTGTTGACGATATCACGGTGGACGGGGTCCCACCAGGAGTCGGAGTGGCGCGGATGGTCCCCCGGACTGATCGCATGCTGCTCACACTGACCGTTAGAGAATCACTGCGGGTAGGTGGACACTGATGGAAATAACTTGTGAAGCGTTTTGATGGCAGACGATGACCACTCTAATCATCAAGCACACCGAGAAGGTGTACCGATGACGACGGCGAAGATTGAAATGACGGCGCCTACTGGTATTAGGGTTTACACATTCGAGAAGTGCCGAAACCGGATACGCGGCATTATGCCGCGTATCCGGATGCTGCACGTCTCGAATGATTTTACCCCATTCACTGTACAAAAGAACACCAGTCAACTGTGTGATTAATATTTGCGAGAGCTGATGAATTTGAATGCGTGTTATTCTGGCTATAATTTCCTATCGGTCTTACTTGGACGGCCGTTTCGATACGTGTTGCATTTGGATACGCGGCTTTTGCCGGCCATATGCCGCGTATCTGCATGCGGCACCTCTCAAATGAGTTCATGGCCCGTCATTAAGAGAATGGCGTTGGGCCATTGGCACAGAGAGGGATTATCGATTTTATTTTTACATTATTCTATGCCACATAGGATAGTCTCACGGCGGTGTATGCCCCATGAGTATGTGTACTAGTCTGCACTTTTCAGATTTGTGCCTTTGCCTGAAGCAGCATACATGGCTCGATTAAATTGATTCTAGTAAAATGTTTCATTAGTAAATTAAACTGCGGATATAGCAAAACACCGGGGGATCCAACATTCGTTCTTGTTATGCCCGAAGT
This sequence comes from Semisulcospira habei, assembly GCA_036245525.1. Taxonomy (NCBI): domain Eukaryota; kingdom Metazoa; phylum Mollusca; class Gastropoda; family Semisulcospiridae; genus Semisulcospira; species Semisulcospira habei. Next base: position 257,496,927 of record BTPG01000002.1, on the reverse strand, counting down.
TTATTAAAGAGAAGTAAATTACATACAAGACAGTTATGTGGTTGGGACCTGTGAAAAGGTGTTGTTAGCAAAGATTCTCATGCCGACGGCACGATAGTGCGCTGGGCCACTGCGGCCGACGTCGGCCTGAGGGTTTTTGCTGACTGGGATCCGATTTTGTTACATCAGAATTTTTATCAGTGAAGTAGACTGTACATCCTTTTAGGAAATTGTACGTTATTGCTCAGTGTGGATTTGTTTTCTTCTATGTTGTGTGCAGTATGCCTTTTACCTGGGTCAACCTTCGTCCCAGTCAGAGGAGGAGAGAAATGCCGCGGAGGAACAAGTGGTGGACATTTTCGTGCTCAGCAACTTCCTGGACGCTCGTGAGTTTAGCACATTGAGCCCTATGCGGTTTGACCCCTTGGCTTCTACTGGCGACACAGATCGGCGGGATAAAAAGACGCGTTTTCTTTGCCGAACGGTATCGCCAGTAGCAGTCATGATGATGACCCATTGTGCCCCAAGGTCCAAATCCCTAAATACCGGAGTTGTCCTCTGAAGACTGTACTGCAGTTAAGAAGACAGATCCACCAGGAACGTTCCAGGATGTTGCCAGAATAGCTTGGCGCCATGGGCGCCAAGCTATTCTGGTACCAACTTTGAATTATCATGATCGATCCACATCTTGTTGTGTTGTGTCGGGACTGAATGAGTTAAACTCTGGCATATTTTGAAAAGTGTCCTCTGAAGGCTACTATGCAGTTCTGAAGCTATATCAACTTTGATAGATTAACCATGTTGCCTGTCAGTAGCGTTCTTTGTCTCGGTGATCACAGTAGGAATCATCGCTACAAAAAACTGCTACTGATTTATTTATTTATTTAATTATTTATTATTTATTTATTTATTTATTTGCTACAGTGGTGCAGTTTACCCCTGACGCAGTCCGCAAGCGAGTAGCCATCGCCTGTGCGTCCATCAGTCGACCAGCCTTACTTGTTCTCGATGTAAGGAGACGTTATACACTATCTAGCGACAATGACATATCCATTACATACAGAACTTTTTGTGGCTGCTGACAATGTGTTTTGTGTATTGTTGTTGGTGTTTTTTCCTCTCTTTTTATTTGTCGTTGTTTCAGCAGTTCTTCTTCTTTGAACTCTTTGTGACAGAAAACTGTCTTTATTTTCCCTATATCAAAACAACATCAGTTGGTATTATTTTGTTAACTGCAACGAACTATTGAACCTTTAAGCACTCAATATCAAGATGTGTATCAACAAAGCTTATTTTACAATATGCAGTAACTTTACACATTTAACCCGAAGTAGAAATTATTGTCTATGGATTACATACCCTAGTGCAGGAGGCCAATCGACCATAATATCATTAACTCATTCAGTCCCGACACACCACAGCAAGATATAGATTGCCCATAGGCGCCAAGCTATTCTGGCATCACTCTTGAACTATCATGGTCGATCTCTATTGTTAATGGTAATGCAGTCCTCGGAGGACAACCCCAAAATGTGGGTATTTTGTGCCTGGGACACAATGGCTTAATAGATAATCGCTTGACAGAGGCTGACTATGCCACTCGCCGAAAAAGACGCGTAAATACACAGAAACACAGGAACAGACATACGTTAAAAAAACATCTGTTCATAGGAGCCCTTGAAAGACTCCGACTACGAGTCAGCACGAGACATCATGAAGGCGGTGACTTCCTTTGCACGTGCTACCAGCACCATTGTGGTTATGTCCCTTGAGAGTGCCAGCAGCGCCGTCTTCCACATGTGTTCCAACGTTCTGTTTCTTTCAGACGGCAAGGTACGCGTGTCCACTTCGTAAAAAAACAAGACAAACAGCCAGCAAGTATTTGTTGGTTTGTGTAGGTATGAAATGATCAATCAATCAATCAATCAATCAATCAATCAATCAATCAATCAATCAATCAATCAATCAATCAATCAATCAATCAATCAATCAATCAATCAATCAATCAATCAATCAATCAATCAATCAATCAATCAATCAATCAATCAAGCAATCAGCCAGTCCGTCCGTTCAGTTCAATTCATGTATTGCCTTTTCACGTTTTTGTGATATTAGACATAAAAAGAAAAACTTTGACGCATGTTGATGGATGGAGGCCATCGGTGTACTTGTCATCAAAATGAAATAATTGTTATCTGACAGCAACAATAAAGTAGGTAAATGGACAATAAATCAATATATAAACGAATCACTTAGAATTATCAGTCACTTAGACATAATACATGTTTAAGGTTTCTTTTTCAGGTGATGTACTCCGGAGTTCCAGGGGACTTTAAGACATTTCTGAAGGAGTCCGGCTGTCCTTGTCCTGACCTCTACAACCCTATGGACTATATGTGCAAGTCTACTAATATTTGTTGACTAAAGTCTACCAATAATTGTTTATGACATGAGGTTATTCACTTCAATTGTCTTGTCCACATGGAAACGCCATCAAGGATCGTTACCTTGTGAGAAAAATCGTTATAATGCAGGATGCAAAGTAATAATAATACAGCAGCAGCCACGGCCGCAGCCACACAGCAGAAATAATGATGATGATGATGATGATGATGATAATAATAATAATAATAAAAATTAAAAATGATGATGATGATGACGATGCCGATGATGATGATAATAATAATAATAATAATTCTTATTATTATTGAACAATTGAACACCATATAACTGTAAGAGGTATAGATCCCCATTTGCATCCGCAGTTTAATACGCGAACTTCGGGGTATTCATATTTTTCTGGTGTTGTTTTATCCGAAGTTTGTCTTACGCGGAGCTATTTATAGAGAGGAAGTGTGCTGGGAACATATGAAAAAGTGTTGTGATTAACTCATTGAAGACTTATGCCGCGTATCCGGAGGCGGCACGTCTCCAATGAGTTAACCTTTTGACTTTTACCAAATGACAAGATGTTAGTATAAAGCGGTAAGTAACTTTCATTTTATTTTGCTTGACGATACTCTATAGACCATAGTCATTTGTTGAATTTGACCATCCTACAATTTCATTCTTAGAAAAACACACTTGTACACAGAAAGCACGAGTACCTGCGAGAAAATCAAACCGGAAGTGCGCTGACAGGAACCGGAAACAGACGTATTGGGTGACCGAGTTCTGGCTGCTGACCATGCGAAACTTCCACTGTGCGTGGCGGCGATTGTTAAACCCCGTGAGTGTGTTACACTATAAGTGTATACGACCAATATCACGGTCGGGTAATTTTATAATTTCCCTTGATATGAAAATAACGAGGGTATAATTAGTACCACGGGCTCACGTGGAGTTGACAAGTGGCCGGCCCTACTAAGCTGGGACTAATGAATAAATAATGAGCCCTCGTTAGTAGTGAGGAACACAGACTCCTGCTGACAAAGAATAATTATGAGAGTCAGTAATAGGTTACTGGTCAGCTAAGATCAGAGGACGCTGGCCACCATAATAGATGTGGAATAATTAGGAGAGACAGTAATGGGTCCCTGGTCAGCTAAGATCAGAGGACGCTGGCCACCATAATAGATGTGAAATAATTAGGAGAGACAGTAATGGGTCCCTGGTCAGCTAAGATCAGAGGACGCTGGCCACCATAATAGATGTGGAATAATTATGAGAGACAGTAATGGGTTCCTTTGATAGCTAGGATCAGAGGACGCTGGCCACCATAATAGATGTGGAATAATTAGGAGAGACAGTAATGAGTTCCTTTGATAGCTAGGATCAGAGGACGCTGACCAGCATAATAGATGTGGAATAATTATGAGAGACAGTAATGGGTCCCTGGTCAGCTAGGATCAGAGGGCACTATCCACCAGAGCAGATGGGGGATAGATTATGGGCGACAGTAATAGCTCCTTTGACAGATAGGGTCAGGGGACGCTGGCCACCATGATAGATGTGGAATAATATGGGTGACAGTAATAGCCCCTTTGACTGGTTGAGACAAAGGGGCGATGCCCTCGGCCAGAACGGGTATATATATTGGGGGTAAACACCAGAACGAGAGAGCTCACAACGAAGAAAACGAGATAGAGAGAGAGCTCGCACAATGACCAGAACGAGAGAGCTCACAACGAAGGGAACGAGATAGATAGAGAGTACACAACGAAGAGAGTGAGATAGATAGATAGAGGGAGCTGAGAAGCGAGAGACCGAGCTCCGGTATTTTCGCCATTTTAGTATGCCATGCTAGTAGGTTGGTTGTGCCCAACCTATTAGACCCACGATGACCAAGAAATAAAAGACTCTTCTGGAAACACTCTTGTCTGGCTGCGTCTTCCATCTACAACACCTTGCGTGTGGCTGCGGTAGTGTAACACTACCTTATCTTCATATTTGGTGCCGTGACCAGGATCTCGGAACGGGAAGAAACAGAGGAACGAAGAAACAGAAAAAACTAGACTATCAGCACCAAATCGACAGCCAACGACGCAAGGGTGGAAGAGCAGACCAGAAAGAGAAGAGAAGAGTGCAAGCCAACAACCCGAAGAGAAGAGAAGAGTTCGAGCCCACTTCAAGAAAAGCAGAGTTCGAGCCCACGTCAAGGAAAAGCAGAGTTCGAGCCCACTTCAAGAAAAGCAGAGTTCGAGCCCACGTCAAGGAAAAGCAGAGTTCGAGCCCACTTCAAGAAAAGCAGAGTTCGAGCCCACGTCAAGGAAAAAACAGAGTTCGAGCCCACGAGACGTCTGCGACTCATTCAAGACCAACAGCCGAAAGGATCACGGGGTAAGTGACTTCTTTCGTTTAACCCTTGTTGAGTCTTATCAGTAGAGGAGCCAGACCAGTTAGCTAGAGTTGTGTTGTTGTTACAGTTAAAAAGAAACAAAAATGGCAGAGGAAGTGTTTAGGATTTTAGGCGAAAAAGTAGAGGAAATGAGTCAGGCGATTAACGCCCAGAGTATAGGGCAGATGGTAGGAACGTTTGACGGAAAGCCTACCAAATTTAGGGAGTGGATAAAAGAAATTGACAAATATGCAGTGCTAAATAAAGCCCTCAACAGGCGCACCGTCATTGCTTATCAAGCAAGCTCGGGGGTGGTGAGTGATTTTATCCATCGATTCTTACAAACGGAAGCGGCAGGGGATTGGGATGAACTGAAAAGGCAGCTAACCGTAAGGTTCGGCGAAATCGCCGATGAAAATCATGCTCTTGCGTTGCTACAGCGGGTGAAACAAAACCCAAGGGAAAGTGTGCCTCTGTACGCAGAGCGACTAATGACTCTGGCCGGCGAAGCCTTCCCGAGTCAGATGGGCGCGGCTGTGGTACAACGGCAACTAACCAATTTCTTTGTTGACGGACTGGCGCATGACTTTCTTAAGATGAAAGTCCTGAGGGATAACTCAAATACATTAGATAGGGCCGTGCAGGTGGCCATGCAAGAGGAAAACCTTCGCCATAGGTTTGAGCTACGCACGATAAACAATCGGCCAGTTAGTCAGCCGAGAGCGACAGCTAGGGGTGGAGAAGAGACTATTGAAGTAGACCATGCTCGTCACCGTAATTGTTTTAAATGCGGGAGAGTAGGGCACCAGGCACGAAATTGCCGAGTGATAGGGACGGTTGGTCAGCAAACAATGCGTCCCCCGATTCAATGCTGGAAGTGTGGGGAACGAGGTCACATTCAGCGGGAATGTAGAAAGGCCAGAAACAGGCGGCCACAAGGTCAAAGAAGGTTTCCGCCGAGGCAGGAAAACTAGAAGGTTCTGCGGCACACGAAGCCGTTACGCAGGACCGGAAAAGTAGAAAGAGTCAGTTGTTTAGCATTAATGTAGCGGGTAGTCCTAAGTGCATAGTGTTCAAAATTGGGAAGCAACGATTTCGTAGCTTGATCGATACGGGAGCAGAGGTGTCTTTGATTAGCAAGGGGGCTTACGATAAACTCAGTCATAAGCCAAAGTTAGGAAAGGGAGATGTGTCGTTACAGTCAGTTAGTGGAGAAGCTTTACAAGTATTGGGGAGTTCAGAATTAGAATTTACGGTAGCGGGGCAAAAGTTTAAACATAAGTTCTACGTGGTATCCGGGCTCAACAGGAACTTTATTTTGGGAAATGACTGGTTAGACAAAAACGGGGTGAGGATTTATTTTGACTTGAAGAAACTCAGAGTCGGAAGTGTTTATGTGCCCTATGAACAGGACATCCACATTTCGTCTTTGGTCAGAGTGACTAAGACGAAAGTGATACAATCTCAGACGGCAGAAGTACTCCAGGTACGGATGAAGAATGCTCCGTATTTTGCAAGAGAGACACTCTTAGAGATTTCGGAAACAGACAAGGGATTTATAGCACAAGAACCGGGACTGTTAATGACAAGCACGGTAGTCAGGCAAAATAATCACCAGACGTATCCCATACTGATAGTAAACAACACAAACAAGACGTATAGAGTTAGAAGGGGTTGTGTTGTCGGGAAGGTAACAGCAGTTCAGGAAGTACATGAAGTACAAATAGGGTCGGTTGATCGGCAGGTATCGGCAGTCGACTTGACGGAAGTCACTGCGCCGGAGAAGATGAAAGATGTAGTGTCAGAGCTCATTACGAACAATCAAGACTTGTTCGCGAATAGCGACCTTGATTTAGGGGCTACTGACACTGTCACGATGAAACTAGATACCGGCGATCATCCTCCCATTAGGATAAAACCGTATAGAATCCCGCTTCAAGATAGGGAAATTGTTGACAAGGCTCTAGAAGAGATGTTACAGGCAGGTGTGATAAGACGTTCTCAGTCCCCATGGTCTTTTAGTTTAGTGATTGTATCCAAGAAGGATGGGTCGAAACGTTTATGTGTTGACTTTAGAAAACTGAATGAGGTTACAAAGAAAACATCGTACCCACTACCGCTGATAGATGACATTTTGTCACTGCTTGGAAAGGCCAAGTATTTTACCAGTCTGGACCTTAAGTCGGGATACTGGCAGGTCAAGATGGCGAATCAGGAGAGTAGGGATAGAGTAGCATTTGCATGCCACAAGGGATTATTCGAATTCACGAAAATGCCTTTTGGTTTGGTGGGAGCACCGGGATTGTTCATGATGCTTATGAATATCGTGCTAGCCGGTCTAGAAAGCTTTGCCTGTGCCTATCTCGATGACATTTTGATCTTCTCAGAAACAATAGAAGACCATCTGTGTCACCTTCAGACAGTCTTTGATCGATTGAGACAGCATGACCTGAAGCTGAAACTCAAGAAGTGTCAGTTCTTTGCGGAAGAAACCAAATACTTAGGGTTTGCCATTAGTAGCCAGGGGATAAAACCGGATGAGGAAAAGGTAAAAGTCATTAGGGCTATGGCGGCTCCGACCTGTGTCAGAGAGTGCCGTTCGTTCATTGGTATGACTGGGTTTTACAGGAAAATGATTCCTAATTTCTCCCAGATGGCTGAACCAATCATAGCACTGACACGAAAGTATGCGAGATTCAGTTGGACAGAGGAATGCCAGAAAGCGTTTGATTTGATGAAGGAGACGTTAGCCGTAGCACCAGTGTTAGCCTATCCAGATACACGGCGTCCGTACATCCTTTACACGGATGCCAGCGACACATGCGTGGGGGCATGTCTCGCGCAAAAATGTGATGAGGATTCAGACATTTCCCCAGGCTCAAAGGTAGAAAGACCTATTTACTTTCTATCCCATAAACTTAGTACCAGTCAGAGGAAATGGTCGACAATAGAGAAAGAGGCTTTTGCGATCCATTATGCGCTTCAAAAGCTAAATCACTACTTGCATAATGCGGAGTTTGTAATCCGCACGGATCACATGCCTCTTAAGTATTTGCTTAATTCACCAATGCAAAATAAGAAGGTGCAGATGTGGGCCCTAGGCATTTCAGGATATAACTGTACTATTGAATATATCCCAGGTCCTCAAAATGTTTTGGCAGACTTACTATCCAGAATGCCGAGTGGTATTCACATGCCAGAGCATGAGGAAGAAGAAGAGTTAACCAGAGAGGTCAATGACAATGCTTTTGTCATTGGAGTCATAAACTCCAACCAATTCACACCCAAGCAGTTTGCTAGTTGTACAATAAGGGCAGGGTGTGACGAGAAGCTGGAAAAAGTTGATCTTCCAGGGTTTGATATTATTGAGGAACAGGAGAAGGATTCTGAAATAGTGCGCTTAAAGGACTTATTGATTAGTGAACAAGGAACCATGACAGTCAATAGGAGATACATGCTGATAGAGGATGTTCTATATTTCTTGTCTCATCCTGATGATGAACCAGTAGCCAGATTGTATGTCCCGTCTCACTTGGTAGAGTACGTAGTCAGACAGTACCATGACGAAAATGGTCACTTAGGAATAGACAAGACTCATGACACAGTCAGTAGAAAGTATTACTGGCCTAACATGTACAAACAACTGTATGAATATGTTAGTCAGTGGGTGTGTCATCTGTCAGTCTAGAGTGTTACAAAAGAAAAGGGACCCCGTCCAGGAAATGGACATTCCTCCATACCCATTCGCTAAGTTGTCATTGGACTTGGCAGGTCCGTTTGACCGCTCTCTTAGCGGGAATCGCTATGTCATAGCATTCATCTGTCATCTGACAGGTTGGGTAGAGGCGTTCCCTGTACCAGATAAAACGCCGCAGTCAGTGGTACAGCTGCTCGTAGAAGAAATTCTACCCAGACATGGCTGTCCATTGCAGATAGTATCAGACAATGGATCTGAGAATGTGAATAGGGTTATGGCAGAAACGCTGGCAGAACTGAACATAGATCATGTCACGACCAGTCTTTACCATCCACAGTCCAATGCTAAGGTCGAACGTTTCCATAGAACTTTTAACGACATTCTGTCCAAAAAGATACAAGAGGATTTTTCGACATGGGACGTGCATATTAACCAGGTACTAGCAGCTTATAGGGTTTGTGTTTCGGAAACTACGCAGGAATCTCCTTTCTTTTTACTGTACGGTCGCGATCCAGTGCTACCGTTAGATAACATCCTTAGACCCCGAAGAAAATACGCTGGTGAAGATTTTCACAAGATAGCGCTTGAGCAGCAACACAAGGCCTTCACCCAGGTGTATCGGCGAATTAAGAAAGCACAGAAGAAGGGGGCTAAGTATGCTAATAGCGGTGTACAGCCTGTCGAAATTAAGGTCGGTGACCCAGTGTACCTTCGTAATCACCGTAGACACAATAAGTTAGACAGTAAGTGGAGGTCGCACTATAGAGTGGTGGAACAATTGTCGCCTGTCACATTCAGGGTACGACATCAACTAGATGGCACTGAGGTCAGTTCACACGCTGAACACTTGCGGATAGCCAAAATTAGCGAGTGGCCTATTCCAAAAGCCAGGGGGAGAACATTACGTAAAGCCACACAGGTTGTAGCTCCAGAATCATCCGATAGCGACAGTGACGATGCAGTAGGGCAAGAGAACGCACGAGACAGACTGACTAGTGGGGTGCGAAAAGAGCGTGAGAATTCTTCATCCGAGGAGGACGTTCCGTTAATGGAGTTAAGAAAGCGCCTAAAGACAAGAGAGAAAAGATCTCTCTCAGCAGTAAACGTTAGTTGTAGCAAGGGCACATCAGACAGTTCTGATGATGGGGAGATCGACGACAATCGTTCGATTCAGCCTAGTTTACAGACTAATGGGGTTAGGGAAATTCTTGAAGCGATACTGACTCTTCTGCCAAAGAAGGCTTCAAATTAGAAATGCGACTCTCAGACGGTATCTGGGAGAGGACTATTGTAATGTGTAAATCATGAAGCATGATTTGAGTTTTGTCAGAGACAGTGGTATAAGTCTCTGGTGATATCTCGTATGTTGCAGACAACAACAAGATGAATTTTTATTTTTGTTTAATTTAGCGCAGGGTTTAAATATTAATCACAATGTCGTATTTCAAAAACTTGATGAAGTTACCACTAGTAACTGGAGATTCAGGTCGGCCTGCGCCAGAATCAATGACGGCTCAGTATGACTTAGAATCCACAACAATAGCAGGAGACGCGCAACGTACGCGGTTCGCGTTCCTTACGGAAGCTGAACTTGAAGCTCAGTGTCGTTCCAAACCCTTGATAGGATTCTGTGCGATTCGAAGTGCAATATATCCTATGAACATTAATCAGTTTTGTGTTACGGCGCTGTTTTTTTTAAACAACTCAGACGTAATTGCAACACACTGCCAAACAAAGGTCAAGTTGGGTACAGTGTTACCTATTGCACGGTATATAATGGATGGGCTATGGGTCATTAGTAATCATAGTCCACTAAAGATGAGTATTAGTTGTCACGGTAAAGGGGTCACGTACCAACAAATCAACCCACCATTATCGCTAATCCGCCTCAATGAATCATGTACGGCTATTAGTGATAGATTGATGTTAACCCCTTACTACCAACAGGAGAGCCAGTATCAGGTGGAAGACAAATTGATAGGATGGCTGGAAAACTATGCATTTTCCAATATAACGTTATAAAAACCATTTCATAGCGCTTTACCAGACTACGATCCCATCTCTTTGTCCAAAGAGTTAGGTGAAATTAAGGAAATGCCAATGGATCATCTAATTGCTCGACTTCAGAGCATGCGATTCGTTAAGCCAAAACAAGAATGGGCGATATGGAAACAGATCATCATTGGTTCTATCGTAGGGACAGTTGTAGTGATCATAATTGGGGTAGGGTGTATACGATATAAGAAGGAAACTAGCGCATGGTTTGGCTCCATACTATCACGACTCAGGAAGGGTGAACGTGAGGTCACTGTGCCTACGTTGATTTCGGCGGCTGTGCAATCAGCAGACGTGAATGACGTCGCAAGAGCGAAGGACTCTACGCCGATGATGGAGGGAGGAGTGCAGTTACTCCCCGCCTCGAACGTTGTCAAGTTTACCCGTCGTTGGGGTAACCAAGGATCAACGTGTTGCGATCCAGGAAGAATCGTGAAGAATAACGAACACATGTGCAAAGACATAACCGAGTCGACGATTTTGATGTGAACATTTATGGGCGTGATTACGCCGGACAATAATAATTTTTAATAAGGAGTGATCGATTTAAATAAGCGGTCATTCCGAAAAATGATGTATTTTGTGGATAACATGTTTAATTGTTTGAAATTATGTTGTTGTCTGAATATTGTGTAATGAAAAAAAAAACGAATCTTGTGAATTAAGATTCCTTTTTTTTTCGGGTAGGTTTGGGAGGAGTTGTTACACTATAAGTGTATACGACCAATATCACGGTCGGGTAATTTTATAATTTCCCTTGATATGAAAATAACGAGGGTATAATTAGTACCACGGGCTCACGTGGAGTTGACAAGTGGCCGGCCCTACTAAGCTGGGACTAATGAATAAATAATGAGCCCTCGTTAGTAGTGAGGAACACAGACTCCTGCTGACAAAGAATAATTATGAGAGTCAGTAATAGGTTACTGGTCAGCTAAGATCAGAGGACGCTGGCCACCATAATAGATGTGAAATAATTAGGAGAGACAGTAATGGGTCCCTGGTCAGCTAAGATCAGAGGACGCTGGCTACCATAATAGATGTGGAATAATTATGAGAGACAGTAATGGGTTCCTTTGATAGCTAGGATCAGAGGACGCTGGCCACCATAATAGATGTGGAATAATTAGGAGAGACAGTAATGAGTTCCTTTGATAGCTAGGATCAGAGGACGCTGACCAGCATAATAGATGTGGAATAATTATGAGAGACAGTAATGGGTCCCTGGTCAGCTAGGATCAGAGGGCACTATCCACCAGAGCAGATGGGGGATAGATTATGGGCGACAGTAATAGCTCCTTTGACAGATAGGGTCAGGGGACGCTGGCCACCATGATAGATGTGGAATAATATGGGTGACAGTAATAGCCCCTTTGACTGGTTGAGACAAAGGGGCGATGCCCTCGGCCAGAACGGGTATATATATTGGGGGTAAACACCAGAACGAGAGAGCTCACAACGAAGAAAACGAGATAGAGAGAGAGCTCGCACAATGACCAGAACGAGAGAGCTCACAACGAAGGGAACGAGATAGATAGAGAGTACACAACGAAGAGAGTGAGATAGATAGATAGAGGGAGCTGAGAAGCGAGAGACCGAGCTCCGGTATTTTCGCCATTTTAGTATGCCATGCTAGTAGGTTGGTTGTGCCCAACCTATTAGACCCACGATGACCAAGAAATAAAAGACTCTTCTGGAAACACTCTTGTCTGGCTGCGTCTTCCATCTACAACACCTTGCGTGTGGCTGCGGTAGTGTAACAAGTGTGGTTCAGAACGTCTACATTTTGCTGCTATGTGCGGCCGTGTGGTGGCAACCTCCGCGCTCTGAAGACAGAGTCATGGAAGATCTGGGCTGGTAAGGCTTTTACATGTCTTATATTCACCCCTTGACTGCTACTGACGATACCGTTCGGCGGAACAGACGCGTAGTTACGCCGATCAGATTCGAGATTCAAAGATTCAAAATAAACTTTAATTCTCAGAGAGATCTTTGTCCTGTCGTGTCAGCTGTAAAATTATTTGTACCATAATTAATTAATACTACAATAATATAAAATAAAGTACACATACAAGTGCATATAAAGATATATGAATATTAATAACCCAGCACTTTTTTGTTGTTTGCATCTTTCAGTTTTTCTTCACCGTGGTGCAATGGGCCTTTTTTGCGCTCTTGGATGCAACCCTCACATGTAAGTTTTGTTCAAAGAAAATGTTTATGTAAACATAAAAAAATGCACTTACATGATGATTTTTGTTTGTTTTATTCAGTTTGTGTCAATAGACGCGCAGTTTCAACTACTTCTTATGCCGGGGAAAAAAAGCATCAGAGACATGCAGTAGAATATGTAATGGTATTCACCGCTTCACATTCACTGTAGTAAGCAGCACGTCTGTCTGAAATGACATGACTCTTTGGCTGACGGTAGCGCATTTTGTCGCGATGATTCATGCAGGAATCATCGCGAGATAAAGCGCTACAGACAGCCGAAAGGTTAATGCCAACAAAATGCATGGTTGGGGTCCACTGCATCGGTTATGCTGTTGATCAGTTGATTTGACTTGACTTTCTACTTGTACATGAACGAATCAGCGTGTGAACTTAGGTCTGTTGCAGTTCGCCGGTCAAACAAACTTAATTGTGAGCACTGTTACTCACAGACTGCTCTGCAGACACCATTAAGCATGTTCTTAATTAAACGAACTTTAGTTCGCGAACTGTGACGAACTACAGTTCACGATCTCGGACGAACCAGGTTGGTTCTTAATTGGACGATCTAAAGATACGCCGAACCTAGTTCGAAGTAGTTCACGAACCTCGGCAAACCATAGTTCGCTGTCGGAAAAGGTTCGCTGAACGTGTTGAGCAAACCAAGGCGAACTTTTTCTCTGATTGGTCAAAACTTGTACCCTCTTCTGCGTTGGAGATAAGAAGACAGTCACCGATACAAACAAATATGGCAGACGGCGATATTTCACTCGTGCGAAGAACAAGACCTATTTTTATTGATTTGTGGGAGGCGCAACGCTGTTTGTGTGGTCGCTACTGCAAGGAGTGCAAAAACAAACATCGTTGAAATCGCGAAGCGGCATAGCGGCAGCCATTTTGAACCAGTAAGTACGCCGAATCGAGCACTTCAGTTAAGAAAGAGAACCATTGCAAACATGGTTTGCTGAAGTTCGCCTAGGTTCGTTCAACCTCAATTAAGAAACAAACAAAAAGATCGCCGATCTTCTCCGATCTAGGTTTGCTGATCAAAAGTTCGCCCAGTTAAGAACAGCTCTAAGGATGAGTGAGCTTAGTCCTGCGCAAGCCACTAAGCAAGGTGCTCCGCTATAGCGGAGCACCTTGATTAGTGGTTTGCGCAGTAAGATTCACTTTTTGCAACTCGACTCATGAAATGGATTGAGTGTCTCAGCAGACGGCAGCCGGCTTTTCTCTAGAAGAACCCAAGAAAGAAAGAAATATACTTAGAAAAGACAGTAACAACACAGTTCATTAATATTTCGGGTTAAAATCCTTTTTCAAAAGAGACATACAACAAGATGATGATCAAGTTTTATCCCAAAGTCTGCCGTATTGTTTGGAGCTCAGATGCGTTTATCTTTTAGGAACATTCAGAGTGGTTTATATCTTTTAGGCTTCTTATGCTGATCAATTTCCCTCCTCTCTAAGCCAAACTCTGATCAACACACACGTCGGTGCACACAAACAAAGACGGACAGACGGCGCTTCCCGCCATTAGTACGCTCTGTGGGCTCGTCAGTGTAGCGACAGGAAACCATCTCTTTCTACTCTAACCCACCCTCTAATCCACACACACTGGCACACAGAAATAAAGACAGACACACGGCGATTCTCGCCATTCCGGCGTAAGCTCTATGGTCTGGCATACAGCTATTCTGAAGAAGAATAATAGCACGAGCAGCGAAATGACGTCACTTCAAGCTTCACGTCATGGCATCATTAGTCCCACGACGCCGTGTTCATAATAGGACGACTCGATGTTATACGTTACTCATCGCAGTACTAACATTTGACGTATCAGAGGATCAACTTTGCAATTTTCTTGCCGATTTTTACACCTACAAGTCACAGTTTTGACCTAATTCTACCATATGGCTTGGACAAACGGCAGGCTTATACAAGCACTGTTTATGAAAAATCATGCGGGTATTAATGAGAAGATAATTTTTTATCGTAAAAAAAATTAAAGTTATGATAGCTGTTTTACAAATGAATCCGAAAAAAGTCAGTGGCGCAGAAAATTGTCTGATTTTTACATCTAGGGCATACAGGTCACAATTGACTTAAAGTCGTACCCGACAGCCGAGACAAACTGTGGCTTGGCTTGACTTCGCGAACGAATATTCTATAGGGCTTGCCCACGTCGTCTGCAGGCATTTTCGTGGCTGCGGAGGCCAATCCGGGACAGGAAGGTTTGACCGCAGTGACTATGGTCCGTGGGCGTTTCCTAAAGCCTGCGCGGTGGAGCTTTTCGGTGGAGTGCAGTGTGCGCAGTCCTGGCCCCACCCTTTAAACCCTTGGTTCGTCTGCCATGGCCTAGCAAGCTGGGACGGTGGAATCGAGGTCCTCGGGTCATAGGTTTTATATCAGACTGTCCTTGTCCTAGTCTCTGGCCCAAAAGCCTTCCCCGGAGACACGGGGGCTTTGATCTCAGGGTTTTCCTCCCTTAGCCTTTCCGCAGCCAAGCGGCCAGGCCTGCAAGGCAGCAGCGGACTGGTGGAGGGCGGGGTCGTCTATGTCCCGTGCAGATGTAAACATCTGCCCACTGCCACATGAGACAAACTGTAGGCTTATGTAAATACCGTAAACCGTAATACCGAAAAATCATGCGATTATTAATGAAAAGAATGTTTTTTTACGTAAAAAAAGATCCAATTGTTTTAATAGGCCTATTAACCCATATATTTCGTGAAATTAATCCCCAAAACGTGAAAATATATATTAAAAAAAAATTTATCACTCAAAAGGTTCTAGCGGTACAATGCTGGTTCACGAACTCATTAGTTCCCTTTTATCTAGCTATATGCAAAATATCTAGTAGATTAAGAAAAATTACGGACTCCAGTGTGGATCAACCGGTTTTTGTGAAACGGCCATTTTCTCGCCAATGAGCGTCTTAATAAAAAAAAATCGAAAGAGAGGTCTTGAGATAATTCTTTGACAATATCCGAAAATTTCAAGCTTGTCCGTCCTGAAAGCGGGCTCTAGTTGCTGTCACACACACACACACACACACACACACACACACACACACACACACACACACACACACACACACACACACACACACACACACACACACACACACACACACACACACACACACACACACACACACACCACATACACACACACGCGCGCGCGCGCGCGGCGCTTTGGGGCCAAAAATACGTTCTCTAGCGTTTGTGTCATTTTTATCTTGTTACATCTTTGCCAGAATTTCTGCCCCGCACGACAAAAACGTCATGTGCATGCTCCGGAATGCGCTCCGACCAGCCCCATTTCAAAGTCTACCGTATTTTCAATACGGTAGACAAAAAGCACGCAATTTGGAACTTGTCTTTTTGTGATGAAAAGTTCTGACTTTCAGTGCTGGCTTTGAATGCCTAAACGCTGGTAGCTGCCCACGCTGGTTGTCTCTCTCGATTGACTACCGGTGGTAGCGAATCGATGGAGACAACCAGTGTGTCAGCTACTTTTGTTTTGTGCTTGTGTTCAGTTTGAAACTGACAACAGTTTTACATGGTTTTTCCCAGTTCCAAAGGAAGTTCTAGTCGTGCGAAGGGAGCAGGCCGAGGGCATGTACTCCACGTCTGCGTACGTACTAGCCAAGAGCCTGAGTGAGCTCCCCTTGACCGTGCTGCAGCCAGCGGTGTTCATGATGGTGATAGCTTTCGTCGCTAACCTCAACAACAACCCCGCCTCCATCGTCTCCTTTGTCGTCGTCGTGTGTGTCGACGTGTATGCTGCCCAGGTTTGTTGCAGAAAAATAGCAGAAGTGATATTTATAACGAAGGCTTTCGACGACGACAGTGACACTGTAGCATTCTTAAACATCCTGCAGAATGTGTATATATCGGTGGTCAGTTGTATTATACATTTCTCGCATTTTGCAAGGCATGAAGTCAGTCAGTCCGTCGCTTACTCACACATTAACAAACAGCATCCAACAAAATAATAAACAAAGAAATCAATAAACAAAGAAAGCAATAAACAAAAGCAACGATACAACCAAACAAAGAAGCAAGCAAGCAAAAAACAAACAAAACCAGCCATCCAACCAAACCAACCAACCGACTAAAAACCCAGCCAACCAGCCAACCAACCAACCAACCAACCAACAAGCAAACATAAACAAAAATACCAAAACGCAAATTGAGATGCCGCCTTTACTCGTATAACATTTGTGTTTGATATTATTTCAGAGTATCGGGTTACTGGTTGGGGCCACACTGACACCTCCCTGGACTCTCAGTATGGTGTGCCTGGGACTGCTGACCAAGATGCTCATAGGTACAAGTGCTACAAATCATCTGCACAGTCGCTAGTCAAGCTCGATGCATCAGTCTACAAGAGCTGCAAGAGATGAGTCGACTAAACTAATCAGGCCCCACTCTGGGGCTATCACGGTTGGTCTGCCTCCCGCGCCTGGCACTGATAGTCAAAGATTTACCTCTTGGTTTCTCCTGACGATACCGCTCGGCGGAAGAGACGCGTCGTTACGCGTCTTTTCTGCCGCCGAGCGGTACTGCCCGTAGCAGTCAAGGGGTTGAGCGTTTCTGTTACGCCATCTATATTATGTGTGCTGCGCAGCAATTTTAAACTTTAATTACAACCTGGAGCAGTTAGTTTCCAGTATCAAGGACCGGCACGGATAGCTGTTCTTCTGGAATGTTAACGTCAACCCTTTCCCTGCCAGTGGACGCAGATTCTGCTGCCGCAATTTCTGTTAATTCAACGCCAAATTAAGATATGGAACATGAACAGGCACAGAGTGGTGTCACCAAGAGGCATAGATCCTCAGGAGCCCCCGCAACTGCGGGGGCTCATGAGGATCTGTGCGTCTTGCAGTTGGATCGCGTTGTCTTTTTTCTCGGCAGCGGCGGGGTTAACATATTATAGCCATGAGGTATGAGTTAGTTTCCAAAATTTGAGACTGAGTTGTAACTGAAACCTATTGTGAAAACTACTGTACAGTTCAGCAGACAAGTTGAACATGATAGTGCAAGGGTGGTGTCATACCTGCCTCTAAGCGCCAAGCTATTCTGGCACCACCCACTGTCAAGATTGATTAATATCTTGTAAACATGTGACACGGAATCACATTGGCATTGACAGCCATATTTCAGATATATTTCGGCTGCAACTCACCGAAGTCTTTTAGCCTAGTGAAAGAGGTGTTCTGGTTTATGAAACTGAATTGCACGAAGTAAACTTTATTGTCCACTAAATGACATGCAAGGAATGGAAACTTTCCAGTTGCTCACAGATTGAAACTAACAAGTAAGACATCCTAAGTTATTGGTAGCAGGGATTTGCTACACGGACCCTTGTAGGACTGAGGGAGGTCAAAGGAACCATTGTACCCCGAAGGCAGAAGGCCTGAGGGGTACAATCGTTCCTTTGACTTCCAAAAGGCCTACAAGGGTCCGTGTAGCAAGCCCCTGCTACCAATAACGTATTTGTTTTCATTCCTCCACTATTTTCGTAAAAGAAATCAAGAAGAAATCTTTCGACCCGAATCACGCCAGACATGACGGACGTCAAAGGAATATACATTTATACATAATAGACTTATGACGTAAAATAAAATATTAATGACGTTGCCCTCTCCAGTAGTGTGCTTGTTGTTTCGAACAACACTGAGTCACTTTTTACTTCAGAACGTTTTGGTGATCTTTATAGAACAAAACTCGCTTCCAAGATGCTCACAAAGAGGGCTACAAGAAGACAGCTTTTATCGCTATAAGTGTTTTTGTAGCTTGGTCGTGTGATACAGTTTACGCTAAAGGGATTGGTCATGCGACGTAGGGATGAAAACAAAATAACCTAATTAATCTGTGTAAATAAACAGTGTAGATTTTAGAAATTTTGCAACGTATTGCGGAATATTCGTTTATATAGGGGTTACCAAACTGAAAAGAAGAATATATAAAAAGTATTTCTCATGTTTATTTCAGGAGGGTCGTTCAACAAACCTCCAACCTGGTTGTCGTGGGGCAAATACGCATCGTTTTTCTATTACGGCCTGAACGCTATGAATGCTCTAGAATTCAGCACCAATGACAACATTCAGTAAGTACAATTAAGTCATGTTCAATTATTCACATGTTTTGGCAGTGGCATGGGCGGCTTCAAACTTTGCTTACTGAACCCTTTGACTGCTACTGACGAAACCGTTCGGTGGCAAAGACGTGTAGTTACGGTACCGGTGCCCTTTACCTATAAGCAAAGGCCATCGGGCCGGAGTTGGCCGCAGAGGGCCCTTGCACACGTGCGGTGTAGTTCGGCCCGATAGTTTTTTGCGTATTGGGTAAACATGAACCGACGTCAGCCTTAGTTTCTTTGTGGTTCAGCGCACGGAGAGAGAGAGAGAGAGAGAGAGAGAGAGAGAGAGAGAGAGAGAGAGAGAGAGAGAGAGAGAGAGAGAGAGACAGAGAGAGAGAGAGAGAGAGAGAGAGAGAGAGAGAGAGAGAGAGAGAGAGATCATGAATAACTTGAATGGGAAATTAATCTAGCCCCAGAACAGGAGTTTCTGGAATTCAGCATCTTTTTTGTTTGGACTGATCGAAAACCGCACTAGCAGATAATGAATGGCATACACGAAGAGCAAAACGCAAAAAAAAAAAGAAGAAGAAAAAGATAGCTCCATAAAACATTAAAGAAAGAAAAATAAAAACAACCAAAAATTTAAGAAAAGAAGAACAAAATTGAATAGTCAAGAGTCAAACGATATTTCAGTGGGGAGAAAAAGAGCGCCACGGAAAGCAAAAGACAACAGTTCCACACACACAAAATCTCTTGCAGCAGCTATGCCACAATCAATGAGACGCAGTGAGCCACAGGCATCCCATGTGTTGATGTGTGATGTTGTGAAATACGGTGTCGATCCGTTGGGTCCAAAGCAAGGATGGTAGCTGGAGGGAGGGGGAGGGGCATGATGTATATGCGGGTGGGTGGGTGCGGGGATATGCAACTGAAGGTGTGACGTGAAACTTTAGTTACAGTTTAGAGTTCTTTATCTTTCACGTCAAACCTTCACTTGCATCTTTACGAAAAGATAAATTAAATCGTGCACTTGTTTGTCTGTCTTTTTGAAAAAAGGTTTCACCCGAAATATTAATAAATTGTGTTGTAACTTTCCTTTATTAGCACGTTTGATCAGCCCTTCCGTAAGGCATGTGTGTTTTTTTTTTCCTTGCCAGTGAGCTGTTTAATCATATGTAGAATCTTCCATTCTCATAACGTCACTCTTTGGTTCTATTACAGATGTCTTCCACCAGGAGTGTCGCGCATGCCTGGCTGCAATGTGTTTGATCCAGTGAGCAACCAGACGGTGACGTCATTTCCTGCCGATGACGCGTTGTACGTGCTGGGGACGGCCTACCCTCCTGTCACATACCTGGCCGTGCTGCTGGGTGTCACGCTGGTCACGCGAGTTCTGTGGTACGTGGCACTGAGGCTCAAGAGTCAGGGTTGAGCGGTCACCCAATTAACCCATTCACTGCTAGTGGACGCTTACTGTGTTTTTGAAATCAACCTCAAACATCTGCCAGCCGGCCAAGTACCACGGATGCAAAGTTGTTTCATCAAGAGGCATAGATCCTCATGAGCCCTCGCAACTGCGGGTGCTCATGATTTATACCTCTTGCATTTTGGTGGTGTCCAATTTTTCTCAGTAATGAAAGGGTTAAAGTGAGTTATTAATACTCTAGCAAGTTTGAAATTTTGCCGGAGTATGATACTCGTGTCTCTGCTGTAATGCAAGGAAAGAAATATACGACCCCTTTACAGACGAGGAAAAGTGAAAAAGATCCAACTGCATGAGGGATAGATCCTTATGAGCCCCCGCAGTAGCGGGGGCTCATAAGGATCTATACCTCTTGCTGACACCACTTTGCACCCGTGTTTCTTGGACGGCGTGGCCTCTTCGAAGTTGAATTAACAAAGATGTCAAAACACAATTCGCGTTCACTGGCAAACAAAGGTTAATCATTATTATCTCATTGTGCCCGAGGTACGGCGAAATACCGACATTTTGGAGTTATCTTCTGAGGACTGCATTACAATTCACGAGACAGATCGACCATGATAGTTCAAGGGTGGTGGCAGAATACCTTGGCGCCTATAGGCGCCAAGCTATTCTGCCACCACCCTTGAACTATCATGGTCGAGCCATATCTTGCTGTGGTTTGTCGCGGGCAGAATGAGTTATGGACATGTGCGTAGATGCATGTTTATAGCTGCTTGTTTGTCGAATTGGTGATGACATTTCGTGTTGGGTCAATTCTTCTACGCCCGTGCGTCACCGATCCAGTCTGATAGTTTCTTTAAAGGTCCTGGTTCAGCAATTAGTCAGTTGAGGCCAGCGAAAAAAAATTTCGAAGTCCCTACCTGACTTTAAAAGTGCAACCCTGACAGGGCCTCGTCAGATGGGATCCCCGAACATTCACGTTACTATAGCTGCTGTAGAGCGTCAGACGTCCTTGACGGCTGTCACAGTTCACGCAAACAGGTATACGCCACTCAGCTGCCAAAGGTCACTTCCAGTTGCATCTGTCCGTACACGGTAACACCCACAATTCTCGTGCAACAACGACGAAACGGATGACTATCCAACTTTCACTTCTGGGCCGGTACTGGGAAGCACTGAGCAACGTCCCGCACAGCGTCCAAAAATGGCCCAGGGAATGGTGACGGTACGTCGAACATGCTATATCGTGGTCTTCTCATTTCTTATGTCCTCGCATTTATCCAACACAAGGTTTCCTCGAAAGTGTTTGCAAACAACAAGTCTTTATGGTAGTCGCCACTTTTACGAAGGGAAGCTACTAGATGTTTGTGTAAGGGACAGCACTCCCGTGCTAAGCAACGCGCAACGCGGAAACGCCCACCTCAAAACGATTTTATTTTTCACAAAAGCCTGGGAGATAATTTACAGGTCATCATGCAACGATGTGATGTGCATGGGTGACAGTGCGAGAATATGAAATGAATGTAAACGGGACATAAATATGCCCCATAAATCCATGGCCAGATGCGGATGCAGGGGCTCATGAGAATGTATGACTTTTGCATTTGGAACAGGCTGGCTGAAGGCCTGTTCTGTCTGAACCAAACAGCTGAAATTCAGCTTTTCGGGATTTTGAAAAGCTGAATCAGCTTCTAGGAGTGAAGACTGTCACCCATTGATGTGATTGTGGCTGTTCGTGTGTGTTACACGGACATAAAATTAGATTCCATTATAAGAATCTAAGCACTAGGTAATATTTTGATTTGTCGATTACTTCTCATCTTGTTTTTTTTTTTTTGTATCACAAAAGATAATTACTGTCTGCAAACTTGATGAGTTCAGTGATAATATTTTCTCCCCAGACCAACTGCTGTCTATGCACACGCAATGCACCCTGCCCAATGCATACCTCATGCAGGTGCCTGACAGCAAACACCGATACACCAACTACAAGCTAAAGCAAACGAGAGGCAAGTTTCAAAATAATTAGATACAGGGCCGCAGCAGATGGCTCCGACCTTCGCCATACCAATAATGTATACATTTTTTTGACAAGACCATATAATTATTTCTTTTTATGCCCTCCACCCAAATTAATTTAAATGTTACTAATTTTTCCATTTTGGGGGGTTGTGCGAATTCTTCCCCCCCCCCCCCCCCCCGATTGACTTTAGGAAGCAGATGATAGCAAGCTGGCATCATGCAGGCATGCACCCCTTCGGCTGGAGCATTAGGTTTCTTTCACCTCGTGCTATGGTTATGAGATATGAAATAAATGTTAGGAAACAGATATATATATTATGTAATTGGTATTCTAACCACAATATATGTCATTCATAGTTTATCTATGTTTGCACTGACAGCAAACCATGTGGGATTTATTTCTGATCACTCCATATAGCAACGTTCTCTATCAGAAAACTGAAATGACTCAACCCGCAAAAATAAATATCAAGGAAATATATCAGTTCACAACGTCAAGAGGTATATCTCACTTGATCTTCATTTTGGACAAAAACATTGTTTTCAAATACACTTCAACGTATGGTTTATTTGTTTATATCTGTACTGAGTGAAACTGTTAAAAATGCCTTTCATTGTGAGGCTTCTCTTATGAGTTTACCAAAATCGTCAAATACATCAATAAGTGTCTCTTGGCTTGACTTCACGAATGAAGATTCTATAGGGCTTGCCCACGTCGTCTGCAGGCATTTTGTGGCTGCGGAGGCCAATCCGGGACAGGCAGGTTTACATCAATAAGTGTATACATAAATAAAACACAATGACCATGATTGTCATAATTCCTAAAAATACAGCTGATTTTTTTTTATGAAATGAGTATGTCTATCCTCAACAAGACCAAGTAGTCTATGTACCCTACAGAACCACATAGTCCAGATCAAAATGGTGACTGCGAAGCGTGTGTAATGCAGAGACGAACTCAACGAAAAAAAGAAAGACGCTTAGAAAAGACAGCTACAACACAATTATATTCATATTATCTAGTAATAAATTGTGTTGTAACTGTCATTTCTAAGCGACGTTCTTTCCTCATAGGGTTCTTCTTTACAGAACAACATGCATGTACACTTTTACTTCCTGCACCATATATAACTGTAATAATACCAGAGGCAAAAACACAAACAGAACAGAGACAACCATTTTAATTATAAAGAAACAATTTCAGTGATGTCATTGAATTGTATGCATGGTATATTTTGCTTATGATGCTGTCATTCAAACTTGGTCTCTGTGTTTTGGTAAGTGAGGGAGAGGGGGGGGGGGGGGCTGGAGGGGGCGGGTACACATGCAGGCATATATATATATATATATATATATATATATATATATATATATATAACCGCAACGATTTCCTAATGTATTGTTACATATGGCAATATAGTTCTATCATCATATGCTACATTTTGCTATCCACCAAAATGCTAATATTGCCATGATTCCACAGCAGACAGACAGCCTTCATGGACAGGTCCAACCAGTGAAGAGACAACAGACTGGCCAGTGTCAAACATGTCACCAAACTGCAGGGGCGTTAGCAGCAATGTCACACAGAAACTTTGGAACAGCAAACAGCCTGATGCAGTGCAGTGTGCCCCAACTTGCTCTCAGCAGGCAGCTGCAAGACAAGAACAAAGGTCAGTTAGTACATGTGAAGATGTACTGCAAACACTGTTCTAGAGGAGTTTACTTGGCTACCGGGTATCAGCCAGTATAATCTACTCAACATGAAACCAACCGTAATGAATCATAGCCAGTGTAATCAATAAACTCCATACAAGACAGATTTGCAAAATAACTTTTACAAACAATTTCTTTGTCTCGGTGATGGTCAAACGATTTATACAGTTTTGTTCTAATAATAAAAGACATTGTAGCTTTGCAATGCTGCTTAGTAACATGATATTATATGAATATGTTTTCAGGCCAACATAACCAACTTTTCCCTGGGGGAGACTAAAGATGCACTCAACCGATGAGCAGCCCCTGGTGACTATAATGTGGGAGTAGAGGCGACACCTTATCAGCGCGTGACCAGTGAAGACAATCCGGCCTACTGTTTGTGTGGGAATCATCTAATAATAATGGACAACAAGAACTACTGAATTTGATCCAGCTGATCGAGTTAACAGAAGAACCAACTTTTCTAAATATTTGTAAGAAGCAGACCGAAGTCAAATTTTGCAGCGTCAAAAATTATAGCATCACATTTGCAAATAAAATTCACACATTATAATAGCAATCAAACATCACCAACACTCTGCATACAGATTTTTTTCAGTTGTGTCATGAGAGCCATATGGGGCTTGGCAACAGCAAACACTGTTGCTCTTATCAGGTGGCCATAATCAGATGGCAGTTTCTAAGCCCCAATCTAAACTACCTGAGGGCACTATCTGGTTGCGTATGTGTGTGAAACCAACCTCCAAGTCTTTACTTCTGCTGAAAAACCACATCCACTCATCGCTCAATCTTGTCATCTGTACTGCGTAGGTAATGTAACAAACTGGAGAGCTTCTCATCAGTGAGGCATTGGGGATACAAGGCCACGGAGCACATTCCTTGATGAGAAAAAACAGAATGAAAAGAACATTTTCATTAACTTTTAAAATTTACTTTCTGTCATGGAGATTGTTTACATCTGTTTGTACAAGGAGTTGGGACATGAATAAATGGACACATGCATGTAATATATACTCCATATTGTGCACTTTGTACTCTCTATAGAAGAAAGTATTAAAGTTGAATGTAAAAGCAAAATGTTGGACATTTTTTGTTTTCAATACATTTGGACATTCTTCTTCATAAATTGCATAGTCTGCTTTCATTTTTCATCCTTGTTATAACTACATACTGTAAACAGTGCACATGAACAGGAATTCTGCACCTGACTTGCCATAAGAAAGAATTAGTTTTCATGGTCAGTGTCACAATCCTAAATAGTATATTTATACAAATACATGTACTGTAATGATACTGAAAATGACATGTACAATACTGCACTTGTACCAGAAATTGCACAAGTGTGTAACATACATGTACTATGCATATTTCTGCTGTGCTACCTGGTATGCCACAGAGTGCCTGTTGCTAATCTTGGTATACTGCTTGCATACTTGGTGGTTGAAGTCAAGGATGGTAAGCCTGTTGCGCATTGTGTAGCCTTTGTAGCCAATGAAAGTTTTTTTTTTGGGCCATTTCATTTTCAGCCACATAGATACATCCCCTTGACTAACACTCAAAACACTCAATGATGAGACTGAAACATATCTAAACTCTAAGTCAAAATAAGTGCATAAATAAGACATGATACCTTGATCATGCCTGGCAAGGACACTTGTAATGTGTGGTGATGGTTGATAACAGGCTTTATCCCTTGTTTCAAGTGGTGTTTAGCCTTTGGCAGCAGCAAAGAAACTGAAAACAGATGGCCAATATAATAGATAAAGCAAAACCTGAAAGTAAAAAAGCACAAAAGTGAAAATGTACCAGCAGCAGTTTATACTGAGTAGGTTATTTTGATGACAGGACAGTTTCGTGTGTTTTTGTTCTGCATACACTCAAGGATATAATCCTCCATGTAAACACACAGCTCAACTCAAACCTTTTATGCAATTTGCTTGCCTTTGTGCCACTCATCAAGGTAATGATCCAGATGTTTCAGTGGCTGCGATCAAGTCAGTAATAATATACAAATCTATTTCATACTGGAAAAAAGATACATGCATTACAGAGTGGCAAACTGACCAGTAGCTAGCACTAGCTGTTATGAAGACTTGGGAGAAAAACCACCATGGCACCATGATAATAATGTTTACTGTCAACTTGTAAATATACTTACAGTGTGGAGGTAGCAGTCATATGTAAATCATAACTTATAGTGTTGTGACAGCAATATTTCCAGGACACTATAAGCTACTTTATGTGTGATGTGATAACACTTTTACAAACAAAAATGATTTTGTGCAAGCGCACAGGTGTACCATACTTCAAAATCAAATGCCACCAAACTGATAATTACCTGAAAGTAGCAGGAGATTACAGTAGAACTCTGTCGGTGACAACTTATCGGACAGGTCTTGCTGTCTTCAGAAAATCGATGCCAGTCTGTGCATTCACCAGTTTCAAGTCACCTGACCTTGTGGCAGCCCTGCTGTCTAGAAACAAACCATAAACACAGTCATGGATGGACAAAACCTGTTGAACAAGAAATAAATACAGAAAATAGGCATGTGTGCACATACGCATGTGCATGTGGCTTTCTAAAAATGGCTTAGTCACAAAATAGCAGCACATTTGAGTGTTATGATATGGAGCAATATATACATACATGTATTTACATGATTCACAGAAAAACTCGCAATAAAATATTTTGGTATACAAGAATGATATTATAAGTTTTTGTCACTCATATTTCTCCTGTACATAAGCTTGTGGTTTCAGGAAAATATGAGAAATACATGTATCAGTGGCAAGCCAACTTACAATAGACCACTTATATACCTGATTGTGAGTTTCATAATGAATTATGCACATACATGTATTGCTCTATTTCATCACACTGAAATGTGCTGCTATTTTGTGAACAAATATATTTTAGGTTGATTATAGTGGTATATTTTATCCTTACCTAGACCTGTTGATTATATTCTCATCCAGACAATTGCTGATGTTGTTTTCATTCAGCGAGCAGCTGTACATTTGTTTTCATTCAGACAGCTGAACATTTTGTCTGTGTTCAGACAACTGCAGGTATATTTTGTTTTTTTATTCAGACAGCTGTATATTTAATTATATTCAGACAGCTGTATATTTAATTATATTCAGACAGCTGTATATTTTGTTCTAAATATAAGCCAGCTGTACATTTTGTCCCAAGCATACACACACACACGCACACACACACACACACACACACACACACACACACATTTTAGGTTCACAACTTACCTTGCCACTGCGATTATCTGTTATGTATTGTGATGAGATTGGGCGTTGTTCCATTACTGATGCACCTTCACTTTCACTTTGTACTAGCTTCACAAATGTATCCACAGAAATAACACATTAGCTGCTTGCTGCTCTGTGAGCTCATTTGATGTGGCACTGAAAAAGAATCAAATGACTGGTATTTGTATAGTTATGTAATGCACACACGGGTCTTGTACTAGAAAACGCCGTGGCGTTCTGAAGATATTTACACAAAAACAACCACGTACACAAACCCCCAAAACAAATCACAACTAAAAGTGGAAACTTCTAAATGTACATCAGACCAGAGCTCAGAATATATCGCATATTTCATTATGTATATAACACAAATATGTGTAATAGAAAATTGCCCAGAAACTATTACACTTATTTATACAGGAGAGAAAATTTAAAAACAAAGTTGCAGGCTGTTACTATAGTGACCTATAGTAACTACAGAAGAGACGAACAGTGAGGCTAAGATTTCCAATCTATTCTTCGTCTTGTTCATCGATGTATTCTGCCTACTTCTCACCACTGTCGTCTGCTGTTATTTCCTCAGTCATCATTTCCCCCGAAATTAGTGTCCTGTACACCAGAACACACATAACATTACGATCGCTAGGGCTTCTTGTTGTTGACAAGGAAGTGGTCATTAGAGTGGTGTCCCCTGATAATACATATTTACGAGTACCTTCCCTTTGCAAACACGACGTCAGCTACACGCGCATAGGTGTTTGTTGTTGTTGGAAATATACTTACCAACAAAAGTAATATTTGTACCACAAAAGTGAAAAGACCACACCATATCATGTTGGACTTACCGCCACCATTCGCTGGACCTATTTGGGACGCTCTGCGGACGTCGCGGCTCGGTGCAGGCTTCACCAGTGCGGCAAAATGAAAGTTGGATATTTTTCAGTCGTAGTTGCACGGGAATTGGATGTTACCGCGCACGGACAGATGCAACTGGAAGTGACCTTAGGCAGCTGGATGGTGTATACCTGTTTTCGTGAACTGTGACAGCCGTCAAGGACGTCTGACACTCTACAGCAGCTATAGTAACGTGCGTGCTCGGGGATCCCATCACACGGGGCCCTGTCGGGGTTGCACTTTCAGTCTTTCTGTGTCAGGTAGGGACTTTGAAATTTTTTTTTCGATGTCTTCTACTGACTAATTGCTGAACCAGGACCTTTAAACAGGTGTGATGAACATATTCAGTATTTCTACCTCAGCACAAGAACATGCGTGACTGTTTACCGGTTTTTCGTGGTGTATGCCATACTTGAAGAGTTGTTTTGCGGTTCTCTTCATATGACTGTGATTAACTTTGGCATTGGTACACGTGTTTTTGTATTTTCTACCTCAGTAACAGACCTGTAAAAGTACCACCTTTTGGTGGAGTTTGTTTTTGGTTTGCGGGTTTAACACAAGTGAATTTGATTCACAGAACAAGGGCAATAATTAAGTTGTTTTTTTCAATCTAGGCTTGAGAGCACTGGATAGGGCTGTGTTCGTCATATCCCTGTTCAACATATTTGTGTGATTTTGTCTACTTTCAGATTTTTTAGCTTTAACCCTTGTGCTTGCAGCCACCTGTTGGCCTAGTGTTAACAGTACGGGTGGCTGCACGCCTGACAACGAAAGTCTGAGGAGAGCGAAAAGAAAATCTATGTATGCATTAACTTATTTAACCCCACGGCCTCATTTATCAAATTTTGGAGATGTCACCTATCAACTATATACCAGCCGTAGGAGACGGTTCGACCATGATAATTCAAGGGTAGTGCCAGATTAGCTTGGCGCCTAATGGCGCCAAGCTAATCTGGCACTACACTTGAATTATCATGGTCGAGCTATTTCATGCATTAGTAATGTCAGGGCTAAACGGATTAACACATTTGAGACGTGCTGCATTCGGATACGCGGCTTTATGCCCCGTATTCGGATGAGGCACGTCTGGAATGAGTTAACGCATCAGCGACCGAACACGATATAGAAGCACCTTCTTGAAGGAGGCATTGATTTACGTGAGCTCCCGAATGTGGGAGGTGGGAGGGGGAGAGTTACGTTGTTTGTATCCATTCATACGTGAAAATGTTGCATTGATGTTGATAATTTTTTTAAAATTATTTTATTTGTTTTTCTTATCATTTGACTTCTTTTAATTTTTTTCCGAGTCTATGATCAACATAACACTTGCAATCTGACTGAACTTACCTCATACGCGACGAGCCGCATCCGAATGCAGCCCGTCTTTAATGTGTTAAACTAGTGGTTTGTATTGTGTGCGAGTGAAAATATTATATTTGTTTTAAGAATATTCTTCAATGTTTTGTTTGTACACCATGATTTCTTCTTAAGTCTGTGTGTACATGCATACGTACAAACAGGTCTACTCTGTCCCTGCAAGCAACAGTTCCTCGTGTACGCCATTTTTCTGTAAGTTTTATTTTATTATTTCAAAATGAGCGTGTGTAATACACATACTATAACTAATGGTCAAAACTTAAGGGCCACCCCAATTTTTTGTGTCATTGTTTACAGTCGTCGCAAGCACGCTAAAAAAATAGGCCTACAATGTTCTTTCGATCCAAATGGGTTAAAATTTGAACTTAGACAGTCTATTGTACAGGGAACAATAGACAACAATTCATCAATTTCCACGAACGTGTCAAATGCACGTAAAACATCGTCAGTTTTTGTGAAAAGCAGAGCGATATTGGCAAACGTACCAAAGGCAGGCAGGTGGAAACACTCGGTAAAGTCGTGATGCCCGTGGTAAAGGGGTCAGTCGTGAACACTGAGCACTTCTGTTTCGGTACAAATACCGGTACAGTAGGGGCGTAATTGTCACTTTCCTAACCATGCCACCACGACGAAGCCTAACGCCAGTAGATCAAGGCCGGGCGCTAGCATGGCTGCAGGAAGGAATTTCCGGAAGAGAAGTTGGGAGACGTCTTGGGGTGTCCCATTCAGTGATCCAAATATCGGCATGAACATTTGTGACAAATTTACTGTGATATGATACCGAAGTTAGTTTTTGTATCCAGCTATACATATCCGTGATGATAAATAAATGACTGTGATGACAAAATTTATGATGTAGGACTGCTAGCAAGTGTGGACAAGCGTTTTATGTCATCGGCTAACTCAAAAGACTAGGTACACAAACTTATTCACACACCATATAATTATAACCCATATCATACTGAGGCCAAAAGCTTCAAATGTGTACACTGCCATATACAAGCTACATTGTAGTACTTACAAATAAAGATATGGACAAATGGCTTTAGTTCAAGGGTGGTGCCAGAAGGGCTTGGCGCCTACAGACGCCAAGCTATTCTGGCACTACCCTTGAACTATTTTAGTCAAACGTATTTCGGTGTATTCCGAATGATAAGGGATAATTAACCCTTTGACTGCTATTAACTATACAGCTCATTGGAAAAAACGAATTTTCCGCCGAAATGATAGCGTCATTAGCAGTGAAAGGGATAGGTGTTAATTTTGCAATTTCCTGGAGACGTCTGTGTGAGATGGATCGGCAATGATAGATAGTTCAAGGGTGGTGCAAGATTAGCTATTCTGCTAATAGCCAAGCTATTCTGGCACTACCCTTGAACTATAATGGCCGATCCGCTGCAAGGTATCCGGAGGCTGAGGATAAGAGCTGAGCTGCGTGGCCGGCTGTTTGAGACAAATGATGTCCGACGGCTTTTCGAGGGGTCGCCGGACACTATGTCCGGCTGTCAGGCTAAGATTAGTCCGGAAGCTTCTAGCAAAGTCGCATGGAGAAGAGCGGTGAGTTTTTGTAATGCGTAGATTCGCTGAGAATAGCGGACCAGAACGTTCGAGCAAAATCGCGCTCTATCTAGTGACCTCGTACTATGTGCGACATCAAAGTGTCGGCAACATTTTTGCAACCCAGTATCAAAGCCGCTCTAATATTCATAGTCATAGTTGTTTTCTGTACACGTGAATTTAGCAGCCGGTCAGTGTGTATAGACCTCACCGGTGTGCGCATTTTCAGCCAATCAGAAAATAAATTTAAAAAAATTGCCGCTGCGCCGGTTCTGTTGCTGGGTCAGGTGCCACAAACTTTCCCGTAACTAAGCAAGGAAATAAGCAATCCAGACCAAAAAGGTGTCGCCAAGCGTGTAAAATGCAAAGAAGTACCCAACGGAGAAAGAAACACGCTTAGAAAAGATGGGTACAACACAATTTATTTAATTATTTAATTTATTTAATAAATTGTGTTGTACCCGTTTTTCTAAGCGTGTTTCTTTCTCCGTTGGGTACTTACTTACTTACTTACTTAATTACGCCTGTCACCCTTCCCCGGGTATAGGCCGTCGACGAGAGACCTCCAGCAACTGCTCCACGATGATGCGGAGAGTGGCGATCTGGTCTGTACATGATCAGTTTTTCCTGAATCCTGCTTGCTGGTCTCTCAGCTGGGGGTCAACGGAGCTCTTCATTCTCTCCAGGATGATCCTGTTGAAGACCTTTCCTGGTACTGACAGCAAGGTGATGCCTCTGTAGTTGGAACACTTGCTGAGGTCGCCTTTCATGGGAAGCTTGATTAGGTACCCCTCCTTCCAGTCAGCCGGCATAACCTCCTCTTCCCAGATCTTTTCAAACAGTGGGTACAGCAGCTCTACTGTTGTCTCTAGGTCTGCTTTCAGAGACTCCGCTGGGATGCCATCTGGCCCTGCTGCTTTGCCGTTCTTCAAAAATGCCACTGCTCTTCTGATCTCTTCCCGGCTGGGTCTGTCACAGCTGGTGGGTAGGTCGGTCTCTGCTGGCTGGATGTCTGGGGGGTCGGGGGGGGGGGGGGAGGGGGTCGGGGGTGGGGGGGGGGGGCTGGGTCTGTTCAGTAACTCTTCAAAATACTCGGCCCATCTGTCGAGTTGGTCTGCTCTGTCTGCAATAGGCTTGCCTTCTTTGTCTTTTACTGGTCTTTCTGTATGGTCATACTTGCCCGACAATCTTCTGGTAATGTCGTAAAGCTGTTTCATGTTGCCGCTGCCTGCTGCCTTTTCTGCCTCTGCTGCTAGGCTGTCTGTGTAGGCCCTCTTGTCTGCCCTGGTACTCCTCTTCACCTCGCGGTTGGCTTCCGAGTATTCCTCCTGTGCCCTTGCTTTGGCTGCTTTCGTGCGACTGTTGTTGACAACTGCTTTCTTCTGCTTCCTCACTTCTATCTTATTCAGGGTCTGTGCCGACAGCCAGTCCTTGTGATGGTGTTTCCTGAACCCTACAGTGTCTTTGCAGGTTGAGTTCAGCGCCTCTCTAACTGCCTTCCACTGCTGCTCTGTGGTGACCGCCTCCTCTTCATTTACTAGCTCCTGTAGCGCTTGAAACCGGTTGGACAGCACCAGTTTGAACTCTTCTCTCACTCCAGTCTCTCTCAGGAGGCCTACATTATAGCGCTGTCTTCTTGTTGTCTCTGTGCGGCTTTTCTTTAACTTGAGCTTTATTCTTAAGGTAAGCAGATGGTGGTCTGAAGCGACATCTGCTCCCCTCCTCACTCGAACATCTTGAAAGGATCGTCTAAATTTCTTGCTAATGCAGATGTGGTCTATTTGGTTCTCTGTAGTATACCCGGGTCTGCCCTGGGGGACTTGGGTGGGGTTAGGTATTTTTTAGTTCCCAGGGTCACCCTGGTCAGCCCCACAGGGTGGGTTTTTCTCTCTATTCTGGGGCATGTGTTTCTGTCTACCCTTTGTCCATTCACCTGTATTTGCCTTTTTAAAACTCTCCCTACTGTCTGCACTGCCTGTAGCTCTTGATAT
Organism: Semisulcospira habei; assembly: GCA_036245525.1. NCBI lineage: Eukaryota > Metazoa > Mollusca > Gastropoda > Semisulcospiridae > Semisulcospira > Semisulcospira habei. The sequence continues at coordinate 257,463,868 of BTPG01000002.1, read as the reverse complement.
TGGATGTGTGTTGCTAAATGGTCTTAGCTTTATTTAGGCCCCATGTGTTAGGTTTATTTAACGTATTTGACCGGCTGGCGACATACATTCAATGTTCTGGGGTTTTTTTTTGTGTTTTTTTTTTCACAAGCAGTGCAGGCACGTCCTGAGAAAGCCTTGTTGCTGTCGGGACGTTAAGCAATGTACAATCAATCAATCTCTGTAGTATGGTCAGGTGAGACCCAAGTTGCTTTGTGTATTCTTCTGTGTGGGAAGATGCTGCCTCCAATGACAAGTCTGTTTAGAGCACAAAAGTCTACAAACCTCTCCCCGTTCTCACTCATCTCTCCTAGTTCCTGTCTCCCCATCACCTCTTCTTAACCCACCCGGGTCTGCCCTGGGGGACTTGGGTGGGGTTAGGTACTTTTTAGTTCCCAGGGTCACCCTGGTCAGCCCCACAGGGTGGGTTTTCCTTTCTATTCTGGGGCATGTGTTTCTGTCTACCCGAGGTCCATTCATCTGTATTTGCCTTTTTAAAACTCTTCCTACTGTCTGCACTGCCTGTAGCTCTTGATATTGGATGTGTGTTGCCAAATGGTTTTAGCTTTATTTAGGCCCCATGTTGTAGGTTTATTTAACGTAGTGGACTGGCTGGCGACATACATTCAATATTCTGTTGTGTTTTTTTTCTCCACAAGCAGTGCAGGCACGTCCTGAAAAAGCCTTGTTGCTGTCGGGACGTTTAAGCAATGTACAATCAATCAAACCCATCACCTCTTCGTATCCGGTGTTGTCCTCCCCTATTTTGGCATTAAAATCGCCCATGACGATGGTGATGTCTCGCTCCGCACATTTGTCCACAGCACTCTGGAGTCGGTCGTAGAACTCTTGTTTCTCTTCCTCGTCACTGTCATTGGTGGGCGCATAACACTGGATGACGTTCAGCTTGATCTTTTTCTTGGTTCTAAAGGCTGCTGTGATAATTCTTGGCCCAAGAGGTTCCCAGCCCATCAGCGCTCTCTGTGCCACTGGTGACAGCGGCATGAATGCTACTCCTGTACGGGGGGCATTCTCCTCTTCATGACCTGAATACAGAATCATCTCCCCACTTAACAGCCTTTTCTGGCCAGACTGCGTCCATCTGGCTTCACTGATACCTAGCAGGGAAAGGTTGTACTTTTGCATTTCCGCTGCTATCTGGGCGGCCTTGCCGCTCTGGTACATGGTCTTGACATTCCATGTGCCCATGGTTGTGTCCCTGGATAGAGAGAGGCGGCTCGGTCCTGTGGCTTCCGAAGACTTCCGGCTTTCACCACAGGATGTCATAAATCTTCTGGTAGAAAAACCTTCCTCCTCCAGGAAAGGAATTGCTGTTTGTCTGTTCGTCGGCGTTTTTGTAGCTATTTCCTTATTTGCAGGGTGGGGAAGCTACCCCCACGCCCAACCCCCTTACTAGGAGGACCAAGGGTTTTCTGTCGGGGTCACCTTCTCTTAGACCATGTTGGTTCACGGCACCTTATTTCATTCGGTGCACCCCTCTCGCGAGGGACCCCCTATCCACCACCCAGGGGACGCACCTCAACGCCATATGGTCCCAGCGCGAGGGTTGGGTACTTGTAAGCAAGGAAATAGCGAAGCGCGATACTGTTTGTGCGCATACACTTCACTGAAATGCATGGTTAGGCATTGCGATTGGGGTACCTGCAATCGGGACGAAAGCTACCCTAAGCTTCTGGCTTTTTTTTCATCCCGAAACCAACGCAATGGGCTGAATAAAACTGAACTTGCTGTAGACCGCACACTGATCCGCGGCATCTCAACATAGGGATACTACCCCCCCCCCCCCCCCCACTTTAGAGGACAAGAGCAAACGCAGAGCTGTTTGTATGCGGTAAGTGTCATTTCCCTAGATTATTCTGACTTACTTTACTTACTTACGCCTGTCACCCCTCCCCGGGTATAGGCCGTCGATGACAGACCTCCAGCGACTCCTGTCCTGTGCTTCTCCTTCGATTTTACTCCAGGTGGTTCCCAGTCTCTTGATGTCTGCTTGGAGGTCTTGACGCCAGGTGTTTCTCGGCCTGCCTCTTTTCCTCATCATTGGTAACGGGAACGATGTGATCTATACAAAAATTAACCCTGTTGGTGTCGGTAGCGGCTTTAGTCGCGATGATTCCGGCCGGAATCATCGCGACTAAAACCGCTACCGACACCCAACAGGTTAAGTGAAACACGACACAAGTTTGCAGTTCACGTCCACTCACAAATGAAAGATCTAACCGTAGTACAGTGACCGTCATAAACCGTATGCTTAGGCCCTACGTCCCGGAGGAATAAACACTGTTCCCAGCGGATGTTGGGTTCTCCGCTGTTCCAGGCACTGGTCAGGTTAAACTCCTGGCCGTTCCAGAAGAAGTAGGTGTTGTTGGTATAACGGTCGAACCCATCCACTAAAACGTACGACGCATGCGGTATGTTCCTGCCTGATAAAAAAAAAGAGATGTTAGAATGATGAGATATGACAAAGACTGATCCATTTTTATAATTTCAAATACACACGCGCATGCACGCACGCATGCACACACACACACACACACATGCACGCACGCACGCATACACACACAAGCACTCACACGCACAAACACAAGCACACACAGCAACAGCAGCCACACTAATTTCAAACACGCGCGCGCGCACACACACACACACATACACACACACACACACACACACACACACACACACACACACACACACACACACACACAGAACTTGACAAACAAACCAACCAACAAGCAAACGAACGAACGAATCAATGAACCAATTAAGCCAACCAAGCATCCACCCACCCACCCACCCAACCACCCAACCGACCGGCAAACCAACAAACAAACCAGACGTTTGCGATCTTACAGGTAAGCAAGACATTAACCCGTTAAGTACCGAGAAAATTTGAACACCACCCAACTGCAATAGGTATAGCTCCTCATGAGCCCTTTTAGTTTGCCTCTTACTTGCAGCTTGCCTCTCACTGTCACTACTTTGAATTCAGGTTCCTGGCACATCTAGAGTGTTTCGATCTTGAATTAACTAAGGTAGCTGAAACACAGCCTGCGTCAGCTGGCACTGAAAGGGTTAAATTAAACACATAATCTAAAAGAACAAAGCTCCCTGTTTATCTTCCTCGACCCGCTCCTCACGACGAGCGATTCAAGGCATTTAACGGAAATAAACGGTGTGATAATTCTTTTTCATGTCACTTTTATTTGTTGTTGGTGGTGTTGTTGATGATGATGTTCATAATACCAATTTTGTTACAATGACAACGTTCTTGTCATTAAGTTGTTGGTTTCTGGTTTTTTTTTTAAACAAAAATTAGCGAATGGGTATGTTTCATAAAGTGTACTAAAAAACAGGGGAAAATGGATATGGAACAAAACCAACCAACAAAAAAACCCAAGCGACAAACAAACAAATAAAGAAACAAACAAACAAACAAACAAACAAACAAACAAACAAACAAACAAACAAACAAACAAATTAACTAACTAACAAACAATGAAACAAACAAACAAACAAACAAACAAAATAAATTAGTCACATCAACAGTGTGCTGGTGTGTGATGGAGTTCGTTATCTAGTGAGTCATTTGGGTTTAGCGCCGAGCAGGCAACTAAGGCAGTCTCACGGCGGGTATGTGATGAAAGCCTTCACCAGTAGCAAAACGTCATAAATGGCCCACGACGGCCGCAGTGAGCTGTGCGCGGGCCCACTGCGGCCGTCGTGGGCCCGAGGACGTTTTGCTGACTTCAGGTAAGGTCCCAGAACCACAGACCAGCACACACACCTACTTTTAATGTAAGTGCTCAGTGCCTGTATCTTCTGGTCCGAGTTTAGCATGATCAGGTGCCCGCCCTCTTCCACACAGGTCGTCTCGGCGTCCTCCTTATTCTTAGTACTCAAACCAAGGGGAATCACAGCGCTGGACATACAACAGTTAGATCCCCTGCCCCCGCCTATCAGGCACTCAATCGCCAGCCCACAGAGAAATACGCAGGTATAGAATAAGACAATCATTTCCATCCTCAAAAAAGGATGGATCAGGTCTCTTATATAACCCATGTCTTTCTCCGGAACTTAGGAAGTAGGCAGGAGAAACATACATACACAAACATGAAGGTGCGCTACTATATGTGGTCGGGTAAATACCCTGATTTCCCACAGTAGATGCACAGAACATTACACAACAATGTAACGATACAAATTTTGCCTCGAGTTATACGTGATACTCACAAACCAGATAGGTGAGGCTAGCGCTGGCAGAATTGTCAGTACTCAAACCAAGGGGAATCACAGCGCTGGACATACAACAGTTAGATCCCCTGCCCCCGCCTATCAGGCACCCAATCGCCAGCCCACAGAGAAATACGCAGGTATAGAATAAGACAATCATTTCCATCCTCAAAAAAGGATGGATCAGGTCTCTTATATAACCCATGTCTTTCTCCGGAACTTAGGAAGTAGGCAGGAGAAACATACATACACAAACATGAAGGTGCGCTACTATATGTGGTCGGGTAAATACCCTGATTTCCCACAGTAGATGCACAGAACATTACACAACAATGTAACGATACAAATTTTGCCTCGAGTTATACGTGATACTCACAAACCAGATAGGTGAGGCTAGCGCTGGCAGAATTGTCAGTACTCAAACCAAGGGGAATCACAGCGCTGGACATACAACAGTTAGATCCCCTGCCCCCGCCTATCAGGCACCCAATCGCCAGCCCACAGAGAAATACGCAGGTATAGAATAAGACAATCATTTCCATCCTCAAAAAAGGATGGATCAGGTCTCTTATATAACCCATGTCTTTCTCCGGAACTTAGGAAGTAGGCAGGAGAAACATACATACACAAACATGAAGGTGCGCTACTATATGTGGTCGGGTAAATACCCTGATTTCCCACAGTAGATGCACAGAACATTACACAACAATGTAACGATACAAATTTTGCCTCGAGTTATACGTGATACTCACAAACCAGATAGGTGAGGCTAGCGCTGGCAGAATTGTCAGTACTCAAACCAAGGGGAATCACAGCGCTGGACATACAACAGTTAGATCCCCTGCCCCCGCCTATCAGGCACCCAATCGCCAGCCCACAGAGAAATACGCAGGTATAGAATAAGACAATCATTTCCATCCTCAAAAAAGGATGGATCAGGTCTCTTATATAACCCATGTCTTTCTCCGGAACTTAGGAAGTAGGCAGGAGAAACATACATACACAAACATGAAGGTGCGCTACTATATGTGGTCGGGTAAATACCCTGATTTCCCACAGTAGATGCACAGAACATTACACAACAATGTAACGATACAAATTTTGCCTCGAGTTATACGTGATACTCACAAACCAGATAGGTGAGGCTAGCGCTGGCAGAATTGTCAGTACTCAAACCAAGGGGAATCACAGCGCTGGACATACAACAGTTAGATCCCCTGCCCCCGCCTATCAGGCACCCAATCGCCAGCCCACAGAGAAATACGCAGGTATAGAATAAGACAATCATTTCCATCCTCAAAAAAGGATGGATCAGGTCTCTTATATAACCCATGTCTTTCTCCGGAACTTAGGAAGTAGGCAGGAGAAACATACATACACAAACATGAAGGTGCGCTACTATATGTGGTCGGGTAAATACCCTGATTTCCCACAGTAGATGCACAGAACATTACACAACAATGTAACGATACAAATTTTGCCTCGAGTTATACGTGATACTCACAAACCAGATAGGTGAGGCTAGCGCTGGCAGAATTGTCAGTACTCAAACCAAGGGGAATCACAGCGCTGGACATACAACAGTTAGATCCCCTGCCCCCGCCTATCAGGCACCCAATCGCCAGCCCACAGAGAAATACGCAGGTATAGAATAAGACAATCATTTCCATCCTCAAAAAAGGATGGATCAGGTCTCTTATATAACCCATGTCTTTCTCCGGAACTTAGGAAGTAGGCAGGAGAAACATACATACACAAACATGAAGGTGCGCTACTATATGTGGTCGGGTAAATACCCTGATTTCCCACAGTAGATGCACAGAACATTACACAACAATGTAACGATACAAATTTTGCCTCGAGTTATACGTGATACTCACAAACCAGATAGGTGAGGCTAGCGCTGGCAGAATTGTCAGTACTCAAACCAAGGGGAATCACAGCGCTGGACATACAACAGTTAGATCCCCTGCCCCCGCCTATCAGGCACCCAATCGCCAGCCCACAGAGAAATACGCAGGTATAGAATAAGACAATCATTTCCATCCTCAAAAAAGGATGGATCAGGTCTCTTATATAACCCATGTCTTTCTCCGGAACTTAGGAAGTAGGCAGGAGAAACATACATACACAAACATGAAGGTGCGCTACTATATGTGGTCGGGTAAATACCCTGATTTCCCACAGTAGATGCACAGAACATTACACAACAATGTAACGATACAAATTTTGCCTCGAGTTATACGTGATACTCACAAACCAGATAGGTGAGGCTAGCGCTGGCAGAATTGTCAGTACTCAAACCAAGGGGAATCACAGCGCTGGACATACAACAGTTAGATCCCCTGCCCCCGCCTATCAGGCACCCAATCGCCAGCCCACAGAGAAATACGCAGGTATAGAATAAGACAATCATTTCCATCCTCAAAAAAGGATGGATCAGGTCTCTTATATAACCCATGTCTTTCTCCGGAACTTAGGAAGTAGGCAGGAGAAACATACATACACAAACATGAAGGTGCGCTACTATATGTGGTCGGGTAAATACCCTGATTTCCCACAGTAGATGCACAGAACATTACACAACAATGTAACGATACAAATTTTGCCTCGAGTTATACGTGATACTCACAAACCAGATAGGTGAGGCTAGCGCTGGCAGAATTGTCAGTACTCAAACCAAGGGGAATCACAGCGCTGGACATACAACAGTTAGATCCCCTGCCCCCGCCTATCAGGCACCCAATCGCCAGCCCACAGAGAAATACGCAGGTATAGAATAAGACAATCATTTCCATCCTCAAAAAAGGATGGATCAGGTCTCTTATATAACCCATGTCTTTCTCCGGAACTTAGGAAGTAGGCAGGAGAAACATACATACACAAACATGAAGGTGCGCTACTATATGTGGTCGGGTAAATACCCTGATTTCCCACAGTAGATGCACAGAACATTACACAACAATGTAACGATACAAATTTTGCCTCGAGTTATACGTGATACTCACAAACCAGATAGGTGAGGCTAGCGCTGGCAGAATTGTCAGTACTCAAACCAAGGGGAATCACAGCGCTGGACATACAACAGTTAGATCCCCTGCCCCCGCCTATCAGGCACCCAATCGCCAGCCCACAGAGAAATACGCAGGTATAGAATAAGACAATCATTTCCATCCTCAAAAAAGGATGGATCAGGTCTCTTATATAACCCATGTCTTTCTCCGGAACTTAGGAAGTAGGCAGGAGAAACATACATACACAAACATGAAGGTGCGCTACTATATGTGGTCGGGTAAATACCCTGATTTCCCACAGTAGATGCACAGAACATTACACAACAATGTAACGATACAAATTTTGCCTCGAGTTATACGTGATACTCACAAACCAGATAGGTGAGGCTAGCGCTGGCAGAATTGTCAGTACTCAAACCAAGGGGAATCACAGCGCTGGACATACAACAGTTAGATCCCCTGCCCCCGCCTATCAGGCACCCAATCGCCAGCCCACAGAGAAATACGCAGGTATAGAATAAGACAATCATTTCCATCCTCAAAAAAGGATGGATCAGGTCTCTTATATAACCCATGTCTTTCTCCGGAACTTAGGAAGTAGGCAGGAGAAACATACATACACAAACATGAAGGTGCGCTACTATATGTGGTCGGGTAAATACCCTGATTTCCCACAGTAGATGCACAGAACATCTAACTGTTGTATGTCCAGCGCTGTGATTCCCCTTGGTTTGAGTACTGACAATTCTGCCAGCGCTAGCCTCACCTATCTGGTTTGTGAGTCTCCTTATTCTTGCGGGGCGAGCCATGCAGACACGCGTACACACCCAGACCCTCCAGCCCCACGTAACAGTCAGTCACAGGGATGCCCGGAGGAGGCACAAAGACAATCACTTGAATAAAGGATGAAAGCCAACACAATAAAATTATTCAAGGCGCCTCGCCTCAATCCCAACGGAAGTGTCGTATAGCGTTGCTGGAGGCAACGCTATATGACACTTCCGTTGGGATTGAGGCGGGGCGCCTTGACCGAGTGAACCGCTGCAACGAATGAATAAACAAATAAATAAATATTCCGCTCCCCTACCACACAGCAAACCAAGAGAGAGAAAAATGAAGCCCAAGAAATATTAGAACGATTACATCCTTAACTCTTTCGAGACGTGCCGCATCCGGATTCGCGGCTTTACGCCGCGAATCCGGATGCGGCACGTCTCGAAAGAGTTAAATTACTTTATTTTATCAGCGTAGCTCTGTAAGTCAGTTTAGGATTGAACACGTGCATATCATACGTGTAAAGAATCATACAGCTAGGGAGATATGCTTACGGTTGAAACAGTTGAAGTTTTTGGAAACACCTTCGGGAACGCAGCTGTACCCAAAGGGACATGGTCCTTTCTCACATTCATTCTGAAAAGCAAACAGCCGGGTAACAATCAGAGTGTGTCCGCTTCGGCTAAAGTGAAACATTGTAACGCCCATGGATACAATGACAATCGCTCGATTACACCTAACCTTTTAGCCACTGACAGCGGGAGGTGGATCACCCATGATAGTTCAAGGTTGGTGCCGGATGAGCTTGGCCCCTCCACTGTGGGGCCAAGCTCCTCCGGCACTACCCTTGAACTATCAAGGCTGACCCCGCATCTCCGGCAGTAGGTAAACGTGTACAGTCTCGGGAAGATACTATCACAGTTTCAGAAAGTGCTCGATCCTCAACCTGGAAAGGCCAAATCGGGGCGCTGCGTATTCAAAGGACTGTTAATGACTGTAGCAAGCTATTCTGGCACCACCCTTGAACTATCATGCTCGATCTGTCTCTAGAATTGTAATACAGTCCTTCAGAGGGCAACTTCAAAATTATGGGATTTCGATCCTGGGGCAGAATGTGTTCAGTTTGATTATTACAGGAATGAAACTGTGGCTGGGTTTCGAGCTGCGTCATGTTAAGCATTTAAACGCATAAAAATATTACAGCCTAAATCAAACAAACACACACAAAAAAATCTGCGACGTAACGGTAAATGAATTAACAACCAAAAACAACACACACAAAATTCGAGTAAAACAGTAAGTCCATTTTTAGAGAAAATCCAAATTTTCATATAACGAAAATCTCGATTTTCTCAACAACAAAAAAGAAGATGCTTTCTGTCTTTTGATTTGAGAGGGCATAAACATAAAATATTACGAGAGACAAACAAGCGAACATGTTGAAGAAGAAACACAAGGAATTTATAGGTGAAAGCACACACGGACATCATGTTAGATAGGTGTGTATGTCTATGTATGCGTGCGTGCATGCGTGTGACCAGAACGTCCTACCTTGCAGTGGGAACCAGAAACCTCAGGCTGCGAATATTGCTGATCATCGATGTACTCTTCCAGTATCGAAGTGCAGTTTGTTGATACCATGTCATAAACCACACTATGACACCCCGTCGTGTACCAGCATACCTTCTGGCACTGCAGTCTGTTAGTTATTCCAGAGATTCCGTACCTGGAGTCTGCGGTTTGCATTATACTGATGTCAGTTTTGTTGTAACAGTTTGAGACAACTTGAGCGCACAGGCTAAACAGCAAGGAACACACGAAGACGATGCAGAAAACCATTGCGCAGAACACGCTCGTCTCAGGCTAGAAGTTTGTGACACAAACGCAAAATACGAGTTTTAACATATTCGAGACGTGCCGCATCCGGATACGCGGCATAAGCCGCGTATCCGGATGCGACACTTCTCGAACGTGTTAAAAAAAACAACAACTGTGTATTTGACAAGTAGGTTATAGCACTGTCAGGGGAGGGAAATGTGCATGATCGACCATTTATCATAGATCTACTGTGGCCAAAGCACAAAAAAAAAAAAAAAAAGAAAGAGATAGGAAAGAGAGGGGGCGCTAAGAGAGTGACTGAAAGCTATGCATATGGAAGCCCCCCCCCCCCCCGAAGGGGGGCGTATCACATATCCACCGTTCCAGCCACTCAGTGCATGGAAATAGGTCCCCCAAGGGGGGTCCAGATATTTAGCCGGTGTGGACAGCTGTTTCGGTCTTGGCGACCTCTTCAGCACACCATCGGCAATACTGGACCCCCCTTGGGGGACCTAGATTTAAATTTCCATGCACTGAGTGGCTGGAACGGTGGATATGTGATACGCCCCCCTTCGGGGGGGGGGGGGGGGGGCTTCCATATGCATTGCTTTCAGTCACTCTCTTAGCGCCCCCTCTCTTTCCTATCTCTTTTTTTGTGTGCTTTGGCCACAGTAGATCTATGATCACTGGTCGATCATGCACATTTCTCTCCCCTGACAGTGCTATAACCTACTTTACTTTGTAACCTTCCTAAAATATTAGCACTGGCAGTCTCCCCTTTTCTTTTCATTTATTACTACAGTATCGACTGCAACCCCTTCCCCCCTTTTGGTAGGTTCTCTTTTAGGGTGCATGGAAATTTAACTCTAGGTGGTGGCATGGAATGTATGCCCCTGCAGACACCACAGTAAAATGTGGTTGTCATTGCAGGTAGGCAGGATTTCCTGCCTTCTCCAGTATTGCCGATGGTGTGCTAAAGAGGTCGCCAAGACTGAAACAGCTGTCCACACCGGCTAAATATCTGGACCCCCCCCCCCCCCCCCCTTGGGGGACCTAGATTTATATTTCCATGCACTGAGTGGCTTGAACGGTGGATATGTGATACGCCCCCCTTCGGGGGGATGGGGGGGGCGGGGGCTTCCATATGCATTGCTTTCAGTCACTCTCTTAGCGCCTCCTCTCTTTCCTATCTCTTTTTTTGTGCTTTGGCCACAGTAGATCTATGATCACTGGTCGATCATGCACATTTCTCTCCCCTAACAGTGCTATAACCTACTTTACTTTGTAACCTTCCTAAAATATTAGCACTGGCAGTCTCCCCTTTTCTTTTCATTTTTTTGTGTATTTGACAATAATTGCAAGACAACACCTCATTAAATTTTGTTTGGTGCTTTAAAATTGTGTCCTCGTGTGCACAAAGAATTTCAGTGCTGTCGTTCTTTCAATCTGCTGTGAAGTATTTCGGCACCTTGGGACTGTCGCATTCCTCGGATGACGCTCAAGGTAATGTTCGTATTTTAGAGGGGCAAAGAAAGAACATTTTTGTGTTCCATTGATGTTTCACTTTCCGCTGAATTTTAAACTTCACGTTAAGACTGCTGATAGTAAATTAGAATAATTATTTTAAGATCTCAAGACATGTAAGACTTTTAATCCGAATTAATGTAAAGAAGTGTACCTGTTCCTGCTTCTAGAAGCTAACAGGTTAAATGTAATATCAAAATCAAAAATCCGTACAGTTCGAAAGTTGACAGACAATATCATATACATGTACAACAAGTCACTGTGTTCACACAACTGATAAAGTTTCTAATTCTAGCAAATAACAAAATAGCATCAACAAGGCGTTTGCCTTCTCCTACGGTCGAGGGTACCCGAGCAAATGAATGGACCATGTGTTTGATATTGAGTTTCTCTCACAGGGAGGTACTTGTGCTGTTTGAATCGTTTTTACTTCCAGTGCCAAGTAACTGAGCACAAAACACTCCGTACAAGTCGACGTAGACGAAAGCACTATGTTAACCCTTTAACTGCTGGGGAAAGGCGAATGCTATCCAGCTGCAAGAGCCATAAACCCTCATGAGCCCCCGCAGTCGCGGGGGCTCATGAGGGTTTATGGCTCTTTAAAGTCTATGTTCTTTATTCGTACATTTGTCCCATCATCAGTGTACATTTCTGTTCATCAAGCGAATGTCCGTCAGGATGCAGTCGTTTCGGAAGCGAAATTCGTGATCACTGGGGTTAAAGTGTATAGCGCTGTTGGTTTTCAGCACTTTTGTAAATCAGGGGCAGCGCCTGATTAGCTTAGCGCCTGAGAAGGCACTAAGCTAATCAGCCACCACCCGTGAAAGGCACCAAGCTAATCGTATTCAAGTAAGTGTTTTTATTTCTGCAGTTTGCGGTGGACGTGGAAGATAAGGGCCATTTGAACTCTTGCCCCCTTTAGCCGACACGGTTGACCGGACATCTAGCGCTCACTCAGTATCAATAATCGATGACGAGCTATAATAGCAGGTGTTTTGGTCGGACATAATCTAAATTAATGAAGTATGGTTTTTTTTTTTCCTCCATTGTCACTGCACAGATTATGGAAGCTTGCCTCTACCTCTACCATCCGTCAATGTATACATGAAATATTCAGTCATTAGTGACTGGGGGCAGAGGGAGGTGCAACAAACGACTATAATAAAATTCAGTGATAATTGTGCGTGTGGATGTGTGTTTCGTTGTTTGTGATGGTCTGTGTGTGTGTGTGTGTGTGTGTGTGTGTGTGTGTGTGTGTGTGTGTGTGTGTGTGTGTGTGTGTGTGTGTGTGTGTGTGTGTGTGTGTGTGTGTGTGTGTGTGTGTGTGTGTGTGTAGGGAGGGGGAGGGGGTAGGATCGGAGTGGGGATGGCGGGCTGTGACTACGTTCACGGTCGTCGCCGTTGACACCAGGTCGAATGTTCTACCTTCGGTGGGATGAATAACTGATTGGCTTTGCCAAGCACATCAAAGGAGCCCATTCACGCCTCGTTTACTTTGACACAACAGGTACAACAGGCCATTGACCTCTTACTGACACTCCCAGAGCTTAGTGTGTAACCCGTTCAGTGCCGGGAAAACTTTAAACCACCCAAATGCAAGAGGTATAGAGTTGCGGAGGCTCATGAGGATCTATGCCTCTTTGTAACAGAACTTTGGATCCATGTTCCTGGGACATCTAGTGTTTGTTTTTTTTGGTGTTGAATCAACGAAGATTGTAGAAACACAGTCAGCGTCAGGTGGCACTGAACGGGGTAAATAGTTGACATGAGTCAAATAAATCCTTTTAGGATCACCCGCAAACACACAGACACACATACACACACAAACACACACACACACACACACACACACACACACACACACACACACACACACACACACACACACACACACACAAACACCCACACACATGCCCGCGCACACGCTGCCGAGGGAAAAAAAGCAAACGAACAAAACAAAAATTAACATGATCCATCTGCAAAAGATTTAGATAACCATGAGCCCCGCAGGTCCAGGGGCTCGTAAAGATCTGTGCCTCTTGTAGACCACACACACACACACACACACACACACACACACACACACACACACACACACACACACACACACACACACACACACACACGCGCGCGCGCGCGCGCGCGCGCGCGCGAGAACGCACACACATAATTGAAAACACTTTTCTTGAGATAAAGTAACTTTAATCAGCGTCACAGCCACTGATAACCACAACTGACATACACCCGTATCCGAGGAATAAAAGGCAGGAACAAAATTCAATGGCGGATTCCCAGTTAAAATTACACCCGTCACTACAGGTCTTCACGACGCCACGAACATGGTGCTGTGTGCCACGGTGGGTAACCGAACATACGATGTGTCCTGCATAAAAATAACATGACAGAAGTAAATCGAACCAGCAAGAGACATAAATCCTCATGAACCTCCAAGATGCCATGCTGATCTATGCCTCTTGCTGATGTTCAGCCTGTTGCCTGTCCTGTCAGTAGAGCATGGACTCCCTACAGTGGTACTGATCACAGTAAAGTTAGACCACAGGGGTCAGTTGCACGAGTGAGATTAGTCCTAAGCCAGTCGCTAAGCAAGGTGCCCCGCTTTAGCGGAGCACCTTGTTTAGTGGCTGGCGCTGGACTAAGCTCACTCATGCAAATGGCCCCAGGTCACGGCAGTGTCCTACACCAGTCTGCACCCTGACGCGACTCGGCCTCATTAAAACGACATACCAGTTATCCGCCCAATGCGTAACTCGTCAACTAAAAGACACACGTCATGCATCTTTTGATGGCGGACGAACTGCATCTGGGGCAATCACCTCATGTAAGGATTTTCTTTTCTGACGACAAGTAGGAGAAAATTAACTCATTCGAGGGGCTGGAATGAGTAAACTCTTGTAAACGGCTGGTGCATATATATTTTGCTTGAGACAGCTGCGAGTTCGTGATTCGAGTAGGGGCATCGTACGTTATCTCCATGTTATCATTATTGTTATTAATGTTAATGATGTTAATCCTGTTATTAATGTTAATCATGCTATTAATTTACTAATTTATTAATTTATTACTTTATCAGTTCATTAATTCATTAATTCATTAATATTGTATTAATAATTTCTCGACGGCGAGTAGCGTCAGGGGCAAGTAACTCGTGTATGCAGCTGCCGCGACAAGTGGGCCAGATCGACGGCGGGTGTCATCTGGGAAATCGTATCAACATTTACAGCCGACATTCACAACAAAGGACTTGATCAAAATTTACAACGATTAATTTAAACGATAACAGAATGACTCAAATATAACGGCTTGATATCACAAAACTGTATCGCAGCTCTGGTTTAAGTCAAAATGGTCTAAAAGAACCCAAAAATGTCTAATGATGAAAAATGCACAGTTCAAACCCAACATACTATGGCAATAAAAATAATTGTTAAGAAAAAGCTGGACATAAAATTTCATTAATCCCTTCACTGCCGAGAAAAAGCGAGTCACGGTCCACCTGCAAGAGACATAGATCCTCATGAGCCCCCGCAAGTGCGGGGGCTCGTGAGGATCTATGTCTCTTGCTGACGCCACTTTACATTCAGGCTTCTTTGGACGGCTGGGGCTATGCATGAATAAATACTTCAACTAAACAATTATGCGATCACTGGCAGTGAAGGGGTTATCCACTTCATTGTTACAAAAAAAAAAAAAAGCCTGTTGTGGAAGTTAGGTGTTGTTGATGCAGAATGAAACAAAATGTCAAGAGAATGCTTCAAGAATGAAACAAAATGTCAAGAGAATGCTTCAGTCAGCCCGTTAAACTCGGACACGTCCCCACACCACCTGCAGACATTTATCAACATACTATGTCTTAGATACACATCCCTACTCCAGGCAGTAAATAAGACCGCAATGTCTCCTTTATAACTATTCTTAGCATGTAATGCTGGACAAAAGGGCTAACTTAACTCATTCAGCCCGACGGCCGTATTTCCCAAATTTTGGAGGCGTCATCTAATGACTATGCACCAGTTGCAGGAGACGGCTCGACCATGATAATTCAAGGGCAGTGCCAGATTAGCTTGGCGCCGACAGGCGCCAAGTTAATCTGGCACTACCCTTGAATTATCATGGTCGACCCATCTCCTGCTGTAGTGCGTCAGGGCTGAATGGGTTAATTATCAAGTTTGAATCTCGAAAGATGTTACTGTTCTTCTTCTCCTCTGTAGAGAGAGTTTTTGCCATACGCTCAAAAGACAGTGGAAAACCTCTTGTACGTGTGCCTACTCACATGAATTGTGAAAAGAAGGGTAGTAAAGTCTTAGCTGCGGCAAAACAACATTGATAACCCGATGTATCGGCGAATTTAAGCATTCAACACCCGCCATGAATCAGATCGCTTTAACTTTTCAAGACATGTCACATCAAAGCACCCCAGTACACAAAAGGCCATAGGGGCCGACGTCGGCCCGATAGCCTTTTGCCGTATATCCGTATGCGGCACATCTCGAATGTGTTAACTGGTGGTAGAGAATGAATGCAATCCAAGAAATGCACGTGAAAATAATCGTATGCACTCGTACCAAAACGAACAAAAACAGCCAACAACAAAAATATCCCAGTTATAGACAGTTAAATAGGAAATTGCAATCTGAGTCCTGCCTTTCTAGTTTTACGTTGTTTTTTTTTTTGGGAATTAGTTCATATTTTAAGCGAAAAAAAAAACCAACAAAAAAGCCCAGGGCTCAGGTGTCGATGTGTTCGCAAGCTGATACATTTTTTTGAGCATCAATGAATAAAGTTATACAGACATACATGAACAAAATTCTCTGTTTGTTGTAAAGGAGTGGCCAAGAGGAACGGACAAAGTCAACGGTTTTTTGGGGGAACCAGATGCAGTTTTGTGGCTCTGAGAGAAATTGCACAATTATCTGTCAGCCAGTCAACCTTTAAAACAACGTTGAGCACACCCAGCCAATAAACCAATCACACAATATAGACAGACAATGTATCAGCACAAATGAATTGAGTTCTAAAAGTAATAATAAAAACATTTCACAGTGGAAAATATTGTCAACAGCGGTATGGGCTTTGTCTCGAACGTTTTCTCTGTTTCACCCATGATTGTCCCAATTAAAAACTTTCCAGCTTTGACGCATTCGTCGTTAAAGACACGTGCAGTTTAGTTCAGCACAGATCAATATAACATACCGGGAGATGGATCGACCATGATAGTTGATGGGTAGTGCTAGATTGTCTTGGCGCCTGGAAGGCGCCAAGACAATCTGGCACTACCCATCAATTATCATAGTCGATTTACTGATCTCGCACAGCTGGCCACATCCTTTAGACAGACGTCTCTCCAAGTTGCAGAAGTCATTGTCGGGTCTGAGTTAAGTCATGCGAGGCGGGCTGTATACGAATACGCGGCTATTCGCGGCGTATCCGTAAGTGGCCCGTCTAGAATGCGTTAATCTAGAAAAACTTCAGAAGGTTCGTGTTTTACTCGCACAATCACCTCAAAAGCGTCACCGACATGTGGAACTGGAGAAGTCAACCATGTCAATTCGACAACAGCGTTTGGCACCAAGCTTGGATCGCTTGCAATGGACGAACAACAACAATCACTGCAGTTGAGCTTTTATGATAAATACAACTCACGCGATGAGGTAGACGAGCCTGAAAGAAAATTAGGAGCAAAAAGATACTGAACATTATGAAATAAATAAAGAAGTAACGATTTCATTTATTATGCCATCATGCAAGATTTCATTTCCACAGATTAGACGAGGAATTAAGCCACAATAAATTAGCGACAATACAAAAATAGCAACACAGACTTCGGCTTGTAGCGTAATCTTCATTTAGCGAATAGAAACGGACAACACTGGTGAAGATGACTTACACTGAAACCGTACATTAATTGACATAAAATCATCGATCAGTTATTTACACACTCATTAAAAAATCAATGAAAGACATGAATCATTTAATCCCTTCCCCACCACTTTAATCTGTGTTCACTCAACGATCGGAAAGTCAAGGAACGTGAAATCCCAACCAAACAGAGAACATCCCAACGAAGAAAGAAACACGCTTAGAAAAAAACAGTTACAACACTCAGCCTAATCGAAAGGTAATTCGTACTTGAGAAATTCGTGCTTGTTCGTATGTCTACTTTGAAAAAGTGTTTAAACCTAAAATATTAATAAACTGTGTTGTAACTGTCTTTCTAAGCGTGTTTCTTTCTTCGTTGGGATGTTCTCGTCCAAGGAACATGGATACAGATTGGTCACAGCATGAGCCATAGATCCCCATGAGCTCCCGCAACTGCGGGGGCTCATGAGGATCTATACCTCTTGCAGTTGGGTGTTGTTCAATTATTTCACGACATCGAAGGGTTTAATTCGTACATCAGTCAAATCATTTCTTGTGTGCTGGTCTGTGAGTTTGAACCTTACGGCTTCAGGCCACAAAGTTCAGCATCACAGATACATGTTATTCGAACATTTGAAGAGATCAACACGTCGCATAACTCGTCACAAATCATCACTTCTTTAGAACATTTATTGATTTAATAACATCAAAGCATTATTAGAACATTTATGGCTAGTGCAACTCAATGTTAAATTTGTCCACTGGTGATAATAGAGCTGACATATTTTTATAATCTATATTATATATTCATGATATGTTCCACGATTTCTTGCGTTGGCATTGAAAACATATAAAAGAGATTGTTCATATTGTGTGTTGTTCATACGTGTTCTTTAGAACTGTGCTTCTATGTTTGTGCTTTTACGTCTGTAACTCAAACTAAATCTCCAGAACTGGACAATACTGTATTCGTTTTCGTATTCGTTACCTAATTTGTTATCAGTGTGGCGTGAAAATTGTCATTGGTATTAGCGTGCTTTGCAATCACCGCGACATTTTTTTTTTTCTTTTCGGTTCATCGAAGCAGATCGTTAACATATTTAGCTGGGACTCGCTAAACCGAGAGATAGGTCGACTGGCTAAAGACGCATTAATTTTTTTTGTGTTTTCTTTGATTGTGTTATGGCAAATGAGACCCTGCTGTAACTTTATGAACGGCAGCCTTAGTCTTCAAATAATTAACTCGTTAACCTCCACGACATGCCAGTTGAAATAAAGCAGGATAGACCCTCATTTGCGTGGGCTCATAAGGATCTCTGACTCTTTCCGGTGTTATATACATCCATGTTGCTGGAGCAGATGGTTTATTAGTACTGCACCGTAAATAATTTCAGGAATTTCACGAATAGTCTGTGGCCCTGTAAAGGGGTTAACATAGAACACTGCCGAGAAAAAAAAACTAAAGGAGATTCAAAGGTAAGAGACATAGTTCCTCATAAGCCCGCCGGGGGTCATGAGGCTCTATGCCTCTTGCTGACACCACTTTGTATCCACGTTAGTAGGACAGCTGGGGCTCTCTGATGTTGAACTGACAAAGATCTGGAAAACACAACCTGCGACCACTAGCAGTGAAAGGGTCAACTCATTCAGCCCCGACACACCACAGCAAGACATGGATCGAGCATGATAGTTCAAGGGTGGTGACAGAATAGCTTAGCGCCCATAGGCGCCAAGCTATTCTGGCACCACCCTTGAACTATCATGCTCGATCTGTCACTAGAATTGCAGTACAGTCCTTCAGAGGGCAACTTCAAAATTTAGGGATTTCGGTCCTGGGGTAGAATGTGTTAACAATTAGACGAAATAGCATCCTGACCAAGAAGCGTGCGTTTCACGCATGAGTCGTCAATGAGCCTCCTCAGACGGATGTGGCTTTCCGCAAGACGCAATTGGAACACTGCGTAATTCGGTTCGGAGGGGAAAATCGTTTACATGAAGCTCGGCAATCACAAGCTGTAAAACCTCAAGCGGAAAAGCAAGTGTAGTGTACTTTTAGTTCGGATTTTTCGAAAACACACGCACATCGTATGGATTCATGTGTCCACAGTTGAGCCTAGCTTTTGTGCTTGGATGAAAAAAATACAAGGAGGGAAATCAGTTCGATCCAAGCTTAGTATTCATGGCCGTTAACTGATTTAACAAATCTGTTTCAGAAATCTTCACAAAAGCTGTATGTAATATATATAGATATTGTTTGAAGGGAGTATCGGAGAGAATGAAAAGTCCTCCTGCAAACGTCACCTTTAGCTGGTCGGCCTTAACAATAAACAGAGAGGTTTCGTTTGCAACTAACGACTACCAACAACCAACGAGTGAGCGAAATCACAGCGGACAACGAGGTTGTTCAATAAACACAGAAACTCTCCAAACATCTCCAAGAAACATAGATCCTCATGAGCCCTCCGGGCTCATGAGGATCTATGCCTCTTGGAGTTGTTTAGGTGTTGTCTGGCCGCCGTGATTATGCTGTCGCTTCTTGTTGCGAGCCGTTTGTTTCAAACGAAACCTCACTAATTACTGGCCTCAGCGCACTCCCCACTGGCAAGCTCGCTCCTACAAAGATTGCCTGCTGGATTTTGTGGATGCGAAGTACAAAAACGTCCACGTAGTGTTCCTCTGTCAAACCAGTTTTTTTTTTTTCAAAGTGTCCGATCGACTCAAAAAACAACAATACATTAGCAACTCCTTGAAGGTCAAACACGAGGGTAGAAGCACACGTACCTATTGGGTCAGCTCTGTCTGTCAACCTGACCACATGAAGACATTTCATGAGATCACTGCTGGTTGAGCAGTGATTTCATGTGATTTTTCAAGGAGCGCGTGACTACTCCGTCAGATGCGATCTCATCACTGAAATATCTTTACGTACAAAAAGTTCTTGTTCGGAAAACATTGCTTCTCAAACATGCGAGTGAAGTGAATGTCCAGAAGCAGCTCCGTGAAAACAGGTGAAGCTATTTTTTTCCTCAATGACCAAGGAAAGGTCATCCGTTTAACACTTTAATCGAGTTTACCAATGAAAAAATAACTCTGTCAGTTATGACATGGTCGATCCTGTCCACCCGTTCAGTGCCAGCTTACGCAGCATTTTCTCGGCACTGAACGGGTTAAATCGAAAACTTCACCTCTTCAAGTATGCGTGATTCCACAATAAGGAACTTTTCTGAGATACACAGGCATTTCACAGCCTCTGTTGCACTTTAGAAGCAAACGTGTTTCCATTTTTTAAAAAGTAAACGCGGTCCCTCGCAGTCAACCTAACATGAGAGCTACTTCTTTCGTGATTCAAGTTGAGATACACAGGCGTTTCCCGGCATGGCCTTTTGCACTTTTAGAACCAAAATTGTTTCCAAAAGTAACTGCGGGCCCTCGCAGTCAACCTCACGTGAGAGCTAAGTTCTTTCGTGATTCAACTCAGTGTCGAAGTTTCAACGGGTTCACCACGCTTGACCAAACAGTTAACGGTTTTCATTTTCACAGTCAAACGCCTTTCAGTTTCCTAGACGACTTCCACTTTCAATCACATGAGCGTGATCCCACCAAAGGCCACTTATCGCACTTCGACGTACTTTTGGGTCATTCAGGAGAGTAAATGCCCCTGCCGCTAGAGTCTTCTTCCGCCGCACAGTGGCGTGATCAGACAGCTCCTTCTATATGAGTGGGTAATTCTATTTTTAGCGTACGAGCTCGTGAGAATCTATGCCTCTTACTGCGATTGTCGCCATGCTTTTTATTTAGATCTATGTGTGAAGCTGACGTGGTCACAGCGTTTAAAGGTCCTGGTTCAGCAATTAGTGTGTAGAGGACAGCGAAAAAAAAAAGTCAAAGTCCCTACCTGACACAGAAAGTCAGTGCAACCCTGACAGGGCCCCGTTAGATGGGGTCCCCGAACACGCACGTTACTATAGCTGCTGTAGAGTGTCAGACGTCCCTGACGGCTGTCACAGTTCACGCAAACAGGTATACACCACCCAGCTGCCTAAGGTCACTTCCAGTTGCATCTGTCCGTGCATGGTAACATCCAATTCCCGTGCAACTACGAAGAATATCCAACTTTCACTTTTGCCAACTGCCAGGGGGAGGTACGGCCGAGCCGACGTCCAAAAACTGGTCCAGCGAATGGTGGCGGTAAGTCCAACATGATATGGCGTCGTCTTTTCACGTTTCTTGTACAAATATTACTTGTGTTGGCAAGTATATTTCCAACAACAACAAACACCCATGCCGAATGTAGTTGACGTCGTGTTTACAAAGGGAAGCTACTCGTAAATATGTATATTACAGGGGACACCACTCTAATGCCCACTTCCTTGTCAACAACAGGTAGACCTATAGCGATCGTAATGTTATGTGTGTCCTGGCGTACAGGACAATAATTTCGGAGGAAGTGATGACTGAGGAAATAACTGCAGACCACAGTGCTGAGAAGTTGGCAGAATACATCGATGAACAAGACGAAGAATAGATTGGTAATCTAAGCCTCACTGTTCGTCTCTTCCGTAGTTACTCGGTCACTACAGCATAACAGCTTGTAACTGTTCTTTAAATTTTCTCTCTTTTATAAATAATTGTAATATTTTCTGGGCACTTTGCTATTACACATATTTGTGTTATATACATAAATGAAATATGCGATATATTCTGAGCTCAGGTTTGATGTAAATTCAGAAGTTTCCACTCTTAGTTGCGATTTGTTTTGGGGGTTGATGGCGGTTGTTTTTGTGTAAATATCTTCAGAACGCCACAGCGTTTTCTAGTACAAAACCCTTGTGTGTATTACATAACTATACAAATACCAGTCATTTGATTATTTTTCAGTGCCACACCAAATGAGCTCACAGAGCAGCAAGCAGTGTGTTATTTCTGTGGATACATTTGTGAAGCTAGTACAAAGTGAAGGTGCATCAGTAATGGAACACCACCCAATCCCATCACAAGACATAACATATAATCGCATTGGCAATGGCAAGGTAAATTGTGAACTTTGTGTGTGTGTGTGTGTGTGTGTGTGTGTGTGTGTGTGTGTACATGTGTGTGTGTGTGGCTTGGGACACAGTGTACAACTGGCTTATATTTAGAACAAAATGTACAGCTGTCTGAATAGAATTAAATATACAGCTGTCTGAATAAAAAAAACAAAATATGCCTGCAGTTGTCTGAACACAAACAAAGTGTTCAGATGCATGTCTGAATGAAAACAAATGTACAGCTGCTCTCTGTATAAAAGACAACATCAGCAATTGTCTGGATGAGAATATAATAAACAGGTATAGATAAGGATACAATATACAACTAGGATCAACCTAAAACATATTTGTTCACAAAAACAGCACATTTCAGTGTGATGAAATAGAGCAATACATGTATGTACATAATTCATTATGAAACTCGCAATCAGCGTGGGCTATTGTAAGTTGGCTTAGTTGCCACTGACACATGATGTATTTCTCATATTCAGCATGCACTCCTTTTCCTGAAACCACAGGCTTAGGAACAGGAGAAATATGAGTGACAAAAACTTATAATATTATGTTTGTATATAAAAATATTCTATTGCGAGTCTTACTGTAAATCATATATGTATTGTTATATTGTTCCATATCATGACACTCAAATGTGCTTCTATTTTGTGACTAAGCCATTTTTAGAAAGCCACATGCACACATGTGTATTTATTTCTTTTTCATTTTGCCCATTACTGTGTTTATGCTTTTTTTCTGGACAGCAGGGCTGCCACAAGGTCAGGTGACATGGAACTGGTGAATGCACAGACTGGCATCGAGTTTCTGAAGACAGCAAGACCTGTCCGATAAGTTGTCACCGACAGAGTTCTACTGTAATCTCCTGCTACTTTCAGGTAATGATGATCAGTTTTGTGGCATTTGATTTTGAAGTATGGTACACCTTCTTGATTTCACAAAATCATTTTTGCTTGTAAAAGTCCAATCACAGCACACATAAAGTAGCATATAGTGTCATGGAAATATTGCTGTCACAATACTGTAAGTTATGATTTACATATGTGACTGCTTCCTCCACACTGTAAGTATATTTACAAGTTGACAGTAAACATAATTATCATGGTGCCATGGTGTTTTATTCTCCCAAGTCTTCATAACAGCTAGTGCTAGCTACCTGTCAGTTTGTCACTCTGTAATGCATGTATCTTTTATTCCAGTATCAAATAGATTTGTATATTATTGGATCATTACCTTAATGTGTTGCACAAAGGCAAGCAAATTGCATGAAGTTGAGTTGAGCTGTGTGTTTACATGGAGGATATATCCTTGAGTGTATGCAGAACAAAAACACATGACGCTGTTCTGTCATCGAAACAACCTACTCAGTATAAACTGCTGCTCGTGTATTTTCACTTTTGTGCTTTTGTCAGTTTGAGGTTTTGCTTTATCTATTCATTGGCCATCTGTTTTCAGTTTCTTTGCTGCTGCCAAAGGCTAAACACCACTTGAAACAATGAATAAAGCCTGTTATCAAGCATCACCACACATTACGAGCTTCCTTGCCAGGCACAATCAAGGTATCATGTCTTATTTACGCACTTATTTTTACTTAGAGTTTAGATATGTTTCAGTCTCATCATTGAGTGTTAGTCAAGGGAATGTATCTATGTGGTTGAAATGGCCCAAAAAAACTTCAATTGGCTACGAAGGCTACACAATGCACAACATACTTACCATCCTTGACTTAGTTCAACCACCAAGAATGCAAGCAGTATACCAAGACTAGCAACAGGCACTCTGTGGCATACCAGGTAGCAGAACAGAAATATGCATGCATATAGTATGTTACACACGTGTGCAATTTCTGTTACAAGTGCAGTATTGTACATGTCATTTTCAGTATCATTACAGTACATGTATTTGTATAAATATACTATTTAGGATTGTGACACTGACCATGCAAACTAAGTTTTTGTTATGGCAAGTCGGGTGCCGAATTCCTGTTTGTGTGCACTGTTCACAGTATGTAGTTATGACAAGGATGGAAAATGAAAGCAGAAAGCAGACATGTATGCGATTTATGAAGAAGAATGTCCAAATGTATTGAAAACAAAGAATGTCCAACACTTTTCTTTTACATTCAACTTTAATACTTTCTTGTGTAGAGAGTACAAAGTGCACAATATGGAGTATCATATTACATGCATGTGTCCATTTATTCATGTCCCAACTACTTGTACAAACAGATGTAAACAATCTCCACACCCATGACAGAAAGTAAATTTTAAATGTAAATGAAAATGTTCTTTTCATTCTGTTTTTTTCTTATAAAGGAATGCTCTGTGGCCGTGTATCCCCAATGCCTCACTGATGGAAAGCTCTGCAGTTTGTTACAGTATCTACGCAGTACAGATGATAGAGTGAGTGACGAGTGGATGTGGTTTTTCAGCAGAAGCAAAGACTTGGAGGTTGGTTGCACACACATACACAACCAGATAGTGCCCTCAGGTAGTTTAGATTGGGGCTTGGAAACCGCCATCTGATTATGGCCACCTGACAAGAGCGACAGTGTTTTCTGTTGCCAGGCCCCATATGGCTCTCATGCCACAACTGAAAAAAATCTGTATGCAGTGTTGGTAATTTTTGAATGCCATTATAATGTGGGATTTTTATTTGCAAATGTGCTGCTATAAATTTTGATGCTGCAAAATTTGACTTTGTTCTGCTTCTTACAAATATTTAGAAAAGTTGGTTCTTCTGTTAACTCGATCAGCTTGATCAAATTCAGTAGTTCTTGTTGTCCATTATTATTAGACAATTCCCACACAAACAGTAGGCCGGATTGTCTTCACTGGTGATGCGCTGATAAGGTGTCACCTCTACTCCCACATACGATATGGTCACCAGGGGCTGCTCATCGGTTGAGTGCGTCTTTTAGTCTCCCCCAGGGAATATTTGGCTATGTTGGCCTGAAAACATATTCATATAATATCATGTTACCAAGCAGCATTGCAAACTATTTACGGTTGTTTTCATGATGAGTAGATTATACTGGCGTATACCTGGTAGCCAAGTAAACTCCTCTAGAACAGTGTTTACAGTATATCTTTACATGTATTAACTGACCTTTGCTTCTTGTCTTGCAGCTGCCTTCTGAGAGCAAACTGGGGCACTCTGCACTTGCATCAGGCATTTTGCTGTTCCAAAGTTTCTCTGTAACGTTGCTGCTAACGCCCCTGCAGTTTGGTGACATGTTTGACACTGGCCAGTCTTTTGTCTCTTCACTGGTTGGACCTGTCCATGAAGGCTGTCTGTCTGCTGTGGAGTCATGGCAATATTAGCATTTTGGTGGATAGCAAAATTTAGCATATATATATATATATGCCTGCATGTGTACCCATGCGAGTGAAATGTGACACTGTCAGTGTCCATACAGTGAAAATCTTGCTTTTCACACACCACGGACGCACTGGTGTTTGTCAGCTGGAACTGGCAGCAGCGCCAACATGTAAACTGAGCAGTCACCATGATACAAACTGTTTCTCAACTTCCTAACTGCCCCCCCCCCCCCCACCTCATCCCACCCCTCCATACTCCCCCCCCCCCCCTCATTTCACCCCCACTTACCAAAACACAGAGACCAAGTTTGAAAGACAGCATCATAAGGAAAATATACCATGCATATGATTCAATGACATCACTGAAATTGTTTCTTTATAATTAAAATGGTTGTCTCTGTTCTGTTTGTGTTTTTGCCTCATGTATCATTACAGTTATATATAGTGCTGGAAGTAAAAGTGTACATGTATGTTGTTCTGTAGAGAAGAACCCTATGAAGAAAGAAAGTCGCTTAGAAATGACAGTTACAACATAATTCTTTACTAGATAATATGAATAAAATTGTGTTGTAGCTGTCTTTTCGAAGCGTCTTTCTTTCTTCGTTAAGTTCTTCTCTGCATTACACACGCTTCGCAGTCACCATTTTGGTCTGGACTATGTGGTTCTGCAGGATACATAAACTACTTGGTCTTGTTGAGAATGGACGTACTCATTTCATTAAAAAATCAACTGTATTTTACTATATCATCATGGTCATTGTGCTTTTATTTATGTATACACTTATTGATGTACGTGACAATTTTGGTGAACTCATAAGAGAAGCCACACAATGAAAGGCATTTTTGACAGTTTTACTCAGTACAGACATAAACAAATAAGCCATATGTTGAAGTGTATTTGAAAACAATGTTTTTGTCACAAAATAATGATCAAGTAAGATATATCTCTTGCTGTTGTGAACTGATATATTTCCTTGATATTTATTTTTGCGGGTTGAGTCATTTCAGTTTTCTGATAGAGAACATTGTTTTATGAAGTGATCAAAAACAAATCCCACATGGTTTTCTGTCAGTGCAACATAGATAAACTATGAATCAAATATATTGTGGTTAGAATACCAATTACATATATCTGTTTCCTAACATTTATTTTGTATCTCATGAGATGAAAGAAGCCTAATGCTCCAGCCAAAAGGGTGCATGATGCCAGCTTGCTTTCATCTGCCTCCTATAATCAATCATGGGGGGGGGGGGGGGGGGGGAGAGTTCGCCCAACCCCCCAAAATGGGAAAATTAGATAACATTTAAGTATTTTGGATCGGGGGCATAAAAAATAATTATATGGTCTTTTAAAAAAAAAAGGTATCGATTATTGGTATGGCGAAGGCTGGACCCATTTGTTGCAACCCTGTATCTAATTATTTTGAAACTTGCCTCTCGTTTGTTTGTGCACCCTTTAGCTTGCAGTTGGTGTATGGTTGGTTGCTGTCAGGCACTTGCATGAGGTACGCATTGGGCAGGGTGCATTGCATGTGCATAAACAGCAGTTGGTCTGGGGAGAAGATATTATCACTGAACTCAGCAAGTTTGCAGACAGTAATTATCTTTTGTGATACAAAAAAAAACAACAAACCAACAACAACACAAAAAAAAAACCAAGATGAGAAGTAATCGACAAAGCAAATATTACCTAGTGCTTAGATTCTTATTATGTAATCAAATTTTATGTCCGTGTAACACACGCGAACAGGCACAATCACATAAATGGGTGACAGTCTTCAGTCCTAGAAACTGATTCAGCTTTTCAAAATCCCGGAGAGCTGAATTTCAGCTGTTTGGTTCAGACAGAACAGGCCTTCAGCCAGCCTGTTCCAAATGCAACAGGCATAAATTCTCATGAGCCCCTGCATCCGCAGGGGCTCATGAGAATGTATGTCTCTTGCTGGCCATGGATTTATGGGGCATATTTATGGACCGTTTTCATTCATTTCATATTGTCGCAGAGTCACCCATGCACATCACATCGTTGCATGATCGCCTGTAAATGATCTCCCAGGCTTTTGTGAAAAATAAAATCGTTTTGAGGTGGGCATTTCCGCGTTGCTTAGCACGGGAGTGCTGTCCCCTACAACAACATTATGTAGTAGCTTCCCTTGGTAAAAATGGCGACTACCATGAGGGACTTGTTGTTCGCAAACGCTTTCGAGGAAACATTGTTTTGGATAAATGCGAGGACATACGAAATGAGAAGACCACGCTATAGCATGTTTGACGTACCGTCATCATTCCCTGCGCCGTGTTTGGACGCTGTGGACGTCACTCAGTCGCTCGGTGTTTCCCGGTACAGAAGTGAAAGTTGGATACTTTCGTCGTTGTTGCACGAGAATTGTGGATGTTACCGTGTACGGACAGATGCAACTGGAAGTGACCTTTGGCAGCTGAGTGGCGTATACCTGTTTGCGTGAACTGTGACAGCCGTCAAGGACGTCTGACACTCTACATCAGCTATAGTAACGTGAGTGTTCGGGGATCCCATCTGACGAGGCTCTGTTAGGGTTGCACTTTGTGTATCAGGTAGGGACTTCGAATTTTTTTTTCGCTGTCCTCTACTGACTAATTGCTGAACCAGGACCTTTAAGGCTATGACGCACAGAAGTATGACTGCCAAGCGTGTAAATTGCAAGGAAATGACCAACAAAGACGCAAAGGTCATCGGGCCGAAATCCGCCGCAGTGGGCCCGCGCACGATTGTGCGCGGGTCCACTGCAGTCGATTTCAGCCCGAGAGCCTTTTGCGTCTTTGAAACACTCTTTTATCCCTGGTGGATTTTTTTTCTCCAGTTTCTTTCTTTGTTGATTATTACATATGACGCATGCAATCACGTGAGACTTGTTCAGCGTTTCGACCGCCGAAGCTGCAAGTCTCAGTTGCACGAGTGAGCTAGGATCCTGCGTAAGCCATTATGCAAAGGATTTTAAGCTCACCTTTGAAATGGTTTAGCACCTTGCGCAGGGTTGCTTAAGCTTCATTGCAGATCATCTAGTTGTAGTGGCTGGCGCAGGATTTAAGATCACTCAAGCAACTGAGTGCCGCACATTTTAAAAGTTGAACGAGACTGCAATTTCACGCAGTTTAACCACAACAGCTCGCTGTTTTCACAGTCACACTCGCGCGACGCCACCAGACGACATTTTGCAGGGCTGCATGGGAATGTAACCGTACTTCCGCTCCGACACGTCCTGAGACTGATGGCGCCTGCCGGTAGAGTTCTTCCGCTTGCCTCCTCCATCAGACTGGTGTATCAGACCCCCGTTTGTGCCGTTTTCCGATTCGTGCGAGTCGTCACGATTGTGAACGCTGGTGGCCATTGTGGTGGCGCGCGACCCCTCGGTACCAACACGCAATAGGTTCAGGCGGGTGCACGTCCGTTTCATCTGCGCGATGACCTGCGCAGAAAATAAGAACAATATAAACACGTGATAAATCAAACGCGTGGATGTAACAACAACGGAAAAAAAAAAAGACTGTGACCTCAGTAACATATCAGTGCGGATTTACGATCTGTTTTGACCAAAAATAAGTCTTGCATTTGATAGTTGTACAGAAATATATCGTAAATAAGTGCATTAACGTATTCGAGTCGAACGGCATCCGGATACGCGGCTTAATCCGCGTAACCGGATGTCGTTCGTCTCGAATAAGTTAAAGTGTTGATACAGAGTCTCTACCCGAAAGTTAAAATTGTATGAAGTGAGCAAACCAAAAAGGTTAGTTGCACACTTTTAACAATGAAACTTTACAATGCTCCATTTTTGTTACTGGTTGTATTTTGCATACATGCCATCGATTTTGGTGTCATGTCTACGAATACATGAACAAATATTATTACTAAATATGAACAAGAGAGAGAGAGAGAGAGAGAGAGAGAGAGAGAGAGAGAGAGAGAGAGAGAGAGAGAGAGAGAGAGAGAGAGAGAGAGAGAGAGAGAGAGTGAGAGGAAAAGAGAGGGAGGTGCACATGAAATAAATTCATGGACATGCAAAATTCATGCGCATGCTCATGCACGGTGGGCAAAAAATGCAGAACTGCCCGTGACCTTACATGACCATAAACTCGCAGGTTTAAAGCAGCACTACAGTGAAACATCCAAATAGTATTCATTTATGGGTGGTACATTCTGCATAATAAAAAGAACATTCTAAAAAAGAAGCCAACCAACAACAAACAAATTTGGCACAAATGTGTACTTACGAGCCAAAAGAAATGCGACATCATTCGAGTCATCGGAAACAAGTCAGTGTTTCCGATGACTCGAATAATGTCTCATTTCTTTTTGTCATAAATATAGATATGTTCGTCTCAAAAACTGATTTCGAATAATGAGAGACATTATTCCGAGGATTTTTACGGTCACACTTAGTCTAAAGCTTACTTAACATTCTTCTGTCCTGAAGTTGTTTCAAGATCACAGAAAGCTGAATAACAGTTATTTGGTTCAGTTCTACAGCCAGGTCTTTCACTAAACACTGACCGATACATTACAGATGTGAATGGGACCAGAAATAAGTATAAAGAAAACAGGACTAACAAGAGACATAAACCTTCATGAGCCCCCGCGAATGCGGGGGCACATGAGGATTTATATCTCTTGCAGCTGGGTGGTGCTCGCCTTGCCCCGGCCATTATTGAGTTTACTCTTTCTTTGAATACAGAAATTGTTTCTTTTTGACATAGGTATGCATTCATACTTATCCCTGCGCCATAGACAGTGAGGAATAGGAAGCCGGTGGTGTTATATATATATATTTTTTAAAAAGTAATTTTAATTTCTCGGACTGTCAACCATGGTCTGAAGCTTTTGACTGCGGAGTCCCACTTCGACCTTAGTGCACGCTTTTCTTTTCGACAGTTCTAGCCTATCTTGTATCACGTGTCTCTGACAGCACACGCAAAACCCATTTACGCATCAGTCAATCATCACCATCACTTTGTGAATAGTACGTACCTGAACCGTATGCATTGCTGCGAGTAGCCAACTTAAAAAAAAAAAAACCCAACAACAACCAAAAATATCCCACGAACATGCTGATCACAAAATACGAAATTTTAAATACACTGCTCTTCAAATGTCATTTGAAAACTGAGTTTTGATTCATGCTGAAAATAATCTAGTCAAAAAGAATTGCAAAGCGAATAAAAAAACACGGGGTAATTAAATGACCAGAATCAATCTTCACGATACAAAATGGTGCAGACTACCTGCAAAGTAATGCCATGCGTGCGAAGGGCAGTGAATTTGACCTTAAGGTCACAGACTAAAACTCATGAACTCTCTAAAACCAGACGAAACGGGTTTTTTTAACCCCTTAACTGCCGAGGCAAGTCGAACGCTACCCAACTGCAAGAGACATAAATCCTCATGAACCCCCGCGAACGCGGGGGTTCATGAGGATTTATGTCTCTTGTTAGATCTATGTTCATTCTGCCAATTTTGGTCCCATTTGCATTTGTGTATGCAAATTTCCGTCAGTGTGCAGTCGCTTCAGACGCGAAATTCGTGATCACTGGCAGCAAATTGCAAAGGGGTTAAAACTTAAGAAAAAAGGAAAGCATGCATGTACGTGTTGTAGGAATAATGACATTTCATACATTATACTCCCCGCTCATACGACTCGCATACGGAGCTTAAATATTTATGAATCACCTGGAAAGCAAGCAAGACACAGAAATCCGTGAAAAGAAACAAGTGTTACAATTTGTATCCATCAACAATTTTGTGTAAAAGTAGTATTTCACCCATTGACCGTAACCTTACACTTAAAAATCTTTTCTACTTCATTCTGACGAAAAAGACATCTTCATATCATTTCAAAGAATCACTTAAATTCTGTGCACGAGAGAAAAAAAAAGCAAAGTTATATCAACTACGAAAACAAAACCACAACACTTTCGGTCATGTTTTAGAGGAAAATTAAGTTGTAACAGGTATAAATCACGGGAATTTCAAACGTTACACTATCTCAATTACTACGAAAATGTTTCTTAGCAAAAAACCTCTCAAGCAACAAGAAAAGTTTGTGTTCACTTGAACCCTAGAAAGCCTCGTTGTCAGAAGGAGCAAGTCGACCCCCCCCCCCACACCCCCCAACTCCCCCCTCCACACAGCTCCTCATTTCCACCTTCAGCCGTCCCCGTGAAGAAAAACCATCTGCAGGAAGACTTTCTCCACTAAACAAAATGTCCTCAGGCCGATGTCAGCCCAATGACCTTTTCTTGCTGGGTATAATCTATATAAATACTATGTATTATTATATTATTATTATTATTATTATTATTATTATTATATTATTATTATTATTATTATTATTATTATTATCCACATAGCCCACGAACGCTGTCTGAGCTCATCAGGTTCTATGTCTTATCAAGGATGCACGGCCGTCGCGCGTTTTTGACTACGGTCCAGTTTTAAAATAAATATATCCGACCCCACTCACCCCCTTAAAATATATATATATATAAATATATAATAATATAATATATAATATATATATAATATAAATATAGATATAGATATAAAAATAAACAATATACAAACAAACAACAAAAAAAACCAACCAACCCCCCCCCAAAAAAAAAAAAAAAAAAAAAAAAAAAAAAAAAAAAAAAAAACAAAAACATACTTAGAAAAGATAAGTACCACACAAAGCGATTTTCTTTCTTTTCTGAATACGTCTTTGCATTTTACACGCTTCGCAGTCACATTTCTTTTCTCTCAATTGTACTGATCGTTTTCACACAAACCATGCATCACTCGAAAAGCTGACAATCTAATTCTTCTGTACGCTCAACAGCTCCACATTAAATCAAGAATAATCATTCCAAAAAGTATACAGTTAAAAAAAGATGAATATATACCATTCAAGGAAAACAACTGAAAAAAGACAAAGCAACAAGCTTACATTAAAAAAGAAAAGAAAAACCCACAAAAACAAAACAAGGGTGACTGGGGGAAAGGAAGAAAATAATACTGAAGCGATCGCCCAATCAATCGTCAAGTTAGGTGAATTGCGGAATGCAACAAGTTTTGTTCAGATTTTTAAAAAAACAAAGACGTTACACAATTTATAACCACTTTGTGCATGCAGCCCCTGGTTTTGACTGACTAACTACAACATTTTAGAGTCCCTCGGCACTAACAAGTTTCTGGTTCTGTTTACAGTGCTGCTTATATGCTGACGGGCAAAAGTAATGCGACAATTTTGGAACCATCGTTAACACATTCTATCCTAGGACCAAAATCCACAAATGTTAAAGTTGCCTTCTGAAGGACTGTATTACAATTCTAAAAACAGATCGAGCATGATAGTTCAAGGGTGGTGCTAGAATAGCTTGGCGCCCGTATTCTGGTACCACCCTTGAACTATCATGCTCGATCCATGTCTTGCTGTGGTGTGTCGGGGCTGAATGAATTAACACTTTAGTGTTTCCGATAAGTCCAAAATTGTCGCATTTCTTTTGCTCTTTAGTACAGTACCAGTGGCTGCGAGAAGAAAAAGCGTTAACAGATGTTGTGGTGTTTTACAGTATTGTGAATACTGGAACCGATTTTGCAGACGACTTGGCATTACTGTCCCACACTCATCAACAAATGCAGGACAAGACCACGAGGCTTGCTGACATCTCGTCCCAAGTGGGCCTCACCATTCACAAACAGAAAACAAAGACAATGAGGCTGAACGCAACCAGGGAAGAACCAGTCTTGCTTGCTGGCACCCCGTTGGAGGAGGTGGAGTCCTTCACCTATCTCGGGAGCCCATAGACAAAAAAGGCGGCACTGATGCAGATGTCAGAGCACGAATCGGTAAAGCCAGAGCAGCCTTTCTCCAGTTGAAAAAAGTGTGGAGCTCCAGAGAGCTGTCACAACACACCAAAGTCCGGATTTTCAACTCCAATGTAAAAGCAGTTCTCTTATATGGAGCAGAGACTTGGAGATTGACAAAAACCACAGTCAAAAGAGTACAGACCTTCATGAACAGTTGCCTTAGAAGAATTTTGAAAATCCACTGGCCAGAGAAGATCAGCAACGTCAGACTCTGGGAGAGAACAGAGCAGATAACAGCAGAGAATGAAATTGGGCGAAGAAGATGGGGATGGATCGGTCACAGTCTGAGAAAGCCAGCTTCCAGTATCACCAGGCAGGCATTGTCATGGAACCCCCAGGGAAAGAGGAAAAGAGGTAGGCCGAGAAACTCCTGGCATCGAGACCTCCAAGCAGACATCAAGAGACTGGGAACCACCTGGAGTAGAATCGAAGGAGAAGCACAGGACAGGAGTTGCTGGAGGTCTCTCGTCGACGGCCTATACCCGGGTAGGGGTGACAGGCGTAAGTAAGTAAGTAAGTAAGAATACTGGAACAAAGTCGAATATTTACGTGAATTGTGTTTTGTCTGCTGCTGCAGGAAATGACAATACATATGGCTCACTGACCACGCAAAGCTCAGTTTCCCCCCCCCCCCCCCCCCGATTTGCGGTTGCGTACCGTCTAGCCACTAAGAGCTCTCCGCCTTTATCAGTTCCCGGCGATACAAGAAGGAATTCGATGTCAAATTTCAGCTTCGACAATTGAAAACAACGAAAAGTCGCACTGTGAAATATGCACCTACAGTCCCCGATACTTTTTTTTTTTTTTGCTACGTCACCTACCACACCGCCGTATTTCCGCTGTATGGATACGCACCTTAACCCCTTCGCTGCCGAGACAAAATGTGAACATAATCCATCTGCAAGAGACATAGATCCTCATGAGCCCACGCGACTGCGCGGGCTCACGAGGATCTATGCCTCTCGCTGAGTCCAATGTGTATCCATGTTTCTTGGACGGTGTCGGCTTTTGGTCGTGAAATGAACCAAGATTTCAGAAACAAAAATGTACTGACAAAATACGCAGGGAAGGGGTTAAGACTTAGAGACATAGGTCATCGTAAGCCCCGAACAGCCAGGCTGCGGGGTAGGAGAGGGCTTCGGGGGGTGAGGATTGGGGTGGGGAGGGGAGGGGGGGGGGGGGTTGGCGTGGGTCAGGAGGATCTGTGCGCGTAGGGATCTCTGCCTCTCGCCTACTATGTGTGGCAGTGATTCTGGAAGTTGCGGACCAAACACTACTGAACAGTGTTTGCGGTGGAGTTTACAGAAAAAAAAAACAAACCAAAACAACACCACCGCAAACAAGACCCGCTAGCGGTCCGCGCGAGCGAAAGACTAGCGGGCGATTGCGCCGAGAAATTCCCCAGCGCCGACAAAGAGCCAAGGTGACTTTTCGTGAACATGATGCCATGGAATACCAGGACGCAAAAGGCTATCTGGCCGAAGTCTGCCGTAGCTGTCTTTTACAACAAATAAGGAGACACGATAGGACTGGTTTCGGAAACAGCGAAGGTGATACACGAAGGGAAGATAAGGCGACAAACATGGACAATAAATTTTATGGATCTCGCAGATCCTTTGTGTGACCAATAAGGACATTTTACTGTGTGCATCATTGTGCTCAACCATGAACTACCGGACTGGCTTACAACTTAGAACATTAGGTGCATTGACAACACTGCCCAGAGTCACAGCCATAACAATCTAGCAACCATCTACTACAGCTCTATACACTGCTGAAATACAGCCCTAAACATCGCGAAAACTCTGTAAAAACAACGTGGAGACACCGCACACAATGAGCTTAACATCGGCCAACACTCAGTACACGACTAACATAGATCACGATAGCTGAAGGGTAGTGCCTGATCAGCCTGGCGTCTGGGAACAACATTGCAACATATCGACCAGGAAAGATCAGTGCAGAGATTGCTTTGTTAGCCCGGGAATGCAAAAGACAGGAAGTCCTTTTTTGTGAAAAACAAGATTTTCATAGTGCAATTAATATCTCGTTTCTTACAAAAATGGACAGTGAGCATAGGTCCTTGGGCCCACGACAGCCGCATTGGGCTTTCGCACAGACGTGCGCGGGCTCACTGCGGCCGTCATGGGCCTGAAGATGTTTCGCTACTGGGGTAATGTCTTTTCCTTCCACGTGGGAGTCAACTCAGCTTGACGCCTTCCGGCGTCAAGCTGACGAACAATACTCTTGAACTATCCTGATCAATTCGTCTAACTAAATTGACGTTGGAAGTGAGGCAGGCATATTGAACACCGTGGCCAAGATAAGTGGTTACGACAAAGAAATGCGTGTGCGAACCTGCGCGAGTAGGAAACACTTCTCACGCTAACAAAGTGAAACTCTTCTCTGCTCATTCGTGAGTTGCACAACCTCCTTAAAATCTGCAACGACATACGTAATGTGAATAGGTAAGTTAATAAGATAAATAGAGAGAAGACGGACAAACAGAAAGAGAAAGAGACAGATTATGTACACATCAAGACATAAACAGACTAGAAATTGAGTGACAGACAAGAAGGATATCAGATAGACAGACAGACCAGAAAGTGCAGGCTAACAAAATGACCGACAGATGCCTAATTAAAGGACGTCTGGACGGACTGACAGGCGGAAGTACCAAAAGGACAGCTACAGACAGTACGTTTTCCTTAAATTTTGGTGAAAAAGTCAGGAAGTATTCCCCAGTAGCAGAATGTCTTCGGGTCCACGACGGCCGCAATGGGCCCGCGCACAACTGTGCTCGGGCCCACGGAGGCAGTCGAGGGCCCGAAGGACCTTTGATTACTGGGTTGTCCTAAAAAAAAACAAAAAACAACAACAACAACAACAGCTGTGTATATCTATAAATGTTAACAGGTTTTGCATCTTGGTCAAAGTTTGGAATATTTGAATGGAACATTTAGCTTCCGAATCCGTGTCGTACAGTGGACAATACCATCCAACCAACACAGTGAATTTGATCCCTTGTCTTCCCCTTTCACGTTTACGTGATATAAAAATGACACTGTAAAATGCGTCTTTGGCAGAAACATTTAAGAAAAGAATTGCTCGACCATCCATCGGGCGCTGACAAATACTAGCGCAAACAGATCACAGTAAAAACAGTGCAATGTGCATCAATTCACAGAAAAGCATGAACACATGTACACAAAAACTTATAAAGAGAGGATGTGCAAGAGAGCGTGACTCTACATACCTTTATCTTAATAGTCTATAACTATAAGGGATTTTGAAAATATAAATATAATGCAAGCTTAACTCATTTAGCCCCAGGGCCGCATGTGCCAAAATTTGGAGCTGGTTACCTTACACCTATTTACGGAGATAGATTGACCATGATAATTCAAGGGTAGTGCCAGATTGGCTTGGCGCCTGCAGGCGCCAAGCCAACCTGGCACTACCCTTGAATTATTATGGTCAATCCATCTCCTGCTGTAGGGCGTTGGGTCTAAATGGGTTAAATGGATGTGCAGGCATGCTCGGATTATATCTGATACATTAATCGAAACACACAAGAAATTAAATGACACATCAAAAGTGACCTGAAAGCTTACCTCGCCGTTGAAGAAGCAGAATATGAGTGCTACAAAGAAACCCTGGAACCAGAAGCGATCAGTAATGAAAGCCTTTATTATAACAGATTAAGAAAATAAAACAGGGTGGACACATGGTTTTGTACCGCACTGCTTCGATGATAGTCAGAATTACCCAGCTCAGCCAATAATTATGAGCTCAACCAATTAACTAACGTTTCAACAGTCAGGCTGCCAGAAAGTCAACCATGGCATTCAATACAATGGCTGTGACATTAGAATTCGAGACCTGCAATTAAAATACTGCCTGTTTTACTGAATCGCCTAAAGAACTTGTGACACAACATATGTCGAATGCAGGAATCATCGCGACTAAAACCTCTACCGACAGCCAAAGGGTTAAGTGTTTCCGATGACTCTAGTGAGGTGGCGATTCTTTTGCTCGTCAGCATATATAGTGAAAGGTAAAATACCTGTGAGTTTGTGACGAAAACAGTGAACTGTTCATACTCGGCGCCCCCTGGCTGTCCGGCCGGCAAACGGTAGATTGTGACGAACAGCTGGACTCCGAACAGCGGGATTAGCACGAAGGTCGCCTTCAGTGCACGTCTGGAAACGCAGACACACATGCAAATTTAAGCAAATATAATTATGAAAATACGTGTGATGAGGCGTAAAAGATTCTGTGTAACGAGTTAGTCAATGTTTTTCAACCCATATCATACAGAGGCTAAAAGCTTCACATTTGTACACTGCCATACGCAAGCTACAATATAGTAGTTACAAATAAGGATATAGACCAATGGCTGTAGTTCAAGGGTGGTGCCAGAATAGCTTGGCGCCTAGAGGCGCCAAGCTATTCTGGAACTACCCTTGAACTATTTTAGTCAAACTTATTACACACACTGGTGTATTCCGAATGATAAGACCAATGGCTTTAGTTCAAGGGTGGTGCCAGAATAGCTTGGCGCCTAGAGGCACCAAGCTATTCTGGCACTACCCTTGAACTATTTTAGTCAAACTTATTTCACACACTGGTGTATTCCGAATGATAAGGGTTAAGGTCTTACTTGTTCAGACGTATATAACACTCAAACATATACCGAGGAGGAAAAGACAAGTGACAAGTGACATTTTTGGTTTGTTAGTTATTGGAAAATAGTTAGTTGTTAGAAAAAACAGGAATATTACAGAACACGCAACGGTATAAATGTTGTCGAAATGTCTGGGTATAAAAGGATTTTTTTTCCCTTGAGCGCAATGAATATTCTCACATTTGGTAGTAAGAATAATGAAAGAAAACGCCGAGCAGGCGACAAAGGTCATCTCATTACATTTTTGGAATCATCGAGAATACTAAAATGTCTCATATGATTTTTTAAAAAATGGTCGCATTTCTTTTGCTCTTCAGTATACATCATTCCAATACAATTGTATTGCCATCTGCCTCTAGTTTTACATTACAATTAATCCTTTGGCTGCCGAAAGGGTTAGCTTTCAGATAGTTTCAGAAAACTTACCTAAAATTACTGGGCTCGTTCGGATGAGATTGAAGCTGTGTCAAAAGCACGCGAAGAATATTGCATAGAAAGAAAAGATTCACCTGCAAATGATGGTACAAAAAAAGCAGAACCTGCATTAGCTTAACACATTAAACCGCAGGGACGGAATTCCCAGTAATTGAAAGTCTTCATCTAAAGACTTCATTACGGTTTGGCGGAGGTAGTTCGACTACAGTATTTCAAGAGTAGTGCCAGGATAGTTTGGCGCCTCTTGGCGCCAAACTATCCTGGCACCACCCTTGACCTACCATGATCGCTCCATATCTTCTTGTAGAATGTTGGGGTTTCATGGGTTAGATAGTATGAACACAAAACGTCATATATCGCATGCTCCAGGCAATAATGGGTTAATAGTTCGCAATATTTTCTGTATACATGTTTCAGTATGTTTTATAGCAGTATATTTTAGTATGTTTTTCTTAGAACGCTTTATAATAATGCTGCGCACAAGGACTAACATAAAGGGGATTTGAATGTCGTAAAATTGGACTTTTTTTGCTCGTTTTTCCCCCCGAAAAGTTGTAAGAAATTCAAAGATTTTCCTGAAAAAGACCTATCAAAATACGAAGAAAAAACAGGAATATTACAGAACACGCAACGGTATAAATGTTGTCGAAATGTCTGGGCATAAAAGGATTTTTTTCCCTTGAGCGCAATGAATATTCTCACATTTGGTAGTAAGAATAATAAAAGAAAACATCTTACAACAAGACACAGAAGATTTGGACAGTAGATGATCCACTCCAGGTGACTGAAACTTTTAGCCCAGCAACTGAAACATGAGCAATAACAAATTCATTTAAGTTTGTATGTATCTTTTCAGTATCTGTGTGTTTTCCCCCTTGATGTAAGCATGCTGCCGATACAAGCTAACTCTTTGCGTGTCGTTAGCGGATTTAGTCGCGATGATTCCTACAGGAATCATCGCGACTAAAATCGCTACCGACAAGCAAAGGGTTAACCTTTTGGCGGACGGTAGCGCTTTTTTGTACGGATGATTTCTGCAGAAATTGCAGAGGGACTGTTGTCTGGCAGCTACTGGCTCGGAAAAGTTTCCTGCAAATTAGCGGCAGAGCGAGACCTCGGCATCTTGATTTAGGGTTAAATTGTATCAGCAGCATGCTTATCGTCCAGGGTGTCCTGTTAACCCAAAGGGTTAACAAAAAT
Organism: Semisulcospira habei; assembly: GCA_036245525.1. Taxonomy (NCBI): domain Eukaryota; kingdom Metazoa; phylum Mollusca; class Gastropoda; family Semisulcospiridae; genus Semisulcospira; species Semisulcospira habei. Next base: position 257,424,023 of record BTPG01000002.1, on the reverse strand, counting down.
CCTCGGGCTAACGTAAGCCTTGGCTTGACCTGTGCGTAGCCGTGCTCAGGCCTACCGACTAAGGCCGACGTCTACCCAGGGAGCTTTGTGCACTTGTTTTTATTGTTTCCCCTTTATTAGATAAAAATTCAGCACCACGATAACGCGGGGAACACAATCTGACGTGATGGATCCGAGGTGCGTATAACCATATCAGCCCTGTGAAGGCAAAAGACAGTAACTCCATTTTCTGTGGAAAGCGAGATTTTCATTGTAACACAACGACAATCTCGCAGTTCACAACAATGGACTTGCCGCCATTTGACGTCACTGGGTAGATAATTATACTCTAGGGTTAGCTCTATTCTTCGCGCTAGACATAGCGGAAACCCTATCTCCCCCCCCCCCCCCCCCGCCCCCATACCCCCCCCGCCCCTCCACCCCCACCCCCACCCCCAAAAAAAAGAAAAAAAAAAGAAAAGAAAAGAAAAGAAAAAGACCCCCCCCCCCCCCCCCCAAAAAAAAAAAAAAAAAAAAAAAAAAAAAAAAAAAAACAAAACAAAAGACAACCCTGGGGCTTTGTCCGGGTTGCGTAATTTCTTTTTCCAACCGATTTTCGTAACGCAAGCTCCACACATAGTTCTGCTTATCGGCAGAACTATGCGTGGAGCTTGCGTTACGGAACTCGGGTGGGAAAAGAAATTTCCCGTCCGGGTTACATAATTATACTGTCGCTGACTTGTACGTATTCTAAAACTCAAAGCATTGGTGGTATCATATTGAGTTCTTACCTGTCGTTGGCGTACACTCCCCGCAGGATGACGTACAGGACAGTGTAGAATAGCGGAACACCTGCAAAGACACGTGTACACTGACATCTCTCTACAGAATTGAATGAAAAATTACGTCTCTTGGAGCTAAACTGATTGAGTGCATTTTTTGGCTTTGGGCGACGCCTTTGTTAAAAGTAAAGAATATATATATATATATATATATATATATATATATATATATATATATATATATATATATATATATATATATATATATATATATATATATATATATATATATATATATATATATATATATATATATACAATCCCCTAAAGAAGCCCTCGCTGAGAGGGCGAACATTTGTGCAAAGAATAAAAGTGTAACTCCTCCTAAACTACGTGGTGTATGTGGATTCTTTCTTCACATTTTAAGTATTTCACTGCTGCTTGGATCCATATTTGGAGTGTGTGGTGCCAGCTTTCTTCGACAGGTTTTATTTATTCACATATATATCATATCGGTTAAAAAATAAATTGTACATTTAATTAATTTTTATTACCCTTTTATGACACTTATACTATTATAATATTTTTTGTTTATTCTTATCCAAGATCCAAAGGATGGTAAATTTGTCTTACTAAGACACAGTAATGTTTTCGAATCTTGGATCTCAAATCTTGACCGAAAAGATTTGAAGACAAAACGTCATAAATCGTTAGTTGTGGTTTTTTTTTTTTTTTTTTTTTTTTTTTCAGTTCGAAAGTTTGAAAGCTGCGGAAAACGTCGTCTCGAGGACCTTTTGCTGACTAAGTATTTGCTTAACCCTTTGCGTGTCGGTAGCGGTTTTAGTCGCGATGATTCCTACAGGAATCATCGCTACTAAAACCGCTACCGACACGAAAAGAGTTAATTCTGATAAAAGTATGACCTTCTTTTTCCCCCCTAGCATAGCCATACATGAAGAACAACAAAAGACGACCTGATTAAAAGATGATCTTCTTTTTCTTTCGTAGTATGGCCATGCAAGGAAGAACAAAAAAGACGACCCACTTAAAGGATGACCTTTTTTCCTCTCCAACATGGCCATGCAGGGAAAGAACAACAAGAGACGACCTACCCCACCCGGCAGTGTAGAGAGCCATGAGGGATTTAGGTGGACAAAAGGCGTTGCTGATCAGACGGTGGAGGTAGAAGCCCTCGCAGAACATCCACACGTACGTCGTGCTCTTGAAGTACAGGCGGAGAAAGGACAGCAGCTTGCATCCCACCTGGAACAGAAAAGACCGACCATGACACTGTTCATTCTAACGACTTCATCCCATTTAGCCCTGAAGCACTACGTCCCGAGATGAATCGACCATGATAATTTCAAGGGTAGTGCCAGATTAGCTTGGCGCCTGACGGCGTCAAGCTAATTTGGCACTACCATTGAATTATCATGTTTGACCCGTCTAAAAAAAAGGGGACACCTCCAAAATGCGGTCTGGGTTTAGATGAGTTAGCTGCGGTTACTTCCTTGAGGAGAGAACGCACCGGAAAAGGGAAGACAATAGGAGAAAAAAGACATAACAAAAAGGGAAAGAACACAATCCGAAACATCGTTGTTAACTCCTTGACTGCTACTGACGATACCGCTCGGCGGAAAAGACGCCTCTTATCCGCCGAGCGGTATCGGCAGTAGCAGGAACGGGATTAAACAAAGCAACAACAACAAGAAAAAGTCAAACTAAACCCGAGTCTTCTGTGTGGTGCAGTTAGGGAGTAAATCAAGAACCATAATCACAATCATTTCCAAGATTTAATATAGTTGTCGATGACAGCTCATACGTCATGAAAGTAACACCACTATAAAAGAGAGAGAGAGAGAGAGAGAGAGAGAGAGAGAGAGAGAGAGAGAGAGAGAGAGAGAGAGAGAGAGAGAGAGAGAGAGAGATGATGAATCTTTATTTATTCAGGATAAAGCTATTAGGCAACTCAATGCCTGTCTTACAAGCTGTCCTGTAAACAAACAACATAACAGGAAAATAAACATAGCATGCAAATAATAACAATAATAATAATAAGAAGAAGAAAAACTACGGAAAAAAACAAACACAATAGGTGAATCAATGAAAGGGGGAGAAAAAAAAATTCGTATTGGAGAAGTAGTAACTGCCACCAACACAAAAGTAAGAGAAATAAATGAGTGCATAGCATTAATATTATACTCAGCTAAGATAGTGTCAAAGAATCAGCAGCATCAAGAGCATATAGCGACACCGACAAGACCAAGGATTATCAGTTTACAAATGTAAGGAGAAAGAGAAAATACTTGACTTTCACGTGTTATCAACAACAATACTCTGATATGGCAAACTGTGAAGTCAGGCTGAATGGAAGTGCGTTCGCAAAGCTCGTTTAAAATGGGTTTTACCTGAACATGATTTAATGTTCAATGGCAATGAGTTCCAGACAAAACTGCCCGAAAATAGAAGGCTTGACTTGTAGAGATCTATCCTGGGTCGGGGTAAATGAAGCAAGCCATGTCTCGTGTGTAGCTGATGCCTAGGGCTGAAGTTAAATAGCGCGCACAGATACTCGGGGACTTGATAATGAAATATTTTGTGCATGAGGACGCATTTGTTAAATTTGAGTTGTTCCTTCAGTGGAAGCAGGCCAAGAGATTTTATCTTTTGGTCTGTGGAAGTAGGGTGTGGAATAATTATTTTAACTGAACGACGATATAGCGAGTTGACTTTTTTAATATGACGTTCGCTGCATTCGTCCCACAAAGAGGACGCATAATCACAGTGGCTCTTAATGTGCGCGTGAAAAAACAATGTACAGCACTTTGTACTAAGAATATGTCTAAGTTTAGAGAGCAGAAATACATTTCTGGACAAGGTTTTGCACAAACTGTCAATATGCGACGACCAATTGAGCTGGTCGTCAAGTACAACTCCCAGTAGGCGGTGCTTGGATACCTGTTGGATAGGTTTATCACCAAGTGAAAGTATCAAAGGGGCAGGATGTAGCTGATGCTTTTGGCGGGTTGTTATCAACATGCTTTTGGTTTTAGAAGTACTGAGGAGCATGCGATTATGCGTACACCAATCTAACACTTCATCAAGACTTTGCTGGAGGATACAATTTAGCGTTATGAGACGATCGTCTGATGTATGCAGCGTGGAATCGTCAGCAAAGAGTTCGCATTTTACCGTAGGATTTGAGATGGAAAGAGGCAGGTCATTGATGAATAAAGAAAATAAAAGAGGCCCTAGGATAGATCCTTGGGGAACACCGTGCCTCACTATACCTTCTTTCGAATACCTTCCGTTCGAGTACACCTTCTGTCGGCGGCAACTTAGGTAGGATGAGAAAAACGCAATAGAGTTCAAATCAAACTTATACACTGAAAGTTTCTTTAAAAGAATGTTGTGATCGACTAAATCAAATGCTTTGGTTAGGTCCAGAAAAACTGCACCATTTAATTTGGAATTATTGATTGATGAGAGCCAAGAGTCAACGATGTGAACGAGTGCAGTATGGCACGAGTGTTTAGGTCGAAAACCGGACTGAAGAGATAGGAGTAGGCGTTGATTCTCCAAGAATTGGAGTAGGTGCTTGTGAATGTGTCTTTCAATTGGCTTCGATAATATTGATAACACTGAAATAGGACGGAAATCGTTTGGACTTTTGGGATCTTTACATTTGGGAATGGGGACAACTTTAGCATCTTTCATGGCATCTGGAAAAATACCTTGGGTGATAGAAAGGTTGAATATAAATGTCAAGGAGTCAGCTGTGTATGGAAGTGACAATTTCAGTACCATGTTATTTATTCCATCCAGGCCACACGATTTACTGGTTAGAGTAGAAATATACTTACCAACTTCAAACACTGTCATAAGAGGTATGGAGAAGGACGCACCTGCTGCAGACTCACAGTGTGTGCGCAGTTTAGCAGAGCAACTGTAACTATCACTGCAAGTGGGAAAAGACTGTACAAGGGACTCAGCGATATTTAAAAAATGGGAATTGAAGTCGTCTGGATCCATGCCTAGAGATGTAGCAGCAGGGATGGAACTTTTCCGCTTAGTAAACAAATTGATAGCATTCCAGACACTTCGGGTATCTTTACCCTCTGCGATAACTTTTTCCGCAAGCGTTTTCTGGGCTTTTCTAACTAAGGATTTTACAAAATTACGTTGTTTTTTAAAATCTGCAAATTTTTTCTGCCGTTTTAAGTCATCTCTTATTTTCATCGCATGAATAATGTCCTTTGACAACCAAGGCGGAAGGGTAGGGTTTTTAATTCGTTTAGTTCTGAGTGGGGCATGTTTATCTAGGACCCAAAGAAACAGCTTGTACCAAAGCGTTAGAGCTTCATTGGGATCATTAGTGTTATAAATAAGGTGAAAGGGCATGTTCGATAGGTCTCGAAGAAAGTCATCAGTGTTGAATTTTTTGTAAGACCTGTAGGTGATAGTAGTGTGTTGTTTGTGCTGGGGTTTATCACGTTTAACTAAAAGATGAAAACAAGTAGGAAAATGATCACTAATGGCTACATTTGGCACATGGACGTTCTTGACAGCAGATACATTTGTAGTGTAGATGTGGTCAATCAATGTGGCGGATGACAAAGAAACTCGAGTGGGAGACCGAACCATCTGTTGCAGGCCAAATAATGAGGTGGTGTAATTCCACGCCGCATGACCAGTCGTGAGAAGGTCAATATTAAAATCGCCTAGAAGGTGTATGTCTTTGTTGTTACGTAATTGCACCTTATCCATCATGGTAACAAAATCATCATACCATGAAAATGTTGCTGAAGGGGTGCGATAAATAAAACCGATAAGTGTGGGGGAAGATTTATCGCATTTCAATTCAAGGAATAAACTTTCCACGTGACTAGACTCTAAATCCATACGGCGGGTAACGTATTGGGAGAGAGAGAGAGAGAATGAAATGAAACTTTATTTCTACATGATATATGATTAGGTACAAAGACTGCGGGGGTTCATGAGGATTTATGTGTCTTGTAGCAGGATAGCGTCCGCCTTGCCCCGGCAGTTATTGGGTTAAGATGGATGCTGGCAGACAGATTCGTTGTCACTGGCAATATCTTTGCGTGACAATGTGACTACAAAGCCTGTGATTAAGGGCTATTACTACTGGAATAATACCACGTCAATGCGTTTTCGATATCTCATTTGCGTGATAATGCTTGACAAAACCAGAGACACATACTGCATACTGTAGTAGATATGACAGACTTTGTTCAGTAATGACTGGTGAATATGGAGTTATTTAACACAGGCATCTGATGCACATCAACAGCGTTCATTGAAAATAATTGTGACGTCAAAAGCACTTGCAGACGGCCTCAAGAAGCGAGGTTTATAAGTTTTTAAAACGACTTGAACACCAGTCAATTAAGAAGGACTACAAAGGTGCAACTTCTGATATTGGGGGACATTAATAGTGGAAATAATAAAAGCCAAACAGTTTACCCTGAGAAGACATTAACTTGTTCAATGTGCCTCGCATCAATAGCTGCGGAAGTGTCGTAATGCGTTGCCACCGGCAACTCTATACGTCAATTTCGCAGTATTGATGTTTGGCACCTTGCATGATTTAACTCATTCGAGACGCGCCGCATCCGGATACGCGGCATGAAGCCGCGTATCCAAATGCAGCACGTGTCGAATGTGTTAGTTCGTTTGAAAGAATTTTACATTTTTATACTGTTATGTTGTTGTAGCGGAAATGCCTTTATCCACTGTTAGAGTGACTAGGAAATAAAGGCGCATTTTTCTAAATTAAATTAAAGCTGCAGACAAGCGTCAGAAATAATAAAGTAGCCCCCCCCCCCCTCCTCCCCCCCCACTAAAAAAAAAAGAAAAAAAAAAAAAAGGTTTGGGCCTTCTCGGTCGCAGATTCGCTTTGAAGTAGTCGTGGTCACTATAATCATTAACCCTTTGGCTGTTGTTAGCGTGTTTGGTCGAGGTGATTCCTGCTGGAATCACCTCCACTGAAGACTGCCGACAGCCAAAGGGTTAAGCCGTGGCTACATGCACAATACAGTAGTAATGTGCTTAGTCAGACCCACATGGGGTACTATTATCCTCCCCTCGCCCTGTCACTGGTTATCTCCCTCCATTCACTACCGCTGATCAGCGGTAGTGATTCGAGGGAGACAACCAGTGTGTCAAAACCGCGTAGCAGAAACAAGGATGTTACTGAAGCCGCGCATACCCACAACGGTAAATTTCGCAGCGTCACACAGTTACGTTGTCGTAAACGACGTGACAAAGAAGCTGTGAAATTTACAGTGTTATAAATACTCGGCTTTCAATTCTTACCCCATTAGCATGCAGGACTGGCGTAGAGTTCTGAGTGTCGCTTGTCAAACGATCATGCGTCACAATGACGTCCCATAACACGGACATGATGTTACTGAACAGAAGCGCAGCGAAAAAGCTCATGTGGAGTCGAATTCTGTGCTGCTTCCTCAAGGACCTGAACATTTAAAACAAGGCTTAAAAGGCATGCTCCAGGCAATAAAGGGTTAATAGTTCGCAATATTTTCTGTATAAATGTTCTTATTCTGTTTTACAATAAAGCTGCATAGAAGGACTAACACAAAGGGAATCTGAATGTCGTAAAATTGTAATTGTACCTGTCTGCTCTTGTTCTCCTTTGCTAGGTGTTTTCCCCACGCGTACCAGTGGTACTATGAAATCTCTGTTAAATGTGCCTACTCAACTGGATTGCGAAGGGGAAAAATAAAGGGATTAGAAACGTTTCAGTTGAGGCGAGACAAGGTTGACAATTTTAGCAGTAAAAGCCCACCCCAGAGCAGATCACATTACATCACCTAATTCACCTCTAACCCTTTGGCTGTCGGTAGCGGTTTTTGTCGCGATGATTTCTGCCGGAATCGTCGCGACAAAATCCGATACCGACAGACAAAACGTTCTAAAATAATACAGAGGGAGATGGATCGACCATGTTCAAGGGTAGTGCCAAGATGGAGTTTAGCGCCTTCCACACGACAACCAACGCAGTCCAGGGTGGAGTTTCGCGTAATTTTCAACAGCCAGTACCTGCCTGTCATAGTTACAACGTCTTTGTTTTGAGTTGGTTTTTTTCTTTGGCCCTAGGCAAAAATGTCGCTGCAACGCAGAGAGACTGTTGGTTGGCAGTTACTGGCCTGGAAACGTTTCCTGTGACTGGGGGCTGAGGGCTGGGAGCTGGGGGCTGGAGCCAGTTGCATGAGCGAGCTTAGTCCTGCATCAGCCACTATAGCGGCGCACCTTGCTTGGTGGCTGGCGCATGACTAAGCTCACTCATACAACTGGCCCCTGGTGTCTATGGAAACGCCACACTGGATTTGACCCTCGAATCGCTACTGCTCATCAGTGGTAGCTAGTGAGACAACCAGTGTGTGTAGACTCCTCGCGAAGAAGACAGTCATTATTAGGAGTTGACCCTAATGCCGACTTCCACCAATTTTGGAGTTGTCCTCTGAAGACTGCATTACAACCCAGGAGTCAAATCGGGCATGATAGTTCATGGGGTGGTGCAAGAATACCTTGGCGCCCATGGGCGACAGGCTTTTATGGCATCACCCTTGAACCATCATGGTCGATCGATATCCATCTATGATGTGTCAGGGTTAAATGAGTGAATGACTTTGCGAAAAGATTAGCCTAGCCCCGTGTTGTGTCTCTACCAATTGTTTCATTTTCATTGCTAAGCTGGGAGAAACGGACACATGCCGCCTGAACTCGACTGTAAATTCTTACCTGTACACGAAGAATATGACGAGGGCAGGCACCAGGAAAATAATACTGACTCCGTTACAGCCCAGAGCCAGGTACACCGAAGTCACCAAACGCTGTAATAATAATAATAATAATAATAATAATAATAATAATAATAATAATAATAATAATAATAATAATAATAATAACAACAACAACAACAATAACAACAATAATAAGTAGTAATATTTCCTAGTGAAGGCAAAAGATGTGACTTATTTGTGAAAAGCAAGATTCTTATTGTATCAATAATAAAGATGATGATGATGATGATAATGACGACGACGACGACGTTGATGATGATGATGATAACTTTTCTTTTTTGTCAGGCTTTTAACATGTAGCTCACCGTTTTTTCCTAGCGAACTGTTAACTGCCTTTTATTCTGATTTTGAATCTCATGTGACAGGGAAGTAGATGTAAGGTGTTGGGAAGGGGTGGGGTGGGTTAAAGTAGTGTATAATTGTGCGTGTGTCTGAGAGAGGGTGTGCTGTTGTGCATGCGCAGTGAGTCCAGTGTTTTCCTGAAAAAAAGCGCTATACAAGAGCTATTTAATAATAATAATAATAATAATAATAATAATAATAATAATAATAATAATAATAATAATAATAATAATGCCTGGTGAAGGCAAAAGCTGAGCCATATTGGTGAAAAGCAAGACTTCTCTTTGTACCACAGGGCAAATACTACAACAGCAACAACAACAGCAACAGCAATAACTACTACAACTACTACTACTCCTCCTTCCATTGAATTCTGTGGCGTTCGATACGACTGGGCTGTGACTATGGACCTTACGGCTTTTCAGCCTTCCCATCCAAAGTCACAGATCAGCAGACACAAATCAAGACAATGATGACGATGATTATGATGATAAAAATGCTGATCATGATCATGATAATGCTGACAATGTGATGATGGGGATGGAGGTGGAAGTGACGATGATTACAGACAGCTATGATCACAACAATGACGACAACACATCTATACAGACGAGCAAAAGAAATGCGACATTTTTGGAATCATGGGAAACACTTTAGCGTTTCCGAAGATTCCGAAGATTCCAAATATGTTGCATTTCTTTTGCTTGTCAATATTTAAATGGTAACAACCAGAAGTCATCTCATCTTAAATACCACGACTTTGCAGACACTATCTGAATATTGTTTTCTTCAGATTAAAACGTTCGAGATGTTTGGCTTTGTGCCAACTTTATGCCTCGTATCAGAATGCAGCACGCCTCGAATAAGTTAACACATTTGAAAACTAACGACGTTATTGCAGAATATTAGAGTTGTCCTCTGACGACTTTATTACAGCTAATGAGACAGATCGACCGTGATAATTCAAGGGCGATGACAGAACAGCTTGGCGTCTACAGACGCCAAGCTGTTCTGTCACCGCCCTTGAGCAATCATGGTCGATTGGTATCTTGTTGCAGTGTGTCAGGGATGAATCGGTTAATATGCTTTGTGTCACTGTAAACGTTTAAAAAGTCTTTCTCTTTATGACATTTTCATCTCCAAATGTTTCGACAAAAAGAGAGAGAGAGAGAGAGAAAAGAAAAAAAAAAAGATTTATATGTTGAAACAGACAATCTTCAACCGAAAATGTCCAAGCGACAAAAGGTCAATCACTCTTCACGTTTTTTTTTCTGCAAATATTTACGACATTTGTACTAACGTCTGTTTCATGTTACGGAACTGACCTTGACAAAAGCTGTAATGTTTTACGACATTGCTTTCACTACAAATGTAATTACTTTTAACTGTCTGCTTAAGAAAAAAAAAGTGACGATCTATGTTTTGCCGTTTAGCTCTTTCGAGTTCAGTGTCACGTGAATCCCACGACAGCTCAGTGATGGGGCGGGGGAAGGGGGGGAGGGGAGAGAGAGAGAGAGAGAGAGAGAGAGAGAGAGAGAGAGAGAGAGAGAGAGAGAGAGAGAGAGAGAGAGAGAGAGAGAGAGAGAGAGGGAGAGAGAGAGAGAGAGGGAGAGAGAGAGAGAGAGAGAGAGAGAGAGAGAGAGAGAGAGAGAGAGAGAGAGAGAGAGAGAGAGAGAGAGAGAGAATGATAATGACAATGACAATGACAATGATCATTTATTTGACAACGGTAAAAGTTTTGGTAGTAACAACCATTTTTCGAACTTGCCGATGCTAATCTACTGATTCACAGAGTTACTATCGTACTAATTGTTTTCTACTACTAAGAAGGGAAAAAAAATTACATGACACAGCACAAGCCAAGAATGAAAAAAAAAAAAAAAATAAAGATAAAAAAAAAATAATGTAGGGGGGAAGTGATATAAGAATTACCAAGAGAGAGAGACTGAGAGCGAGAGAGAGAGAGAGAGAGAGAGAGAGAGAGAGAGAGAGAGAGAGAGAGAGAGAGAGAGAGAGAGAGAGAGAGAGAGAGAGAGAGAGAGAGAGAGAGAGAACCAGTCAGCATGCCTGTTTGTCAATGCAGTACGTGTAGTCCGTCCATTCACTGAATTTTCCGTTCTCGTATCGCTGGTACCACGTGCCGTTATCCTGACACGTCTTCTTAGCGTAACCTGCACAAAAAGCACAACCTGATAAAAAGTGGCATGGATCTTCTTCATCCGCTCTTAGCGTTGCTCAGTATGTAGAAACATTGAGGAAAAGAAAAGTTGCCTTTAACCCGTGGGCGGCTGAGAAAAATGAATAACCGCAAGAGACAGATTTTCATGAGCCCCCGTCAATGATAAACTGTGAGGCGGGACACGTCTTTCAAGAGAAGAAGAAGAACACCCCCCCCCCGACCCCCCCCCCCCCCCCCCCCCGCCCGCTCACACACACACGCCCTCTCCCTCCAACTTCTATACTTTGACAGCTTGCCTCCGCCCCCCCCCCACCCCCTCCCGCTACATCCATACTCACTTCCTCCACTCCGCAGCCCACTCACCCTCTTTGTCCACACCCTCACCCCCAACCCACATATGACGATCAACTCAACTCACTCCCTGCCACTGGACGCATAATTTGCTCTCAAAAAAAAAAAAAAAAAAAAATCTTCGTTCATTTAGTGACCACAAGCCACAACCCTCCAAGGAACGTGGATAAAAATTGGTCTCAGCAAGAGACATAGATCCTCATGAGCCCCCGCAGTCGCAGGGGCTCATGAGGATCTATGTCTCTTGAAGTAGGATCGTGTTCATTTTTTCTCTCCAGTAAAGGGGTTACCAAAAATCTGTATCTTCTTTGTCAGGAAAAGAACAAAGACAGAAAACCTGCTTGTTAATCCTATAAAGATATCGAAAGCAATGCCGAAGAATCCGCAGACCAAACACTCACACTGTGCACTAGAGGGAAAGTTTATCTAATTATACAGAGACGGCGGGAAAAAAAGTAGCGAGTCCAAAACCTCTGCTCGTGACACTTGACCAAAACACACTTCGGACATAATTACATGAATCCAAACCGAAAAGGCGAATGCCAAGCGCGTAAAATGCAAAGAAATACCCGACAAAGAAAAAAAATTGAGAAGGAAAGGTAAAACACAGTTGATTAAATTTTCAAAATAGGCATACAGTAAAAAATAGACATGTACTTAATCTTTTTGATACAATGTTGTGTTATACAAACTGTTGAACTTGTTATTACTAAGCGCGTTTCTTTTTTTTTTCTTTTTTTTTTTTTTGCGCTTAGGACATCGGCGAGAGTTTCAATGGAGATGACTTCTTTCAAATCCTCTTTGGAAATGTGTGTGATAGTCTGTGATTTTGGACCTTACGGCTTCCAGCTGTAAGAGCCAAAATCACAGACTATCCGACACAAACGTAAATGTGGCCTTCAGGAGATTTTGATTCAAGTGAGCTGCTTTCATTGAAGGAATCCCCTCGTAGGGATACGGTTTCGCAGTGACCGGCTGACTAACCGAAATGTCGTCTTCATAAGCAACACAGATGCAAAATTGGCCAACAGGAGGCACATGTTTTCATGCGACGGAGGGTCATGCAGTTCTACAGCACATTAACTTCTTGCAACTGGAAATTTTAGTTTTATTGAAGTAGCTCGGGGAAAAAAGACTCCAGTTCAGTTCTGTTTATTTCGATATCGAATCCACTGGGGGCATGAGCACACGAAGTTTTGCTCTACACTGTGTGGCAGCGTCTCTTCCGTAGAAACACACATGCAAATGGTAAAGAGAGAGTCACAGATTTATCCGCCTTAGCCATGGACACTCATAATCCTCAGCAATCTACGGGGGCTCGAGTATCTAAGCCTTACACTGACTCATTCAACTCCGACACTCTACAAGAAGATAATTATGGATCGATCATGATAGTTCAAGGGTCGTGCCAGGATAGTTTGGCGCCTTTGGCGCCAAGCTATCCTGGCACAACCCTTGAGCTACCATGGTCAAACTATCTCAGAACGGAACCTTTTGAAGACAATTTTCAATTTTGAGTGAGCTGCTCCTCTAAGTCGAACTTGGAAGGAAATCAGGACTAGACCCCAGTAACTTGAAGTCCTCGGACTCACTGCAGCCGTCGGGGGACCCAAAGACGTTTTGCTACTGGGGGCGGAGTTAGGGGACTTGCCAAAATGAGCAAAAACCGGGACATCTCCTTCTTTGTGCGTTTAATGTCAGTAATTGAGAAGGCCTTTCCGCGGATTTTCCGGTCCGAAATTTAATTTCTCTCCTCTCGCGTTTGAGATCGATGAATAAACAAGCGAGAGGGGTGGAAAGTTTGCGAGGTGTCGAGATACCCCAGGGCACTAATTCATTAATACCCTGCTTGCCTGTCTTGCGGGAAACCAGTCGACGATTGCTGCGGATGAAAATGAAATTTAAAAAGCTGACGATCAATTCATTATCCATTCCTGGGGGGGAAAGTTCACGGTGTCCGTTATCCGGTGTCAGTTATGCATGGAAATCCATGTCCCTGTTTAACCCTTTGCATGTCGATAGCAGTTTTTGTCGCGATGATTCCTACAGGAATCGCGACAAAAACCGCTACAGACACGCAAAGGGTTAACATCCTCGCAAACTGACTGAGTGAGGGCGGAGGGCGGGGGAGGAGCATTTGGCTGGATCGGTACGACCTCGATGAATCCGATCTCCACTGCACACCACTACCAACCCTCAATTTAACATAGGGGCGGATCAGTTTCAGGTCAAGCAAGAAGGAATAGTTTCGTTTTCTACTTTTGCGGGTTTGGGATAGGGGTGGGAGTGGGGGTAGGGTTGGGCGGGAGGAGTTTGTGGCTGGGGAGGGTGGGGGGGGGGGGGGTTGAGGGAGTAAGGAAGGCGTTCGTCGTTAACCGTTCCAAGTTGGAGCAAAAATGCCGCCCCCCTGGCTCTTCACCCCCCCTCGCCCCGCCCCCCTCCCTTCACTACCTAACTACCAGTATGGCCCTCAAAATATCAACCAACTGACGTGGCATGTTGGCGGGATAGGAGTGGGCTTTAACCGAGACTCATGGATACCCAACCCAGATCTGCTGTTGCATATTTTCACGTCAGTAAAACGGTCTTTTTCTAACAACTGTGTAAGCCAGATGGTAAATGCTTTAAATTTTAAGGGTCTTTCGCACCACCTGGACTACACAGGTGCGTGTTTGTAATTTGGACCATATAATATTACACAATAGGACGGCCTTATGAACCGACACTGAGGACCAGAACACAACAGCGCAAACATATATATCACGGCAAAGTTGGTTAAAAAATGTAAAAGGCAAAAGGTCATCGGGCTGACGTCGACCACAATTTGCCCGATAACTGGGATTAGGTGGACATGGAGAGACACCATGAACATCAGGCACTTCTCAGTACCGACGAAGATAACTGGTCGCGCATAGTTAGCAGCCGGAAAAGCCGGAAGATGAACTGCATTAGACGATAGGCGGCTTTTTGTCGCGTATCCAGCCTGGGCCCTGCCATGAATAAGTTAAGATTTGGTTTGTTGTTTCGTGTGCTCTGGCAGTGAAAGGCTCATACCAACCAAGCAAGGTGCAAATCAAATACTTCGTGAATAATAGTTTTTGCAGTATCTTCAAAACAAAACAAAAAAGGACTTTATTAAAATATTCCCCTACTCTCCCCCACTACCCTTTGACGATGCATACATACCCAAAACTACCCTTCCCTACATCGTTCCCGTCCATACAAGTAAAGGTTGCATCTGCGATATATCACGGTAATTGTGTCTCTGTCTTGTAAGCGTATATATAATACTTGTCAGGCAGTAGTGTTCTAATCCACCATTTTGGACTGCAGAACGCCTTCAGTCTGTAAAAGGTCACATCCATTGGCACCACGAGTGTTGCTGGTCTGTGAAAGCCATAAGGTCCAAAATCAAAGACCAGCAGACATGGCGTCGGTGCCGGATTTACGTCTGCTAGGTGTTAGACTGGACGTAACCCAGGAATTGCAATTTCCGAGAGTGTGTCTGTCTGCAGTACAAGCGGTAATTTGCGGTATGGGGGCTGCCAAAGAAAGTAGAACTGGGGCCAGCCGTACGAGAGAGCGTAGAGACCGCGCAAGTCACTAAGCAAGATGCTCTGCTATAAGCGGAGCACCTTGCTCAGTGGTCTGTGAAGGATTTGAGTGACAGCTGCACGGAAGCAAGGTGCTCCGCTGTAGCTTAGTGGCTTGTGCAGGATTTAAATTCACTCATGCAAGTGGCCTTTGGTCTAAGCACAGGAGAGGAAATCCGTATACGTTGTGTGCCCCTGACTGGCTCCGAGCGTCAATGGAATATTCTATTGACGCTCGGCCGAGCCGGTCAGGGGCACATAACTCAGAAAACCGTGAGATTGCGCTACGGCAGTCTACTTAGGGAAGCAACCCTGACGTTTTAGACCTCTAAGTGTTTTGCGTGGGACTAGGTCTTAATCAGCCATGACAAATTCTAGTGTAGCGTGAAAGAAAACTGTTTGCATGAAATGGAACTGAAAATTACGTGTACCCGCAAAGTACTGTTTAGGGAGGCATGCCTTGCGGAGGCAGAGTACTTGAAAAGCACCCACTGGAGACGCCGCTCAAAAAATCCCTAAACCAAAACCTTCCGTGTACACGTGGATATAGATTTTCATGAGCCACTACAGCCGCAGGGCCTCACGAGAAGATAACGTTCATCCAAAAGTACGGCAAAGATCAGCTCGCTCCATGTACATCTCGATATTGAAGTATTATATCGGGTTCACTCTGCAAATGCACTAAGTGTTTTCTGATTCACTGAACATCGTAATCAACTAAAATAATCGACGACTAAAACATTACTTACAACCCTCTGGCGTGTGTCCAGCGCGTAATCGGTGCAGTTTGATTCTTTGATTGATTCTCAGCAAAATTTTCCAATCTCCCGTCTATTCATATAATCTGCAGCCAAAAGCGGACATAGGGATGGAAAGAAGCAAAACAATATAGTTTTCTATAATGGTGTTCTCCTGTTTTGAGGGAATACGCTAATGGAAGATCACTTATCATTAAAGACCATAGTTCTTCTGTTTTGAGCGGCTACCCTTATGAAAGATCTCTTGTCATTAAAGACCATCGTTCTTCTGTTTTGAGCAAATACCATTATGAAAAATCGCTTGTCATTAAAGACCATCGTTCTTCTGTTTTAAGCGGCTAGCCTTATGAAAAATCAGTTGTCATTAGAGACCATCATTTAGGTGGCTGTAGCCACCTAAAAGATAGTAATACCGGTTATTATATAGGCGCTTTTTTCCCAATTCTGCGAATCGGCTCAAAGCGCCGCGAACTGAACCCAACACGCACGCTAACGTGACACACACACATACACACTGAAGACAAACAAGACAAACACAGGACATTCACGTGGTGCGAAGAGTCAGCGTAGCTACTGAGGTTTCGGAAATTTTATCGCTTGTATTTGAAATTTTATAAAGTGGCCTGAAACCGGTACCATAGGGAAGGGGGAGGAAGAGCCGGAGTACCCGGAGAAAAAAAACACAAAAAAACCCCGACGATCCGCCCGAATTAACGGTGACACTTAGCAGAGGAGAAAGTTCCGAAGCCGGAACCCGAAATCGAACCTCGCACCTTTAGCATTGGTGGCGGGCACCTTAACCACTGCGCCACGGACCGGCCCGTCTTTAATGACATGTGACACTTTTTTTTTGCCACTCAAGACGCCTCTTGAGAAAGCACGTTTCTTTATAGACCATTATTATCTTGCACAAAAAGGGTGGTTGCTGACAACCAGTCATATGGTAGTAGTACAAGACATGTTTTGCAGCATAGGAAAATCGATGCCAACGCCTCTAACACTTTGTGGCATTCCCCACTGTGGCTCATGAATAATAGTTGAGTGACCCAGGAAAGACCGATGGGACTGGAAAGAAGATGGAACATTGTCTCGTAGTAGGTCAGATAGACGAACGACATTGATGCGCAGAAAACAAAAACAACAATGATGTCCTGATTTGTCTGGTTGTTCATTAATTAAAACCTGTTCAGTGCCGAGAAAATCTGAACACCATCCAACTGCAAGAGGTATAGATCATCATGAGCCCCCGCAGTTGCGGGGGCTCATGAAGATCTATGCCTCTTGCTGAGACCACTACTTTGAGTCCATGCTCCTGGAAAAGCTAAGATATGTTGGTGTTGAATTAACAAAGAATGCAGAAACACAATCTGCGTCAACTCAAAGGGTTAATTTAAGCGCCATCAGTTTTACATCCAAAACATTAGTCCCCGATCACTTCGGTGGCAGTGGGACATTAAACTGGAATAAATGAATGAATAAACATCCAAAACAATGACAATGACTATAGTTTAGTAAGCATAAGAGTAAGCGCAGAAACAGCCACCATTGCAGCACAACAATGACAGACTGACTGTGCACAAATTTGTCAGGAGACTATGGGAGAGGACAGATTGAATGTTTCGAAAACAAACGCTAATACACTATTTTCCTCCTGACTAACTCTCCAATCATTGCATTGTCGGCCACCGGTCAAGGACAAAATCAGAATTCCCTGGAACCAGAAAGCTCAACAACTTAATTTAATTCTGAATGCTTTTATACCACTGGGATGTAGTGCCTTGTAATACGTAAATGCAAAGAACGCGAGAGGAAACTGCCTGTCTTGATTTATCGCAAATAAAATCATAATTATGGAGTGGAACAGGATAGAACGAGCAAGTCACACGTCGTTACAAGAGCTCCATGTTTGTCATATGTCAATGGGTGTATGTGTGTGTTTGTGTTTGTGCGCGCGCGCGCGCGTGTGTGTGTGTGTGTGTGTGTTTGTGTGTCTGCGTGTGTGTGTGCGTGTATGCGCGCTCGCGTGCGAGAGAGAGAGAGAGAGAGAGAGAGAGAGAGAGAGAGAGAGAGAGAGAGAGAGAGAGAGAGAGAGAGAGAGAGAGAAATGAAATGAAATGAAATGAAATGAAACTTTGAAATGAAATGAAACTTTGAAATGAAATGAAACTTTATTTCTCAACGGATAAAGTAATTAGCACGTGTGCCATTTTTCATACTTGCCGTTGCTACTCTACAAACACAGGATAATAATTGTAATACTAATAGTACCAAATTACACAAAGAAAAATTAGAAAACATTAAACATGAAGAGACATTAAACAAAATTCATTCATTCATTCGGTCATACAAAAAACAAACGAAAAATAAAAAGTACACGCAACGCGCGCACGTTAACGCGCGCACACTGACACATACACGCTCGCGCGCACACACAGACACGCGCTAATGATAACTTGACCTATATACGAAGCAAATCATTTGTATCATAGTGAAAATTCACTTCAGACAGCAAAATTATTTGGATTATAATAGAAAGTTGAATTATGTAATTAGGCGATTATTATTAGTATGGACAAACCATACGGCAGCATGCACTGATTATACGATAAGCACATGTTTGATACGAATACTTGTGGTAGATTATGTATCAGCAGACAAGTACTTGAGGAGGCATTCCTTGAAAGAGGAGAGGGAGCTAGCGTGTGTTATACATGTTGGCAGTGTGTTCCAGAAAGATGCGCCTGAGAAAGATACACTGGTTTTAAATAGATCTATCCTGGGGCGAGGTGTAATAAAGTTTCGTCTTGAAGTAGAATAACCTGAACTTGCCTTGGTAAAGAGCTTACAAAGATATTTTGGGTGAATCTCATTCCAGATTTTATACATAACCACACCCTTGTTTAAGAGGTGATGCTTGCTAAGAGGTAGCATTTTCAGTTTTTCAAGTCTTTCATCAGTTGTTAGGGCTGAATCAGGCAGGATATGTTTCGCTGCTCTCCGATGCAGGGAGTTAAGCCTCTTTAAGTGTATGTCACCGCTGCCATCCAATATCGTGGACGCATAATCGATGTGGGATTTGACATGCGCATTGTAAAATAACTTGCGGGCATCAACATCGATAAAGTACTTCAACTTTGAAAGCATAAAAACATTTCTAGCAACAGTTTTACATACAGCATTTATGTGTGATTGCCACTTCATCTGGTCATCAACAATTACACCAAGTAATCGGTGTTCCGTGAGCTGATTAACGATGTCATTATGGATAGTCAGGCTGAGTGTAAGTGGCTTGAGCTGGTGCTTCTGACGGGTTGCTATCGTCATGCATTCCGTTTTGGAAGGATTTAAAATCATTTCATTGTTTGCGCACCAAGTGGAAATTTCGCTCAAACCCTGCTGCAAACGGCCATTTAAAGAATCAATACTCTTGTCCGGGGTGTGAATTGTGGCGTCATCAGCGAATAAATCACATGAAATTTTGTCGCTAGTCAAATGTAGCGGTAGGTCATTTATAAAGAGGCAAAACAGAAGAGGCCCTAGGACTGAACCCTGGGGAACTCCCCGTGTTACTAATCCGCTTGAGGAGTATGATCCATTGACCATGACGCGCTGCTGTTTGTCGCTAAGATATGAGGCAAAAAGTGGAGTTGTGCCATGGTGGTAAAGAGATTTCTGGCTGTAGTTAATTGAGGAAGAAATGCATTTATTGCCAAACGAACTACCGAAGTACACATTTAGCTTGGAAAGTAGAAGTTTATGGTCCACAAGATCAAAGGCTTTTCGTAAGTCAATAAATACAGCGCCGGTAAATTCGCCCTGATTTATTGAGCGTAGCCACACATCAGTTAGACGTGCTAGGGCCGTGTGATAGCTGTGCTTTGGTCTGAATCCCGACTGAAGGGGGTGGATTAATGTATGATTTTCTAAATATTCCAAGAGATGTTTATGGATATGCCGTTCAAGTGGTTTACTAAGGATGGACAATAGTGAGATGGGGCGATAGTTATTAACATCAGTCATATCTCTTGTTTTCGGGAGGGGTATAACCTTGGCTTTTTTAAGTTCTTTTGGGAAAATATTCGTTTGAATGCACAAATTATAAATATAGGTTATTGTTTCAATAACATAAGGAATAGCTAATTTAAGTATTTTGGGGCTGATTTCATCTGGCCCGGACGATTTCTCGTGAGCACTAAGCACAGATGACAGAGGATGATTTTCTCATACCAGCTCAAGGGTTGCTTAACCCATGTAACCCAATCCCCTACAGCAGAAGGTGGATTGACCATGATAATTCAAGGGTAGCGCCAGATTAGCTTGGCGCCCAAAGGCGCCAAGCTAATCTGGCACTACCCTTGAATTATCATGGTCTATCTACCTCCTGCAAATGATACATAGTCGTAAAATGACATCCCCAAATTTGAGCAAATCCAGCATTGGGGCTAAAAGGGTTAAAGCAGTAACGTGCGATCAGACAGAAAAAATTGAAGCATACTAGTCAGTGAATGGCCGGCACTTGGCAAAATTCTCAAACTTTTGTAATTTCATTTTCCAAGAACGTCCCCCATGGAAAACGCAGACGTACTTGGTAAAATGAAATGGACCACATATCGGTAATTGCTATCGTCTGTGTTATGGACAACGTTAATGTACCTCACTGACGTAACAGACGATGATCGATCATGAGGACTCAAGGGTTGTGCCAGATTAGCTTGGAGCCTTTTCAGGCGCCAAGCTAATCTGGCACAACCCTTGAGCTGGTATGAGAAAATCATCCTCTGTCATCTGTGCTTAGTGCTCACGAGATTGTCTTCTGTAACCTGTGCTTAGTGCAATAGCAGATAATAAAATGCGAACGTTTTGAATTGTTGAAGTGAGGTGGATTGCACTGAACCAATAGATCATACTACGCGGCAGGTTTTAAGTTTAGTGACAGATTTTACGGCGTGGATTATGTAATTCCAAGAAGCGTCTTGGACAGTAGCAATTATGTTAGGACTGGTCTGTCCACGGTTCTTTTTCTCTGTCAGATCGTGCGTTTTGGTTGAAATATGTGTGTGGTATTTTATACTCGAAAAATACCAATCAACCGGTCAACCAACCAAGCTAGGCAACCAGCCACCAAACAAACCAGCAACCCAGCCAAACCAACAAACCAACCAACAAAACAGCCAACCAACCAGAGAGCCTACCAACCAGTCAAGACACACACACAAACAAACAAAAAAACAAGCAAGTAAACAAACAAAAAACCAAAACCCGACAGTTTTACAACATAACAAAAGAAGGTTGAAAGTCTGATCACAATGATATAAAAAATCCAAAAATGCAATCAGCATAATAATATACGAGCAGAAGATGATAGTATGTTATTGATGACACCTTCAGACCCATGATAATTCCTCGTCCATTTTCGACCAAAAAAAAAAAAAAAAAAAAAAATCCCCCAAAGCGCATAATTGAAGTGGATTCAGTCACACCCATAACAACGATGTTTTTAGAAGAATCCCCATCCCCATCCTTTGACTTTACTGACGATACCCTTCGGCGAAAAAGACGCGTAGTTTAACCCCGTGACTACTGACGATACCGTTCGGCCGAAAAGACGCATTGTCACGCGTATCGTCCGTAGCAGTAACAGGGTTAACAGAGATAACAAGAACTATCGGTGTGCCCGGGTCTATTGTGGGTGACGTCGGTGCTGGTATCTTTTACTCACTGTGAGGTCACAGTGAGTGCCAAGCAATTTCCTTGTAGATCTATTCGGCCATTCATGAAACATGAGTGTAATGGGGCAAAAAGAATGTTTATGTGACAAATAATGAGAATCTTCCGTGCCACTGCACCCATTATCTCGAGCTTTCTGCTGGTTCCCAAACATTCTCCCAGTTTAATTTACTGTTTAAAAAAAAAATCGACGCTTACAAACTGTTAACAAATCTGAAGCAAATCTTTTCTAAAGCGATAATTTAATATTTACTCTACGTTTATCAAACGGACATTTAACATTTTCCCTCACGTGCATTTAACAATGTCGCAATGTATTGTACATTTGTCGCTTTAACTTTGTAATCACAAATATATATTTTTTAAAAATTTCATTGTAAAATGTTTTTAACTCATGTGTCTCAGGTATCAAATCCCCACATTTTGGACTTGTCGTCTGAGGACTGCATTCTGGCACCACCCTTGAACTATCATGGTCGAGCCATATCTGGCTGTGGTGTGTCGGGACTGAATGAGTTAAAGTGTATTTTATGTTGCTTTTCAGAGTGTAATATTATCGGTATTATCTTTTATTGTGTGTTCTCTTAATATTTTAAAATTTACATTTATGACACTGTGATGAAGGAAACATTTCCTTTGTGGACAGTAAAGTCTTCTCTTGTCTTCTGGTCTGCTCTTGTCTGCTCCACTTCATTCTCTTCGTATATTGATTAACGTTTACGCTATACCGACATCATTATAACACCCAAGACAAGACATGACATGCAAGACAAAACAAGACAAGACGAGATAACACGTCATTGTACAACATTTAATCCTTTCGCCGCCAGTGCTCATAAATAGCGCTTCTGAAACCACATGACACACTGACCAGCATTTGCGCGGAAGGTAGATGTAAATTAAACCACATCAAAACACTAACAAGAGACATAAATCTTCATGAGCCCCCGCGATTGCGGGGGCTCATGAGGGTTTATGTCTCTTGCAGTTGGGTTGCGTTCGCCTGTTCCCGGCAGCTAAAGACTCGAACCTTACACATTTATAAACAGCGGGATGTGAATGGACTCGGGTAGTGCCAGATTAACTTCTCAACTGGCGCCAAGCTTTTAAGACACTCGCCATAAACTATCACGGTCTTTCCATCTATCTCCAGATTTAGAACTGTCGCCAAATTCAAAGTGCTTGTAAAACGCAAAGAAAATGAGACCGTCTTGACGTTCCCCAACTCAAAGTTATGGGGATTTGATGAGTGATTGATGATAACAGGGGACGGGCTGGGTGGGGTCAAAATTGCTATTGCACTCTTTCTCACAGTACGCAAAAGGCCTCGGGCCTCGATCGGCCACAGCTGCGCTGCCAGCCTACTGCGGCTGACGTCGGCCCGATGGCCTTTTGTGTACTGAGTATCCTCCTTTTTTTTCAAATATCCAAGTTTAACCCGTTCAATGCCAGCTGCTGCAGACTGTGTTTCTGCAATTCAAGACAAAAAGAAAACAACCCTAGATGTCATAGGAACATGGATTCACAGTCGTGTCAGCAAGAGGCATAGATCCTCATGAGCCCCCGCAAATGCGGGGGCTCATGAGGATCTATACCTCTGGCAGTTGGGTAGTGTTCACATTTTCTCGGCACTGAACGAGCTAAAGCCACCACGCTATCCGCCTCCGCTTAATAAAGTGTTGTTTCTCGTGTGTCTCCCAGTTTTCGGTGTCGATGTGTTGGAAGAATTATTGCGCGCACATTTTTCATTCATTCGTTTCCCTTTTCGCACGCTTAGAAAGTGCTTTATTTATCACGCAGAGCACAGACCAAGGTATACAAACGTCTAGCCTTTTAAACCTTTCCCTGCCGAAACATAAAGAATATCCCCCTGCAGCTAAACTAGCCTAATTGTAACAACAACAAAAATCGTTATAAAGCATAATGAGACTCCACGGGGTTTGTAACAATTACAACATTGTCACAACGCGGTTTACAAAAAACAAACAAATAAACAAACAAAAAAAACAAAAAAAAAACCCAACAACAAACAAACAAAACAAACAAAAAAAAAAAAACAAAAAAAAAAAAAAAAAAAAAAAAGAAGAAGAAGAAGAAGAAAAAAATAAAACCAACCGCATAAATCCTCATGATCTGTAACTCATTGAAGATGCCACACACAATGGCTCCGGCAGCGCTGTACGACACTTTTGCATCTATTGATACGGGGCGCCTTGAATCGGTTAATGTATGCCGCAAACCCACAGACGATAGTGCTGCTCAATTGTTCACATTATGAATGTTCAAAATTAAGTTCATTTCTAAATTCTGTGTCTGAATAAAAACGCACAGGGCCCAATCAAGACCCCCCCTCTCTCACCCCCCCTACCCCCCCCCACCCCCCCCCCCCCCCCCGCAAAAAAAGAAAGAAAAAGAAAAAAGAAAAGAGACTGCTAAAATGAAAGGAAATATCCAACACAGACAGAAACACGCCGTGAAAGGACGAGCACAAAACAGCTAGTTTACTGTAGTTAACCCATTGTGTCCCAGGTACGAAATACCCACCTTTTGGAGTTGTCCTCTGAGGATTGCAGTACATTGCAGGAGACAGATCGACCATGATAGTTTAAGGGTGGTGCCAGAATAGATTGGGGCCCATAGGCGCCAAGCAATTCTGGCACCACCCTTGAACTATCATGGTCGATCTACATCTTGCTGGGGTGTTTCGGGACTGAATGAGTTAAGCTCACTCATGCAACGGCAACCTCTGCACTAAGTTCAGGTCAGCTGGCTCCAGCTACTACACACTAAACAGCGCTTAGTACGACTGATATTTCGACTGCTGACAGCAACCTATCACCTTTGGCCTTGTCTGTCAAACAGAAACGACTGATATCACATCAGGCACCGAACCTTGCCGCAAGCTTTTGATAGATTGAATCCGCAGACGCTGACACGGAGAGATCTTCTGTAAGACAGCATCACCCTCTCCTCCCCCTCCCCGGAGATAGAAGGAGGGGGGGGGGGGAGGGGAGGGAGCCAAGAGACAAGAGCACCGTGCAAAATGTCCCCTAGCCGACGTCTGCCCGAGGACCTTTTGATCACCGGGAGATTTCTTCTGCATCAAATACTCTCTAACCGACACTGATGAGGTGGTGGTGATAGCGATTTATGGGTTTTCCATTCAACACAATTCCACGCGGACAGATGATGGTATTAGAAGAAGGGGGTATAGGGGAGTAGTACAGTTTTATCAACAGCATTCTAACTCATTCAAGGAGCCCCGCATTAATATCTGCGGAAACGCTATACGGCACTTTCGCAGCTACTGATGCAGGGCGCCTTAAGTGAGTTAAAGTGTAAGCAAGAAGGATGTGCATGTATGTCAGTCCAATAGGTGTAGATCCTGCTTGGTTTAGCCTTATGTCGACGATTGTATTATGATCGGAGGTGAGCGGAATTAGGTTTTAGATGGTACCATCGTTTCGTACGTCACGAGCCAAGTGACTTCAGAAGAGAGAAGGGACGAAATATTTCTGCGGTTTAGAAACCCGGAACTCTGTTCAGAAATCCGTGCCTGTTTTGGAAATGGAAGACGGTCAGCTTACTTGGGATGAAGAGCAAATCATTAAAGAAAGTAAACACTTTTATCAAACACTCTATGCGTCAAAGGAATATGAAATTGCTAATGTCGATCTATCACCCTTAATCGTGGTGCCCATCGAGAGATGAGAGTAACTCCTTGGAGGGTTACATCATTGTAAAAGAAACGTTTAACGCAATCAACAACAACAACAACAAAAAAAAAGATAAAAAGTATAGGCAGAATTCTACATAATTTTATTGAAGATTTGTTTTTGTTAAGTCAATAAACTATGGCTTCCAAAATATCCAGAGACAAGGTATTATTACCTGTATTCCGAAAGATAGTAAACCAAAAAGTGTCTGAAGAAGTGATAGCCTATCACACTGTTAAATATTGTGTACATAAATGCCTCCGTTTGTATAGCAGAGCGTCTCAAATCGGTATAGTTTTTATTAATTTACGAAGATCAGAAGGGGTTTCTTAAATGGCGATATATCAAGGAAAATATTACATTTTCATATTATTACATAGATTAATAACATTCCTAGTCTTAGCGAACTTTGAAAAAGCGTTTGACAGCATAGCATAGCTATGAAAACTTCTGATTTTTTTTAAAACTTTGGTCCAGATGTAAAATATTGAAATAGTACGTTGTACGATTATATTCAGGCCTGTGTTACAGTGAATGGCAATTACTCTGGGAGGAGCCAGGCAGGGTGATCCATGTTCTCTGTATTTATATCTAAGTTGTGCTAAACTTTTGTCTTCCATCATATGTCAAAATATTAACAGTATTTAAATAAATGTCACAACTCCCCGACGATAGCACCCTATATTTGGATTGTATAGATAATTCTTTTAGGCACTGCGTAGAGAACTGTCGCTTCTTTTCAAACATTTGTGGATTAAGCTAAAAACACAAACTGTATGAATAGGATCGCAAAACAAGCAAATAAATTCCCGTGTGAAATATATGCCTCATACCAGTTTGTTATGGAACCTAGAAGTCTTTGAAGTGCTTGGAGTAACTTTGTCAACTGATGTAAACCAATTTCGACAATACATTGTTTTAGATTCCACGCATTTTAAGAATGTGGCCTAGGTGAAATTTAACACTATTAGATAAAATTACGGTCATTAAAACACTTGCTCATTCCGCCAAAACCGTGCGTCTTCTGATGAACCTTTCAGATCCATCATCTATTTTTCTGCTATGAACAGACCTGACATGACAGAACAAAGAATAACTAGCAAAAATAACTAGGCTTTGGCTTCTAAAGCTGTAATGCACGTAATATGCTTTGTTACCTCCGGCTACTGCATTTATAATGACAATTTATCATGCCTGAGTGTCTCACAATGTACTGTGTATTGCCACTACCATGCCAGTCTTCACACGTACGTTGTTTGTAACGTCCATGAGTTTGTGTAAATGCCCAAAAGATATAATGATGATGATGATGATGATGATGATGATGATGATGATGATGATGATGATGATGATGATGATAATACAATACTAATTTTCGATGCTGTTATCCTCCACATCCAACACAGTGGATAATAATGATCTATGCCTCCTGCAGACGGACCTGATAGCAGATGAATTATCTATCATAATAGTTCATCGGACAATCAGTTCATTTAAACACTCTCTATACATGAGGAACACAGACGCAAATAAACCAGTCCCTGCCGGCAAGACACATATGAACATTGAGTCTATGATGACATGCCCCTCCCCCCCCCCCCCCCCTATTCAGAGGCTATGGCAGATCAGTGCTTCATGATCATGGTGCACGCGGAACGACAACCCAGTAGGCAAAACCACCGGTCGAAGTCGGCCGCAGAGGGACAGTGCGCGGGCCGACTTCGGTCCGATGGCCTCTTGCGTGCTGGGAAGTGGTTTGGCTGAAAAACAGTCTTATCATAGTCTTCATCCACTCCCCCAAGTTCCCTTCTTTGGCCGCTTCACCCCCCCCCCCACCCCCTCCCCACCGCCCCTACTCTAAACACCACAAAAGAGAAAAAAAAAATCCGTCTAGGCAGTATAATAAATCCGCAGGCATCATTACGGATCGGTGTCTAGGACTGTGATTTTGAACCCTACGACCCCTTAGTTCATTCATGTAAGTCACCCCACATCAATAGCTTCGAAAGTGTCCTATAGCGTTTCCGCCGGCAACGCAATACGACACTTTCGCAGCTATTGATGCGGGGCGCCTTGAATGAGTTTTCAGACAGAGTATTTAGTGCGTAAATTTCCATCAAGATTTCAGTAACAAGTCCCATGTATATTTATGGAAGGAGAGCGGACACAACTCTTGTAATAATAGAACAACATATCTTACTCGGGTTGCTGCTAGGAGACACGTTATATAAATATCATGAGGCGTGATTTATGAGTTTACACGGGCTGTATCGTCAGTTATCTTGTTTTTCTGGTAGTTATTATTCATAATATATTGTTGTTGTTGTTGTTGTTGTTGTTGTTGATGATGTTGTTGTTCTTCCAGCTGCGAAGAATCAGCTGCGTTAGAATCAGCTCATCACCCGGCCCGCTACAGTTCAACTTATTTCTCTTGTCCTTAGCCGCTTAGACTATTGTAACTCCCTTCTGGCAGGTGTCTCTCAGAAAGAACTCTCCCGTCTGCAGACAATCCTCAACAATGCTGCCAGACTTGCTTTGGCAAATCTAAAATGAACCATGCAACCCCCCCCCCCCCCCTACTTCAGGAATTGCACTGACTACCCATTCAGTCGAGTAAAAGATTGCTGTCCTGGCTTTTCGCTGCTTTAATTGATCCCTACCGCCATACCTCTCATCCCTCCTCAACATCTATCAGCCCTCCCGTTCCCTTCGTTCCTGCTCTGAAAAGCGTCTCCGAGGCCCCAGCTTCTCCTCCAAGCGGTTTGGCTGCCGGACATTTCAGTATCAAGCCCCTGTTGTCTGGAATTCCTTTCCCCAACACCTCCGGAATGCTGAAAACATTGAACTTAAAATCTACTTCTTTCAGATTGCGTACCATTAATCTACAGATCATGTTGTGTGTGTGTGTGTGTGTGTGTGTGTGTGTGTGTGTGTGTGTGTGTGTGTGTGTGTGATAATGGTCTGGTCTGCATTTGCATACATATTTCTGTGGCTTATGATGCATCACTTAGCACCATCATGGTGGCATTGATTACCTCGGTCTTTCTTTTGTTGACCGTGTAGCACCATCTTGATGGCTTTGATCTTACATCCTTAGATTATTGACCATTTAGCACCATCATGGTGGCTTGGGCAATCACAGGTCATCCATTTGTTGATTGTGCAGCGCCATCGCGGCGGTGCTGATCTTCGGTCTTCCTTCTGTTGACTTTGTAGCACCATCATGGTGGCTTTGATCTTAGGTCCTCCTTTTGCTGACCGTTTAGCACCATCGTGGTGGCCTTGATCGTAGGTCTTACCCTTCTTGACCGTACAGCACCATCGTGGTGGCGCTCCGCATCATCAAAATGCGTTTAACTTGGGAATGGTTTTGTTATGTGTGTTTCCTGTGTAATTGTGTGCGCAGCTTAAATTTTTTAAAGGTAGTGAGATTCTGCAGACATACATCTTTTGTAACGCTCTTAGAGCCCACTGCTCCTGGAGATTCAGCGCGACATAAATGCTCTTTATTATTATTATTATTTGTTGTTATTATTGTCTTCGTTGTTTCTTGTCTTTTGTTCCGCCGTGAGATGGCCTTATTCGCCTGCTCGGCGTTAAACCCCAATAACTAACTAACTAACTGTTTTTTGTTGTTGTTGTAGTTGTCGTTGTTGTGTTGTTGTTATTGTCTTTATTGTTTTCCCCCTCTTTTTGTTTTTGTTGTTGTTTGATTGTTTAATTGGGCATAGTTAACATAACACTTATTCCAGTCACGTTACACTTCTCATCTGAAAGATAAGTAGTGCATTGTATTCATGTCTGTATTTTTGTCATTTTTGAAAAAAAATGTTTTAACCAGAAAAATGAATAAATTGTGTCGTACTTGTCCTTTCTAAGCGTGTGTCTTTCTTTGTTGGGATTTTATTTGCATTTAACACGCTTGGCAGTCACCTCAATGGTCTGGATTAAAAACCCGACATGAAGACTTTTAAAAATGTGCAGCGTCTGTGTAACTGGTCATCGTAACAGGATAATTCTGCTGCTTGTATGGATTCCACGTCCTTTCCGTGAATTATGCCTGCCATAAACAAGATTGCCCTTTTGTGCAGTATACGCCTGCCATAAACAAGATTGCCCTTTTGTGCAGTAAAGACAGATTTTGCACGTTTGTTTTTTGTCGTGTTACTATGCATTTAATGACCCGCGTTGTGTGTGAACAACGACATTTAAATCCCTAGAAGAAAAAAAAAAAACGAAAAAAAAAACTAGGCTCAATGCTGTCAAAATCGACTGACGATCGATAACCGTATGAATGATGGAATGAGGTTTAACTCATTCAAGGCACCAAGCATCAATAGCTGCGAAAGCGTCGTATAGTTTTGCCGGCGGCAACGTATAACGACACTTCCGCAGCCATTGATGCGGGGCTCTTGAAAGTGTTAAAGCGAGCTCCAGTACAAAGAGCTTTGCGAACCGACGCTGAGTGGAAGGATAATGTCGGTCTTCACAATATTGTAACCACTGCTGTAAGACACTGTTAGCTATGCTACATGTGACCAGACAATCCACTTTGGTATCAGTTTCAGTCCACTTAATCAAATTTCAAATACAAACGATTTTGAATTTCCAAAAACTACAGTAGCTCGCTTGAGCTTGCCCTTAGCACCACGTGAAAGTTCTGTGTTTACGTTCAGTGTGTGAGTGAATGCGCGTGATTCACGTGAGCGTGCTTGTTGGGTTCAGTTCGCGGCGGCGCTTTGAGCCGATTTTCAATTGGGATAAAGCGCCTATTTAATGCGCTTATTATTATTATTATTATTATTACATTAGCATGAATGGTGCTGCAGAAGGAACATCATGTTATTCCAGCGTTAGGAACCGTGCTCGGTGCGAGTCTGGTGAAAGTTCCCACGCACGAAAGATCTAAAAACCAAAATCCGTCGAGATATATTTCATCCCTTTCTCCATTACCCCAACCTTTATGAAAATGCCACTTGGCCCGCTAGGCACGGCGAAAATGCGACACTAGCGTAAAGCCCAGCTCGGAAAATACGTTCCAATACGGAATCATCGGCTTAACCCTTTCAAAGCCCGCGCACATTCGTGCGCGGGCCCACTGTGGCCAACGTTGGCCAGAAGAATTTTGCGTACTGGGAAAACTGATCATATTTTTTCATTCGCTTGGGAGGCACTATTGAACGCGTGGCCGTGTTAATGCTTGATTTGATTTTTATCAAGCACTGCTACTGAGCCATCAAACATTACATGAGGTGGTTCGATCGTAATATCTCCAAGTTTGTGCTTGATTAGCGCCTTCAGGCGCAAAGTCAGTCAAGTCGGTCTAGGGACCGTGGTGGCTTTGGTGCCAAAATGCCGAACCTATTCCCGGGTTTGATCCTTCGTGTAGTCAAAATTCGCAATCATGGCGCTCAGTCTTTCAATCACATCAAAGGCGGCTAAGACGTTAAAACAAAATGTTCCTAATAAAGAATCTGCCGTATTTGGTTCTGAAACTGGACAATTTTTTAAAGTTTAGTTCCGACACACCACAGCAAGATATGAATCTTCCGCGATAATTCATGGATAGTGCCAGAATAGCGTGGCGCCCATAGGCGCCAAGTTATTCTGGCACCACCCTTGATCTGACAGTCGACCTGTCTCCAGAGTTCTAATGCAGTCTTCAGAAGACAACTCCAAAATTTGGAGATTTCGACCTTGGGACACAATGTGTTAAACAGCCGTGTGCCTTCAACTATAAGGAACAATAGGAGTTAGCAATATTACCTCCACACCCACCCTCACCCCTTATACCTACCCGATCCTTTCACGCAAACAACGACGCAAAGTAAGCACACTGCATCATATTCCGGCTGTATGGGTTACGCACCTTGTAGTATGCAATTACCCGGCCTTTTAGTCTAGCGGAAAGAGAGCAGCCAAAAGAGGCTCACCCAAGCGCTGGCCAGTTAAATCGCTTGAGAGATTCCCGTTAAAACGTATGATCTCCTTAAACACGGGCGATAGACTCGCGGCCAATCTTGATTTGTGTGCTGATCAGTGATTTCGGCCCTTACGGCTGCCAGCCGTAAGGTCCAAAATCACAGACCGGCTCACAATTACAACTTCCAGGAATCGACTGTGTGACAATGTCGTATAAAGCACGATCGCCGATAGTTAGCGCTGTTTGGTGCTATCACTAACTGTCGGGGTTGGAGTGCCGGGATGGTACTACTTTGGCACTACTCTGAATTTCTTGTGATCGATCCAGCTCCCGCACATTTTTTTTTGAATGACTTTCGTTTCTGTACAGTGTATTGTATCCCTTTCACCCCTTTGTTGCCGAGAAAAAGCAAAAATAAAATTCTTCTCAAAGAGACATAGATCCTCATGAGGGCCCGCGACTGCGGGCCCTCATCATGATCTATGTTTCTTGCTGAGACCAGTTTGAATTCATGTTCTTCGGACGGTCGTGGCTTTTGGTCGTTAAATGAACACAGAATTTAAAAAACTAAATACGCCATAATGGCCCAAAAAGGGTTAAATGTTAATGTGTTTATCAGCTACAGTCATTCTTGTACACTACTGAACGTCCGTGCACTTTGTTGTTTATTATATATTTAAAAGCAACAAGAAACGCGCTATTTTTGGAATGATCGGAAACACTTTAGTGTTTTCGATTATTCCAACAATGTCGCATTTCTTTTGCTCCTCAATATTAAACGCCGGATATGACAAATTCGCAGCGGACCGGAATTTTTTGGTTGTTCTTCTAACGGAAGTTTCAGATTTCTCAGTGTAATAACCCTGACATATCGACAAAGGTTTGCTTTCAGCCTGAATACAGTTAGATGGAGTTTTAATGTAAAACCCATTAATTGGATTGGCTTGCGCTGGTTTTGCCTCCAGAACACGACAGGTTTTTTTTGTTATTTTTACTGTTATTTGATTATATTTTAATGTGATGTGGAGATTTCCGCCCAATCCGCTATTCTTCGAATTCGTAATTCTCACAGCTGAGCCTAAGTTATTTCTTTGTGGTGTGTTTGGGAGTCGTATTAGCTTCAATAATGAAATGATTTGTTTCTTCTCTGGCTTGGATAATTATATTAAATTTTGGTTTCACAGATATTTCGGTTCATAATCGCACAAGTAACAACAACGCTACT
The DNA here is from genome assembly GCA_036245525.1 of Semisulcospira habei. Lineage (NCBI taxonomy): Eukaryota > Metazoa > Mollusca > Gastropoda > Semisulcospiridae > Semisulcospira > Semisulcospira habei. Next base: position 257,391,601 of record BTPG01000002.1, on the reverse strand, counting down.
CAACGTTTGAATGAAAAGAAACAGAATAACCCATTTAGGCCCGACGCCCACAGCAGGATATTGACTGACCATGATAATTCAAGGATAGTGCCAGATTTGCTTGGCGCCTGAACAGTGCATCTCCTGTAACAGATGAATGGTCGTAGGATGACATCTCCAACATTTGGGAAATGCAGCCGTGGCGTTTAATAGGTCAAGATCGTGTTCGCTGACACACGGATCACTGCTACTGACAATACCACACGGCAGAAAAGACGCGTAACTATCTATACGTATCTTATTCGCTGAGTGATATCATCGGTAGCAGTCAACGAGGTTATGAAGACCTTCTTAGACAAGCGCACTTTAAAACGGGAGGGGGGGGGGGGGTGAAGGGGGAGGGGAGGGGGCGGCGGCGGGTAAAATCGGTTCTCAGGTCACGATATTTTTCGTGGCGGCACAATACACGAAGAGAGGAAGAGACCGTTCTAGGACACGCCTCTTCAGTTCCATCGGCAAGACACACACAACGTATTAATTATGATCCAAAGCCACCGTATGGCGGGTCGTGTAAATCTGTCTTTTCTTTCCAGAAATCGACCAGAACAGACTCCTGTTGCGTTTTAAGACATCCCGGGGTGCAAAAAGGCCAACTCCCATATCATATTCAATGCGCCCCGGGGCCATTAAACCTGGAATAATGCAAGAAAAAGGCCATCGGGCCGGCGTTGGCCGACGTCGGCCCGATGACCTTTTGCGCTACGGGATGCCTCCTCCGTCACCAAGATGGGGGTACCCTCATGTGCAACTGCAGTTTGTTCAGAACTCGGCTAAATTCGCATCGGTAACCTTCAGCGGCATTATAGCCCATAAATGCCTAACACAATGCGACAGGATGTGGATCGACCGTAACAGTTCAAGGGTGGTGTCGGAATAGCTTGGTGCGTGGAGGCGCCAAGCTATTCCGAAACCACCCTTAGAACTATCATAGTTAATTTGTCACCAGAAATGCGACGAAGACCTCAGAGAGTATCCCCACAACGTGATAGTTTCTTCCTCCATGGCGCGATGAGTTGGGTCTGCGACTGCTATGACAGTGTGGGATGCCATCAATGAGGGAGAAATATGTGAGTGGATGTAATCGCTTGTCTAGAGCTCCGTGATTACAGTCTTCTCCTTGTTTATGCTGATGGTGTAAGCGGATAATGGCCCATGTGTTTATGTCCACGGTAAAAGTAATTTCGTGCCCTCGCTGAACTTTACGCAGTGTCTTATGGAGTACAAAATGTGGCAGACGAAAACAGTAGCAGAATCTGCCGAATCACATAGCTATGAGGTAGGGTATTTTTCTTTTTTACGAAAGAAAAATGTAGTATGGGTGGTCTCCCGAGAAGCCTTGAAGGGCAAAAAGTATCACATCATTAAAAACAGGGGCAGATATGGGTGGGGTGGGGGGTCTAGGGGTTACCGAAACTCCCATCCCCCACCCCCTCCTCCCGACCAATTTTTTTTTAAAATGCTAAAGCAAAGTCCCATTTGGGCAATTTGGAACATCTCCCTCCCCACCAGCCCCCGCCCCCTCGTTGACTTTTATTTTTCGGCCACTGTGAATGAAGGTCTGGCACCTACTCCCCTCACTTCCCGCACCCTGCTCCCCCCCCCCCCTCCAGCAAGGTCTGGCGTCTCGAGGCCTTTTGTGTCAGGTTGACGGTCCCAATAAGAAAAAGTTGGAATCCCTCCTCCCCCCCCCCCCCATGTAAATGATCCGTAATTCAAAGACCAAGATCATCGTCTAGTGGCCACATAAATTATGGTCTTTAATGACAGGTCATCTGTTATACGGGTAGTCGCTCAAACAGTTCTGTGAATCATTTACAAGCCACAGGAAATAGACCGACAACCTAATGACGTATCACAGCTAGTCTGCTAAGTATCAGGTAGAAAGCAACGGGAGATGGTTGTTGCGGAGTCGTTCGCAAGCTGTTTGTCCTGGATATAAGCGAACATGTGTTGTTGTTTTTTTCTCCAAAAGTTTGCTTTAATTGCGTAAATGGCATTTATAAATAGCTTGCGCTGTAACTCCTTTGGCAGAAGACACCGGCATGCGACCTGCTGCAATTTAACTTGTAGACTGAAGGCCTACCACGGAGTTTAACTAATTCACTACCAGGATAGATCCACCTTAACCCCTTTAAAGCAAGGTAGGACCGACTGCCACAAACCAGCAAGAGGCATAGATCCTCATGAGCCCCCGCAGGATATATGCCTCTTATTGTCTTCTTTCATCTCTGTGCGCTTCTGGCAGACAATAGCTTGTAAGTCTAGACAAGGTTTCAAAGACGAACAATATCCCAGAAAAGAAGACAGGCGGTATTTTCAGCCGTTGGCAGTAAAGAGGTTAACATGCCTGTCTCATTTCTGTGTAACGTAACAGAGAGTGGAAATGCATGCTGGCGATCTGATTCATTCACTTGTTTACAGTTGTCTAAATTGAGTATTTGCGTGGCAATCTAGGCGAACCTTAAGTGTGTAGTTAAGTGTAATGCGTGGAAGTATCTTTGCATACACGTAGAGTTGGTAATACTTTGTGCAAAGAAAGGTGGTAATAGAATGTAAAACGATCTGCTCCACAGCGGGCTTCGATTATTAAAATTCGCCGTTATAACGGGATCTCAATCGTCGAGCCTCAACTAAGACTTTCTACTCTTCTTTTCACTATTATATGTGGTCATACTTAACTGACGTTTTCTACTGCCACTGGCTCATGTCAGCAGGACTCTATTACATAGTCATGAAAAAAAGAGCAGAAATGAATTTTATTTTACGACATTTAAACTTCATAAGTTAGGTTTAGGACTTTAGTCTAGCGTTATAAGTTAGGTTTAGGACTTTAGTCTAGCGTTATAAGTTAGGTTTAGGACTTTAGTCTAGCGTTATAAGTTAGGTTTAGGACTTTAGTCTAGCGTTATAAGTTAGGTTTAGGACTTTAGTCTAGCGTTATAAGTTAGGTTTAGGACTTTAGTCTAGCGTTATAAGTTAGGTTTAGGACTTTAGTCTAGCGAGTTAGGTTTAGGACTTTAGTCTAGCGTTATTGAAAAACACACACTAAGAACACTTGTAAAGGGGATATTAACGCATTATTGTCTGGAGCAGGTCGGTTTAACCCATTGTACCCTGATGACAAAGTCCCCAAATTCTGAAGACTGCATTATAATCCAGGAGACAGACTGACCGTGATAGTTCAAGGGCGGTGCCAGAATAGCTTGGCGCCCATGGGCGCCAAGACATTCTGGCACCACCCTTGGACTATCAAGGTCGATCCATAACACACACACACACACACACACACACACACACACACACACACACACACACACACCATCACACACACACACACACACACACACACACACACACACACACACACACACACACACAAACACAAACACACACACACACACATGGGAACGACGCATCCAAATGAGGCGCCATAACTCTTGTACGCACCATATGCCTTCATTTATAACGAGCGTGAATAAAATAGAAAACGATCGCTCCTTTCTTGTTTCTGCTACTTCATTCTCCCCCGTCCCTTTTTTTTTATTTTTTCTTATAATTCCAACGATCACTCTCCTGCTGTCGAACTCCCCTTAACGGCAGCTGATGAATGTCCCTCCTGATTAATATCACGGCCACTTACCTCTTTCCCGGAACCGGATGGCCCGACCCAGTAAGCAAAGGACCCTCGGGCCGAGGTCAGTCGCGTGGGCCCGCGCACGGCCGTGCGCGGGCCCACCACGACGGACGTCGGCCTCAAGGGTCCTTTGCTTACTGAGAATTGACACGGGGTGATCATAGTACCGGGTAAGTGCTCTATAGATTTTGCAGTCAGCAACGAACTGCACAAGTTGCTGTGGTGTAAACTTTTCCTGCCCTGCAAAGGCCGAAAGCAGCAAATCCTTTTTTTTTTTTTTTTTTTTTGGGGGGGGGGGGGGGGGGGGGGGGGGTGGTGAAAATGGATTTTCTGTCTAATAAATGTCTTGACAGGGAAGAGGTTGTTCTCAAAGAACGGTCGCTAAACAAGCGTCAGGATTTGCATCAAGTAATTCATCGACCTTCTCTGTCCTACTCGTGAAAAAAAAAAAAAAAAAAAAAAAAAAAAAAAAAAAAGAGAAAAAAAAAGTTAAACGTTCAGATCTTAACGTCTTTTATCCTCCATGATGTTGATTTCCATGACGGGGCAACGAATAAGGTCTGAACAAACGTTAACCCTAGCTGGATTCCATCCCGCGCTCGGACCTTTTGGACAAGAGTCGAACGCATTACCATCGAGCCACCCAGCTCCCCTCCTCTAATGTCAAAATCTCACGGCGACAAAGGGTTACCTCAGACAATATCAAGACAGTCGTCGAGCAAAAGCATTCAAATCACCGACGTCCTTCAAGAACAACAGAAGTGCGTATAGCTATCTTACTCTATACACAGGTCCAAGAATTCAACAGGAAAAAAGTCAAGGCAAAAAGCCATCGGGCCGAAGTCGTATTTCCTGCACAAGAGCCACTGGCAGGTGACGTTTTTGGCTTGGGTTCCCCTGACCTGCACCCTCTGCTTCCTTCAGTTCTGAACTGAATAATTGACAATTTTCTACATGGTCGGCCAAATATCGGCGACGTTGGTGCCATCAAAGTCGCAAGCGTCCTATCAGGGTGTCAGGGATAATGGACTGTGCAGCTGGAATAAGCTGGCATCTTTCGTGTCTAAGGACAACTGGTGAAGATGTATCGACCACGGCAGCTAAAGGTTAGCGGCTGATCCGCTCGGCGCCTGCAGAGGCGCTGAGCTGATCAATCACGACACTTGAGATGTCATGCCCTATCAATCTTCAGTCATTAGCGTTTGGTGGCTGATGGTTGAAATATGCAAAACAATGTGCTGTATGGGGGTGAAAGCTGATTGAAAACTGCTCTTTTCGTGTATTGTGGGTAGCCAGAAATACAGCCTACTTCTTACAAGCAAAGTCAATCAACCGATCAGAGTCAAACGCGATTTTCTACCGATTCAGTTTTCGACCCGAGATGACATATCTGTTGTTGAGAAAGCCCATATGCCATCGATTTCAAATGTCAAAATGTTCCCATTCAAGGTGCAAGATGCCTTTAGGTTATGCTATGTTATCTCCGTCACTGTTAGTAGATGCATAATAACTGTGCTTCTGAAATTTTCTTAACTCATTCAGCCCGACGACAGTATTTCCCAAATTTTCGAGGCGTCGATAATTCAAGGGTAGTGCCAGATTAGCTTGGCGCCGACATGCGCCAAGCTAATCTGGCACTACCCTTAAATTATCATGGTCGACCCATCTCCTGCTGTATGGCGTCAGGGTTGAATGGGTTAAACCAGCACCACAAGAGCCCTAACCGGTCAGATAATAGGGGTACAAAAGTGGTGTCTGCAAGAGACATAGATCCTCATGAACGGGGGCTCATGAGGGTCTAAGCTTCTTATACTTGGATAGTGTTATTTTTTTTCTCGACAGTGAAAGAGTTCAAGAATTTGACGATGAGCCCTCAGGCTGCATTGTGTTTCCAATCAGTGGTCCCTGCTTCCGCTATGGTTAGTGCCTGCGATGACGGAGTCTTTCAGTCTTGTAATAGCTTACAGTCCGCTTGCTGTCTGATTTATAACGTAACAGCAGTTGGTCCGTGTTACGTACAACTTTCCTGACACGAGAGAGAAGAAGACTGTCGGAAATGGTAAAATGAGATGCAGACAGTCATGCTGTGTTTTTTACTTTTCCATATTTTGATGTCTTTCAAAATTAGAAAACCGGAAACAAATATTAAACCAGAAGGAAAACGAAATAAATGATTGAGCTAGTAATTTTAACCCCCTCTATGCCACCAGTATGGACGCATAGTTTGTTTCTGAAATCTTTGTTCATTCAACGACCCAAAAACCACAACTGTCAAAGAGACATGGGTATCAATTGGTTTTAGCAAGAGGCATAGACCCTCATGAGCCCCGCAATTGCGGTGGCTTATGAGGATGTATATCTCTTACAGTTGGGTGGTGTTCAAGTTTTCACGGCAGTGAGGGGGATAATTACAATAGCTGTAGTCTCTCTTTCTTTCTCCCTCTTTCTCTCTTTCTGCATTTCATTTCTTGCGTTTGAGATTTTAAAATATTTTTTCATTCTTAGGGGATTGTAAGGGATGCATGTTTCAATGGTGGGATTTTCATTACACATTACACTTGTTTTTCTTTCTGTTCCCAGCGTCTAGTTTTTTGGATTTCGTGTCATTTTTCTTTAGCTTAAAATATACTGCTTTCTTTTTTTTTTTCTTTTTTTACTGTGCAGAAAAAAGCACCACCACTTAGATTGGAAAGGAGAGGCTAAATTGTACAAGGATCTTGTGTCAGTCGCCCTCTTTCCTGTTTTAATTCGCAGGAAATTGCCTGTCTTGATTTCTCGCGAATAAAATCACGTGGAGTGGAATCGGATAGAACGAGTAAGGCACACGTCGTTACAAGAGCTCCATGTTTGTCATTAACTCAGCAATGTGTGTGTGTGTGTGTGTGTGTGTGTGTGTGTGTGTGTGTGTGTGTGTGTGTGTGCGTGTGTGCGTGCGCGTGTGTGTCTGTGTGCACGCGCGCGCGCGGGAGAGAGAAAAAACTGAACTGAGAGAGAGAGAGAGAGAGAGAGAGAGAGAGAGAGAGAGAGAGAGAGAGAGAGAGAGAGAGAGAGAGAGAGAGAGAGAGAGAGAGAGAGAGAGAGAGAGATGATGATGATGAAACGTTTTTATACAGGATAAAAAGTTTTAGGCATAGCAATGCCTATCTTCCAAACTGCCCTGCTACTCTACACATATATAAGAGAGAGAGAGAGAGAGAGAGAGAGAGAGAGAGAGAGAGAGAGAGAGAGAGAGAGAGAGAGAGAGAGAGAGAGAGAGAGAGAGAGAGAGAGAGAGAGAGAGAGAGAGAGAGAGAGAGAGAGAATTTTTTTAACACAATCATAAACATAAGTGCAAACAATCATAGAGCAAGATGGCTGGTTTACTGACGGACTGCCAAACATAAAGACGTAGTACAGACTTACAAGCAGACACAAAAATCAAACATATAGCCAGATATACCAATTTATAATATTCAGACCAAAAGGCGACTGCCAAGCATGCAAAATTCATAGAGATACCTAACCCCACAGAAAATTAACCCTTGGCTGTCGGTAGCGCTTTTGGTCGAGGTTATTTCTGCAGATTCCTGCTACCGACAGTTAAAGAGTTAACCCGAAAATTTAGTGACTGTTTTGTGCTCGCCCTATTAAAACTTTTTTATTCGTTTTGTGTTCCTTTGCATTTTAAGCCAAATACCAAATGAACGAAACATCAGTGGATGGATAGACAATTTTAACACTAACCAACTGCAAAAGGTATAGATCCTCTTAAGCCCCAGCATGTGTGGGGGTGGGGGGGGGTGGTTCATGAGGATCTATATCATCTTGCTGAAACCACTGTGAATCCGTGTTCCTTTGACGGCCTGGGATCTTTGACGTGGGTCGTTGCATAAATTTACAATGATTTCAAAAACACAGTCTGCAGTCCACTGGCAGTAAAGGGGTTAATTGACATCTTCTGTAGCGTCAAGCAAAGTTGGAAAAACCTTTCAACGTCGTTTTCTACTCTTTTTTTTTATTGCTGAGGGTTTTCGCTGTAGCACTTCTTTTCAGTTCCTGGGTTACGTTTGTCTTCTAATTAACTGCTCAAGAAGAAAAAGGAAACGCTTTTTAAAAGGCATCTTAAACACACTGTTGCGCATTTCTGGTTTCAAATTAGGGATGATTACGTTTTTTTTGCATTTTACCCTTTCAAGAATGGCCGAGTTGAAAACTGCTCATAATTGAGTAATGCTCTCTCTCAGTCGCTCTCTAATATAAATCAAAAAGTGAATTAAGGAGATTTTACTGAAGAAATTTGTTTTTTTAATTGGTCTGATCATTCGAAATGTATTTTAATACATTCGAGACCTGTGTGTTTGCGCGCCATAGCGTGCGTTCGTGCAAGCATGCGTGCGTGCGTGTGTGTGTGTGTGTGTGCGTGTGCGCGTGCGTGCGTGCGTGCGTGCGTGTGTGTGTGTGTGTGTGTGTTTGTACATGTGTGCGCGTGACACTCTTTCTTCAACCTACGCACGTTGGACTGTAGGTCGAGCACCGAGAAAATCATACTGTACGTATAATTATCCTCGTTTTCGTAATTGCTGATCCCAAAGTAACTGAAATGAGGTTAACTCATTCGAGACACGTAAAGCCGCGGCCGGAGGCGGCACATCTCGAATGCGTTAAAGCAATTGATAGAACGGGACCACAGGGAGCAGTATAGCCACTGAAATGACCTCAAGTTGTCTAGGGCTTCAGTCATCTGACCCAGGCAGATTTGCAACGTCATTTGTTTCACATGGCGCAAAACTACTTATCTGCAAACATCGCAGTACTATGAGACGGATCCATCATGATAGTTCAAGGGTTGTGCCAGAATTGCTTGGCGCTTACAGGCGCCAAGCTGTTCTGGCACTACTCTTGAACTATCATTGTCGACTCATCTCCTGAACTGTAAAATGTTGTCTTTGAAAGACGGTTCCAAAATAAGGGCGTTTTTGTCTGAAGGCTCAGTGATCAGCTGCATGAGTGAGATAATTAGTCCTGCGCCCAGACGCTGAGCAAGGTGCTCTTCTGTGGCTGAGCACCTTGCTTAGTGGCTGTGGGCAGGACTAAACTCACTCATGGAACCTGGTTCAATATGCTAAATAATGGTTTTCATCTCTTGCATAATGCATAACCAAGGAAAGACTTAGTTTCATTTCCTGCTTGTTACCAAATAGGTCTCTCAAAGCAAAGCAGATTCTGTCCACGAAGCCCTAAACAAGTGCTACCTTGTCAGTACAGGTAAAAGATAATAAGTCCATTTTTGTGTGGAGAGCAAGATGTTCATAGTAATACAATGTAAATGTTGCTTTTCACAAACAGTAAGGCCATTTTTGTGAAAAGCAAAATTTTCATTTTAATAACCATAACAATCTTGCTTTTAAAATGGACGTTTCGCGTTTATCTTCAAAGGGCTGAGTGTATAAGCGCGCAGTAATATGACCAGTAATATTTTGAGCATAGTAACTCTGAATGGTAACTTTTAATCGCAGTTACATACCTGTCCATGGATGACAGTGTTTGCGTGCATGTGTCTCTATGTGCGTTCGAACGTGTGCGCGTGTAAGCATGTACAAGGTTATCATATTTGCACGTATGTTTATTATTTTCATATGTTCATATGCGTGTTTTAATGTCGAAGCCGAAGGAAAATTTCCATCTCATGGACAATAACTAAGTGTATTGTATTGCATTGTATTGTATTGTATCTATGATGAGGCTAAAGAAGGCACGGACGACCATGAGCCTCCTCCAGGACCCGTGCCTCTGGGACGTGGCTGGTATGTTATGTCCCGGCAAAGAATGTGATAAAGACCAGTTAGTGTTTCGTAAAGAGGCGACGTACATTTTAAAAGCAATCCTAAAATGCTAAAGTGGGACGTGCAATGAATGTGATAAAGACCAGTTAGTGTTTCGTAAAGAGGCGACGTACATTTTAAAAGCAATCCTAAAATGCTAAAGTGGGACGTTTATCACGCAAGAATACTAACCTCCGATTCATCATCGAAAACTGCTTAGGCATACAACCAAAGCACAATCTCTTCCTCACTGGTAATATTGCACACTGGGGCAGTAGAAAAGTGGTTACCTCGTTAGCCTTGGTTATGTGGCTTCCGTTGGAGGATCTGACACGGGAACTAACGATAATCAATGCTTTCAGAACCGCGTGGACTCAACATAATCTGTTCTTCTGTCTGGTCAGGATGGTCCCGGGTCTCATCTGATGGAGACACTTCCGAGGGTTTAAGCGAGAGATCCGTTACTGTCCGCTAATTAGCGCCACCACAGAGTGCTCTCATCCGTTACCTATTGAGTGCTGAAACGTTCTCGGGCCGACGTCGGACGCAGATGGTCCCCGCACGGTAGTGCGCGGGCCATCTGCATCCGACGTCGGCCCGAGGACCTTTTGCTGAACAAAACCTAAAACAGACACAATAACGGGAGCCTTCATTCCCGAGGGTCTCTGAACTCCGCTCTCGTGCATTCTGCAGCGACGGCTGGATGCTGCAATCAGAATGGCGGGAAGTGCAATTAGTTATACAACGCTGATGGCCTTTGCCTTGATCAACGCACCAGGGACTGACCAGTTCTTTGATTGACAAAGGTGTGAGGAGGAGGCCTCGGGGACTGGGCTGTTTCACATGGCACAAACTAAGTTATCTGCAAACTGAACGTCGCAACTTTTCAGATTCCACCCTAACTCATCTGTCCTCCTCCCAACTTGCCCCAACCCCTCCCCCTCCCCCCCCCTGCCACTCCCTCTCTCTCTCTCTCTCTCTCTCTCTCTCTCTCTCTCTCTCTCTCTCTCTCTCTCTCTCTGATAATCCATATCTATACTACAAATCCAAACCTTGTTAAAAATGTTCTTTATTAGTGTCAAACATCCCACTATTCCTGAAAGCCCAACCGATGAGATAAAAGCAGCCATGCAACTCAGAAATACACTTAAGGAAGAAACGGAATTGGATGACTATAAGAAAAAACAACAACGAAATTTAGTCAAATCTGTGGTCAGAAAATCTCAAAGACAACATGCATAATTATGATACTATTATGTAGGTATACCTAGTTTCTATCTCTGGACATGTCCGTCCTAAGTTGGCAAAAGACAGAGCGTCCATTTTTGTGAGAAGCGAGATATTCATTATAAGGGCAGATATGTTGTCCTGCCGTTGCCTTTCTTACAGAGGCGCAGAGGTGTTCGCTGATTCCTTGCGTGACGCTTGGGCGGTCTTCAGGGGCCTCACCTCTTTTAAAAGACTTCCACGCCTCCGCTAAATATCTTGCCACCAGCTTGCACGGAGAGCTCGAAAGTGCGCGCACATATGACCTGGAAACCGTTACATGTTGGAGGTTTTTCTTCTTCTGAGAAAGTGAGCCCTTCATGTCCGGAGCACATGCTGCGAATAACATCAAAGTGCAAGAGGCATATATCTTAATGAGCCCTCACGACAGTGGAGGCTCATGGAGACATATACCTCTGGCTGGCCTTATTCATATCCGTTTGTCTTGGGAAGTTGAGGTTATCTTACACAGGGCTGCGGTGTCTTCGAAGACATTACGAGCCACAGGCAGTGAAAGGAGTAAACCCAGTAAGCAAACGTCCTCGGGCCCACGACGGCCGCAGTGGCAGTGGGCAGTGCGCGGGCCCACTGCGGCCGTCGTGGGTCGGAAGACGTTTTGCACTGAACTTCATGCTTGGAAAGTCGACCGGGTCTCTTCTAACAAGGTGAATAAATTCTCACCAGCCACTGCCACTGCAAGGGTTAATGAGAATATATGCCCTTTGCTGATGGACACAAAATAGACGAGGGACCACAGAGTGCAGCTCTTGCATGTCAAGTGATGCAAATGTAGTGCATGATTCTGGAAAGGCACGGGCTTAACACTTCCTGAACAACCGAGCCAGCGTGATAAACGCACTTTGCTGCAGCTAACAAGGTTCTTCCCGAAATAATTTCTCTCCTCAGACAAAGATATCGATATAAATGGAACCAGCAAGAGGCACAGATTCTCATGAGCCCATGCGGATGCAGGGGCACATGAGAATCTATGCCTCTTGCGGACGGAACGAGCTGGCTGATTGTCATGTCATGCATCACCCTAACTGCAGGATGCCCCTGCGATCCTTGTAACAGTAAAATCAATCGCAGGCGAAATGTTCTGTGTCATCGACGCCATTAAAACACAGAGAGAAAACGCGCAGGCAAGAATCATAGGTCACTATGAACCTCCGTCGAATGCAGGGGCTCAACAGGATATATGCCACTTGCAGCTGGGTGGTGTTAACACCCGGAATTAACGACGCTAAGCGATCTTGATTAATGACTGTAGTAAGTAAGGACGTGCGGGTGTTTTATAGTTTTCCGTAATTCTCCGCGTAGGGTGCCTGTCTTGATAACCCCTTCATTACTGAGAGAAAAACTGAATTACACCCAACTCCAAGAGGTATAGATTCTCATGAGCCCCCGCAACTGCAGGGGCTCATGAGGATCTATACCTCTTGCTAAAACAATTTGTATCCATGTGCCTTGGACGGTTGTAACCTTTAGTCACTGAACGAACGTAGATTTCAGAAACAAAATATCCGCCGAAGCCAGTGGCAGGGAAGGGGTTACAAGCGTTCTGGTGTGTGGTTCTGAACATTACGGCTATCGTCATTAGAGTGCTGGTCTGTGATTTTGAGCCCTATGGCGTTGGCCATCAGAATGAGAGAATATGATACTGGACCTCACGGCCTTCAGCCGTGATGTCACAACTCACAAACCCGCACCGGGAATGGCCACCGTTCGATCATCTGGCTTTGGGCGTCCAGTTACCGCAAGCTGGATCTGTAAAAGGACAAAGAGTAGTCGACTTACTCTGTGCCTGTTAGTTAAGATCAATAAGAGTGGCTTCAAGATGACACCTTGGCACCCGGGAGAAGTCCACACGCAACCCACCCCATCTGTCGGATAGTGTTTCTGAAGTCTTTGTTAAATCAGCGACTAAAAGCCACAACCAAACAAAGGGACTTGGGTTGCACACTGGCATTAGCAAGAGGCATAGATCCTCATGAGCCCCCGCAGACGCGGGGGCTCATGAGGATCTATGTATCTTGCATTTGGATAGAGTTCATTTTGCCCCAGTAAAGGGTAAAGTGCTCTGCCCTGTGAAGAAAGTTAGTGTGATTAAAGTGATCTTCTCCATGGCGGACTTTGATTGCTAAAATTAACCGATATCAATGTTGTCTTGCCCCAACTAAGACTTTTCTACCAGTGAGAAGGCACACGCGTAACGAAGGAACTCTCCTGCGTCCAAGCTTGAAGCAGAGCAGAAACGTTTTTCATTTTACGACATTCTGAATTCATAATTTATGATAGCCCTATTTGTCCAGCATTATGGTAAGACATATTAAGAACACTTTCAAAGAAGATAATGCGATCCAGTCCTAATTAGTCACTACAGTAGAGCCACCGCCATCGACCCATCTCTCAGTAACTCAGAGACGTGGGAAGGAAAAAGGCTTAACTCCTTTAGCCCCGACGCACTACACCAGGAGATGGATAAACCATGATAATTCAAGGGTAGCGCCGGATTAGCTTGGCGCCATCAGGCGCCAAGCTAATCTGGCACTACCCTTGAATTATCATGGTCGATCCGTCTCTTGAAACAGGTACACAGTCGTTAGGTGACACCTCCCAAATTTGGGAAATGCGGCCCTGGGGTTAAATGGCTTAAAATCCCTGTGCCTATCGATCGCAGCTTACGCCAATAGTTTAATGGTAATGGACAGGACACGTTAAAGTACTATGAACTACAGTTAGTACTTATTCAGCGTGCAATTGGTCATCTGGCTGGCGTAGGCTGTTACCACAGTCTATACCTCCCCATGAATCAACTGGTTAGTACCGAACAATAAAAGCAGGGGTCAATTACACGTGTTAGCTTATAGCTCAGGCGGTAAAGCGTCGGAGCAGGGGAGGGAAGGGAATCACCGGGTCGTGGGTTCGAATCCCCGTACCGGCCCCAGTAGCTAGACTAGGCAATCCAGGGGGAAAAGACGGGCTTGTTCAATAGCATGTCCGTTGAAAGGTCGTGGTAAACAAAGTGGCACAGTTGGAGTGTGCCTGAGTTGATCAGTGTTCAGGTCGTACTGTATAGGAAATAGATTTCCATGTTCCTCCATAACCCGCTCGTCAGGGCCGTCCATTATCAATTCGGTGCCGTGGACGTTAAACCCCAAACTAACCAACGTGTTAGCTTAGTCCTGCGCCAGACACTAAGCCAGGTGCTCCACTACATCGGAGCACCCTGCTTAGTCGCTGGCGCAGGACTGAACACACTCATGCAACTGGCTCCTAGTGTTTTGGTCCACGCATTTGTCAAAGTTACAGCCAGAATTTCCTTTGTTTCTTTGCTTCGGCATTTACAAAAAAAAAAAAAATGAAACTGAGTCTCTTGTATTCCAGCAATAGTGAGCGTACGCAGCTAGTGGAACGGATGATTTCCAAAGAATTCTACAAAATAAAATGAAAAACCCCCTGTGTAAAACGATCAGACCGGACGTTGACTCGCACTAACATTCAGACTGAACTAGACGTCGTAGATAAAAACGAAAATTAAGGGAAAAACTCCCCAACAACATTCAAACGAAGACAAAAGACAAAGCAAAGAAAGAAAGATAGAAACAACAAACAAACAAATGAACAAACAAACAAACAAACAAACAAACAAACAAACAAACAAACAAATAAACAATCAGAGAGACAATCACACTCTAAGTGCCACTTAGCTTCTTTACACTGACAAGATAAGTAGCAAACTATAATACTTTTTTTGTTTGGCTGCTTTGAAAAATATTAATATATTGTGTTGGAACTATCTTTTTTAAGAGTGTTTCTTTTTTTCGTTTGGTTATTCTCTGCATTTTATAACTTTGGCAGTCACCTTTTTGGCAGTCAACAAACAAACAAACTGAAACAAACAAACTGAAACAAACTGAAAAAAAACAGACAAACAAACAAACTGAAACAAACAAACAAACAAACAAACAAAACAAACAAAGAAGCTCACTCGATAGTACGGCGTACTGCAGGAACTCGGGACACTCAACGTACTCCACAGTGCCGGCCGGCGTGTCATCAAAGCAGCTCCACCCATCCCACGTGCGAGGACACGTCCCGTTGTGGTACTCACTACTCTTCGTCTGACGCCGGCAGCACTCCCTCGCCTCGTGACAACACTCCTTCCACCTCTCGCAAATTCCCGTGGGAACGGTGCTACACACGCTACTGACGTCAGTCGCGTTGGTGACGTCAGGCACGAGGTAGGTGCCGCGCGCGTATGACGTCCTGTTGCTGATGACGAGAAGGAAGGGGTGCGTGCGCGAGGGCATGATGTCAGGCGAGCGCGCGAGGAAGTGGTAGCACCAGGCGCATGAGTGCAGGTCGAACAGGTGGGGTTCTGCCGGCTGAGGGAGCTGCTTGCTTCTACAGGTGGCGACCGTTGTTGTGACTGTTGACGAGCCAGCACAGGATGGTGGCTGGAACATTCAGTATTGGGGTGATAATGATGATGATGATGATGTGATGACTCGTGCACCAGCCACTAAGCAAGGAGCTCCGCCATAGCGGAACACCTTGCTTAGTGGCTGGCGCAGGAGATGTTGATGATGATGATTATGATGATCATGATCATTGTGATGAAGCTCTATGCTTGTGCATAGTGCTCGCACAATAGGATTAGTACGGTACGGGTTTTGTTGACGGTTTGTTTGTGCCGATATTCCGTGTGGCATTAGACGCACGTGGAAATCTGTAAGACATGGTTAGCACGGGATTTTTTAGTGAGTTCTGTTTAGTGAGTTCTAGGCGGAAGCTGTGACTGTCAGAGGTCTAGATCGGTAGTGCGGGCTGTCTTGTCGTATGGAACGGTTGTGTTTGAGTTACCTAGCCCGCATTCCAAGACTCTTAAGCCTAGATTTCAGGTATGTTTCTATAAACGTAGTATTGATAGTTGTTTAGTTAAAGACAGTATGCGTGGTAAGATTAATGTGGTTGTATAGCGGTGTTCCGGTTTGGTTTAGTTATAGTATTTTAGAATTCGGTGAAGTAACCGGTGTTTTTTTTATACAGTTGTTTACCGAGTTAGATGACTAAAGGAATATGAAGGGTGTATGTCTAAGCCGCTATGAAGGTAGTACGTGGATGGTTAAGCATAGTCTTTTCCAGGGTATAGAGTAAGGTATAGCAAGAGTGTCAGTTAGGCTGTAGTCTGTTTCAAGATATCCAGACCAAATAGGTGACTGCCAAGCGTGTAATATGCAAAAAAAGTACCCAACGGAGAAAGAAACACGCTTAGAAAAGACGGGTACAAACACAATTTATTAATATTTCGGGTAAATACCCTTTGTCAAAATAGACAAACAAACAGAGAGATTAGCCGCTACTTATCTTCATTGGCAGAAGGAATGTGGCAACTGAAGGAGGTGACGTAAAATAAAAGAAAAGGAAGAACAAAAGTGCGGGAAAAGGAAAAATGACGTCAACGAAAAATCGTAAGAGAGAGAGACTCGGGAAGAACCTGAACACGAGAGACAAGAGTGTGTGCAAGCACGTGCAGGAGCAAGTAAAAGAAAAAGCGTGTAGGTGAGGCCAGAGAAAGAGAGAGTGAGAGAGAGAGAGAGAGAGAGAGAGAGAGAGAGAGAGAGAGAGAGAGAGAGAGAGAGAGAGAGAGAGAGAGAGAGAGAGAGAAAGACGGAGAGAGAGAGAGAGAGAGAGAGAGAGAGAGAGAGAGAGAGAGAGAGAGAGAGAGAGAGAGAGAGAGAGAGAGAGAGAGAGAGAGAGAGAGAGAGAGAGAGAGAGAGAGAGAGAGAGAGAGAAAGAGAGAGAGAACGAACGGGGAGTACCCTTGGGCACGAAGTAGGCTGAGTGTCTAATACACAAAGCCTGCTAAACACCAACCCGAAGGCAAACTTTATATCACCTTCAAGTTGAGGACTACCTCGGGGGAAAACGGGAGGACCCCGGGAAAAAACCCCAGCATTTAGCACGGTACACAACAAGTAATAAGTCATTGAAACAAAGCAAATAATCAAATTCAGTAATAGAATATTGGATAAGTGGAGAGAAGGTAGTTGTGAAACCGTCTTCAAGGGTAACTCAAAAAATAAGGTGGGGGGCGGGGGAGAGAGACACAGAGAGAGAGAGAGAGAGAAAGAGAAAGAGAGATACGGGGGGGGGGGGGGGGGGTTGATTGATTGATTGTACATTGCTTAACGTCCCGACAGCAACAAGGCTTTCTCAGGACGTGCCTGCACTGCTTGTGAAAAAAAAAAACTAAACAGAACATTGAATGTATGTCGCCAGCCGGTCAAACACATTAAATAAACCTAACACATGGGGCCTAAATAAAGCCAAGACCATTTAGCAACACACATCCAATATCAAGAGCTACAGGCAGTGCAGACAGTAGGGAGAGTTTTAAAAAGGCAAATACAGGTGAATGGACAAAGGGTAGACAGAAACATATGCCCCAGAATAGAGAAAAACCCACCCTGTGGGGCTGACCAGGGTGACCCTGGGAACTAAAAAATACCTAACCCCACCCAAGTCCCCCAGGGCAGACCCGGGTGGGGGCAGATACGGGGGGGGGGGGGGGAGGGGGAGGAAAGATAGTTTCACTGTTTCAAGATAGTGACAGAGATATGGGGGTGATACGAAAATAGTTTATGAAGCACGTGTGTGTGTATGAATGAACGTGTGAGTTATTTGTATCAGCCAGGTTACGTGACGTTTCTCATTGATCCAATATGTTGTGTGTTTAGCAAGTGTTACGTTGGGACTTTTGTTGTCTATTCAGAGTTCTTGTAACAAGAGTGGAACGACGGACGCCGAGACGTCGAGTCACAGGTGGGACCTACGTGAGGTCATCCCTCCAGCTCTTCTGAGAGTGAGTCTGACTGGGACCAAGACACCCAAGTCAAAACGAGAACTGAGTACCGTACGAGAACGAGGACGTCCGTGCCAAAGAGACAGGACGGCAATAAGCGTACGACGAAGGACTTTCACGCCTAGACGTGAGAAGGACCAACGTAACCAGGCAACAACATCAAACAGGTTGGAGGCAATGTGAGACTAAGACCTAGCCTGGCAAAGATATTGTGATACGTGTGTGTGTGTTAATAGAACAGTGTACATAGTTGATAATCATTTAAGTCGTTCTTTTTCATTTTTAGTGTATAAAGGTTACTTTAGAAAGGGAGCCCATGTGTTGTGTTTTACCGCATGAATGCGCCCGTCTGAGTCAGTGGCGGTGTATGCGTCTGTTGCGTGAGAGTCTGTGCGTACGACTGTGGGCAAGTCTGCGTGCGTTACAGTGGTGACCCTGTTTTAGCGGTAGATTAGAAGTATCTGCGGGCGATAGTGAGTAGCGATTTTAGAGTAGGATTTGTTGCTATGTGCATGTTGTTGTGTTAGATTCCCCTCTCCGATTCTAGGGGGTAAGATCCGTTATTTCTGTAGTTTTCGGGATCTTACGAGGAGCTAGTTCTTGTTTCTTCCTTTTGTATAGGTAGTGTTCTTTTTCCTTGCTCTTCTTTCTATCGTTCTTATTTTTCGTTCCAACTGGACGTCAAATAGGTCACTGTTTTTGCGTAAGTTGATATTGTGAGATTTCATTAAGTTTTTTCCCCGTCATTTGGTTGTATTTGTATATTTACGTTTTCAAGTTTTGGGAAGTTGTTGTAGCAAATATGGAGGTAGACCCGGTAGAGGCTTACATTAAACAGGGTGAAAGGTTAGGACTTAAGGATGAGAAGCTTTTTGATTATGTCGAGAAGTGTAGGGATAGAGAAGATAGGGCGAGAGAAAGAGAAGTTCAGAGAGAAGAAAGAGAAGCTCAGAGAGAAAGGGAAGAGAGAGAAAGAGTACTTAAGAAACAGGAACTAGAGGTTCAGAAAGCCTTAAAGGAGAAAGAGTTAGAGGTTCAGAGGGTGAGGGACGAGAAAGAATTAGAAATTCGTAGACTTAGAGAGGAGAAAGAGTTGGAAATGCAGATACAGAGGGAGGAGAAAGAGCTAGAAATTCAGAGAGAGAGAGAGAAGAGAAAGACAGAATACTTAAGAAAGAGGAAATGGAGCTAAAGGAGAAGGAGTTAGAAGT
This sequence comes from Semisulcospira habei, assembly GCA_036245525.1. Classification (NCBI taxonomy): domain Eukaryota; kingdom Metazoa; phylum Mollusca; class Gastropoda; family Semisulcospiridae; genus Semisulcospira; species Semisulcospira habei. The sequence continues at coordinate 257,372,782 of BTPG01000002.1, read as the reverse complement.
ACAGAGAGAAGAGAGAGCGTTTCAGAGAGAGAAAGACGAGAAGTCTCTAGCGTTTCAGAGAGAGAAAGACGAGAAGTCTCTAGCGTTTCAGAGAGAGAAGGACGAGAAGGAACATGCCTTAAGAGAGAAAGAATTGGAATACCAGAGAGAGAAAGAAGAGAAAGATAGGGAGGTACAACTACAGTTAGCTCGAGATGCGGGATCTAGACCAGATAGAGATTCAGTAGGCCGAGGCATACGCAAGTTTCCTAAACTGCCGATGTTTAAAGAGTCCGTGGACTCTATTGATGCTTTTTTGTGCCGTTTTGAGTCTCATGCGCAGGCGTTGAGTTGGCCTCCTGCCAACTGGCCCGTTTTGCTTTCATCTGTGCTTGAGGGTCAGGCCTTGAGTCTTTACCATAGCTTGAACGTTTCCGGGAACATAGAGTACGAGACTTTGAAGAAGTGTCTTTTACAGCAGTTTCAGTGTAATGCGGAAGGTTTTAGAGAACGCTTGAGAGCTTGTCGGCCAGAGACAGGGGAATCCTTTATGTCGTTTGGCAAACGATTGTCCCATTTGCTCGTACGTTGGGTCAAACTGTCAAAGATCGACCACACGTACGACGCATTGTTCGATCTCATGTTGGCTGAACAGTTCTTTGGTAGCGTTTCCAAGGATCTAGCGGTATTCTTGAGGGAGCGTAACCTCAAGACTACGGACGAGTTAGTACAGAATGCGGAGGCTTTTTGGATGGCGCATCCTACGAAAAACCTCGCGCGTAGGACCGAGACACCGCCAGTCGGGTTGGTCGCTGCTAACACGACTGAGGGTTACCGGGGCATCAATACTTTACGTGGAGCCCAGCGGATTAACGGTAGAGGTACTTTGCGTTTTCGACGCGGTGATCGAGGTAACAGCAATGGCGGTAGCGATCCGTACGCACGTGGAGGGACTTCTTTGCGCGGTCGTGTTGCGAGTTCGGACACGCAGTGTTTTTCTTGTAGTGGGTACGGGCACTTCAGTCGGAGCTGTCCGTACCACAGTGCAGGCGCGCAGTATGCTGGTTATCAGGAGCACGGCCATCTGGCTCATCAAGGTCCTAATAATCCTGGTATGGTGGATGGGGTGGTGCAGCCCACTCACGTAGCCAGTTTTGCGGTCCCAGTCGGGGTGGAACCACAGCTGGGCGCAGTGTGTTCAGATGACGGAGGTGGTTGCCTACCGCTGGTAGACCGTGTTATAATGGATGCCTTGTTTCTGTTCTCCGTGACTCCGGTACAACGACCGCGGGGGTCAGGCGTAGCCTTGTTAGACCAGATCAGTTCACAGGCGAGTCACAGAAGGTAGTTTCGTTTGGAGGAAAGATAGAAGTTTTTCCGTTAGCTAAGATAGAGATTGACACAGAGTTTTTTACAGGTAGTCTGGTTTCGTGTGTCATCGACGAGCCAGTAGTTGATTTAGTTCTGGGTAACATGAAGGGTGTGCAGCCAGTCATCGCTAGAGTCGGAGCAATTAAGCGAGCTCACGTTCCTCGCGGTGCAGTCCCATCAGTCGCGACGAGAGCTCAGAGCAAGCGTGCTCGTGGGCAGAGGGAACGTGTTATTTCCGTCCAGAAACAGGGAATCGGTCAGCGGGTGTGGCCCTATAGTCGGGTTGGCTGGAGACGGCATACTTCTGTTGCGGACAGAAATGCGGCTCAGCACCCAATAATCAGTATGTAGGTAGATCGGAGATTGGAGTCGCGCGATTGTGTTTGTGTGTGGGCAGTCGTTGGATCGATTTCATTTCTGAAGGTTTTAACGCGTTAGTTCTGTTTTGCTGTCGCTGTGCGATCTTAAGGTGTGCGTTGAGGCGTAAGGCTGTAATTTTTTTCTTGTATTCTAGGTAGTAAAAGTTAGTCCTTTCTTCTGTTCTATATAGTCAAAGTTAGTCCTTTCCTGTTTTCGGATGACATTGCGTCGAGTAGTCTTAAAAAGAAACTCGGTCGTTTCTTTTTTTTTCCCGAAGAAGGGGGAATTGTGATGAAGCTCTATGCTTGTGCATAGTGCTCGCACAATAGGATTAGTACGGTACGGGTTTTGTTGACGGTTTGTTTGTGCCGATATTCCGTGTGGCATTAGACGCACGTGGAAATCTGTAAGACATGGTTAGCACGGGATTTTTAGTGAGTTCTGTTTAGTGAGTTCTAGGCGGAAGCTGTGACTGTCAGAGGTCTAGATCGGTAGTGCGGGCTGTCTTGTCGTATGGAACGGTTGTGTTTGAGTTACCTAGCCCTCATTCCAAGACTCTGAAGCCTAGATTTCAGGTATGTTTCTATAAACGTAGTATTGATAGTTGTTTAGTTAAAGACAGTATGTGTGGTAAGATTAATGTGGTTGTATAGCGGTGTTCCGGTTTGGTTTAGTTATAGTATGTTTAGAATTCGGTGAAGTAACCGGTGTTTTTGTATACAGTTGTTTACCGAGTTAGATGACTAAAGGAATATGAAGTGTGTATGTCTAAGCCGCTATGAAGGTAGTACGTGGATGGTTAAGCATAGTCTTTTCCAGGGTATAGAGTAAGGTATAGCAAGAGTGTCAGTTAGGCTGTAGTCTGTTTCAAGATAGTGACAGAGATATGGGGGTGATACGAAAATAGTTTATGAAGCACGTGTGTGTGTGTGTGAATGAACGTGTGAGTTATTTGTATCAGCCAGGTTACGTGACGTTTCTCATTGATCCAATATGTTGTGTGTTTAGCAAGTGTTACGTTGGGACTTTTGTTGTCTATTCAGAGTTCTTGTAACAAGAGTGGAACGACGGACGCCGAGACGTCGAGTCACAGGTGGGACCTACGTGAGGTCATCCCTGCAGCTCTTCTGAGAGTGAGTCTGACTGGGACCAAGACACCCAAGTCAAAACGAGAACTCAGTACCGTCCGAGAACGAGGACGTCCGTGCCAAAGAGACAGGACGGCAATAAGCGTACGACGAAGGACTTTCACGCCTAGACGTGAGAAGGACCAACGTAACCAGGCAACAACATCAAACAGGTTGGAGGCAATGTGAGACTAAGACCTAGCCTGGCAAAGATATTGTGATACGTGTGTGTGTGTGTGTTAATAGAACAGTGTACATAGTTGATAATCATTTAAGTCGTTCTTTTTCATTTTTAGTGTATAAAGGTTACTTTAGAAAGGGAGCCCATGTGTTGTGTTTTACCGCATGAATGCGCCCGTCTGAGTCAGTGGCGGTGTATGCGTCTGTTGCGTGAGAGTCTGTGCGTACGACTGTGGGCAAGTCTGCGTGCGTTACAGTGGTGACCCTGTTTTAGCGGTAGATTAGAAGTATCTGCGGGCGATAGTGAGTAGCGATTTTAGAGTAGGATTTGTTGCTATGTGCATGTTGTTGTGTTAGATTCCCCTCTCCGATTCTAGGGGGTAAGATCCGTTATTTCTGTAGTTTTCGGGATCTTACGAGGAGCTAGTTCTTGTTTCTTCCTTTTGTATAGGTAGTGTTCTTTTTCTTTGCTCTTCTTTCCATCGTTCTTATTTTTCGTTCCATCTGGACGTCAAGTAGGTCACTGTTTTTGCGTAAGTTGATATTGTGAGATTTCATTAAGTTTTTTTTCCCGTCATTTGGTTGTATTTGTATATTTACGTTTTCAAGTTTTGGGAAGTTGTTGTAGCAAATATGGAGGTAGACCCGGTAGAGGCTTACATTAAACAGGGTGAAAGGTTAGGACTTAAGGATGAGAAGCTTTTTGATTATGTCGAGAAGTGTAGGGATAGAGAAGATAGGGCGAGAGAAAGAGAAGTTCAGAGAGAAGAAAGAGAAGCTCAGAGAGAAAGGGAAGAGAGAGAAAGAGTACTTAAGAAACAGGAACTAGAGGTTCAGAAAGCCTTAAAGGAGAAAGAGTTAGAGGTTCAGAGGGTGAGGGACGAGAAAGAATTAAAAATTCGTAGACTTAGAGAGGAGAAAGAGTTGGAAATGCAGATACAGAGGGAGGAGAAAGAGCTAGAAATTCAGAGAGAGAGAGAAGAGAAAGACAGAATACTTAAGAAAGAGGAAATGGAGCTAAAGGAGAAGGAGTTAGAAGTACAGAGAGAAGAGAGAGCGTTTCAGAGAGAGAAAGACGAGAAGTCTCTAGCGTTTCAGAGAGAGAAAGACGAGAAGTCTCTAGCGTTTCAGAGAGAGAAGGACGAGAAGGAACATGCCTTAAGAGAGAAAGAATTGGAATACCAGAGAGAGAAAGAAGAGAAAGATAGGGAGGTACAACTACAGTTAGCTCGAGATGCGGGATCTAGACCAGATAGAGATTCAGTAGGCCGAGGCATGCGCAATTTTCCTAAACTGCCGATGTTTAAAGAGTCCGTGGACTCTATTGACGCTTTTTTGTGCCGTTTTGAGTCTCATGCGCAGGCGTTGAGTTGGCCTCCTGCCAACTGGCCCGTTTTGCTTTCATCTGTGCTTGAGGGTCAGGCCTTGAGTCTTTACCATAGCTTGAACGTTTCGGGGAACATAGAGTACGAGACTTTGAAGGAGTGTCTTTTACAGCAGTTTCAGTGTAATGCGGAAGGTTTTAGAGAAGGCTTGAGAGCTTGTCGGCCAGAGACAGGGGAATCGTTTATGTCGTTTGGCAAACGATTGTCCCATTTGCTCGTACGTTGGGTCGAACTGTCAAAGATCGACCACACGTACGAAGCATTGTTCGATCTCATGTTGGCTGAACAGTTCTTTGGTAGCGTTTCCAAGGATCTAGCGGTATTCTTGAGGGAGCGTAACCTCAAGACTACGGACGAGTTAGTACAGAATGCGGAGGCTTTTTGGATGGCGCATCCTACGAAAAACCTCGCGCGTAGGACCGAGACACCGCCAGTCGGGTTGGTCGCTGCTAACACGACTGAGGGTTACCGGGGCATCAATACTTTACGTGGAGCCCAGCGGATTAACGGTAGAGGTACTTTGCGTTTTCGACGCGGTGATCGAGGTAACAGCAATGGCGGTAGCGATCCGTACGCACGTGGAGGGACTTCTTTGCGTGGTCGTGTTGCGAGTTCGGACACGCAGTGTTTTTCTTGTAGTGGGTACGGGCACTTCAGTCGGAGCTGTCCGTACCACAGTGCAGGCGCGCAGTATGCTGGTTATCAGGAGCACGGCCATCTGGCTCATCAAGGTCCTAATAATCCTGGTATGGTGGATGGGGCGGTGCAGCCCACTCACGTAGCCAGTTTTGCGGTCCCAGTCGGGGAGGAACCACAGCTGGGCGCAGTGTGTTCAGATGACGGAGGTGGTTGCCTACCGCTGGTAGACCGTGTTAATGGATGCCTTGTTTCTGTTCTCCGTGACTCCGGTACAACGACCGCGGGGGTCAGGCGTAGCCTTGTTAGACCAGATCAGTTCACAGGCGAGTCACAGAAAGTAGTTTCGTTTGGAGGAAAGATAGAAGTTTTTCCGTTAGCTAAGATAGAGATTGACACAGAGTTTTTTACAGGTAGTCTGGTTTTGTGTGTCATCGACGAGCCAGTAGTTGATTTAGTTCTGGGTAACATGAAGGGTGTGCAGCCAGTCATCGCTAGAGTCGGAGCAATTAAGCGAGCTCACGTTCCTCGCGGTGCAGTCCCATCAGTCGCGACGAGAGCTCAGAGCAAGCGTGCTCGTGGGCAGAGGGAACGTGTTATTTCCGTCCAGAAACAGGGAATCGGTCAGCGGGTGTGGCCCTATAGTCGGGTTGGCTGGAGACGGCATACTTCTGTTGCGGACAGAAATGCGGCTCAGCACCCAATAATCAGTATGTAGGTAGATCGGAGATTGGAGTCGCGCGATTGTGTGTTTGTGTGTGGGCAGTCGTTGGATCGATTTCATTTCTGAAGGTTTTAACGCGTTAGTTCTGTTTTTCCTGTCGCTGTGCGATCTTAAGGTGTGCGTTGAGGCGTAAGGCTGTAATTTTTTTCTTGTATTCTAGGTAGTAAAAGTTAGTCCTTTCTTCTGTTCTATATAGTCAAAGTTAGTCCTTTCCTGTTTTCGGATGACATTGCGTCGAGTAGTCTTAAAAAGAAACTCGGTCGTTTCTTTTTTTTTCCCGAAGAAGGGGGAATTGTGATGAAGCTCTATGCTTGTGCATAGTGCTCGCACAATAGGATTAGTACGGTACGGGTTTTGTTGACGGTTTGTTTGTGCCGATATTCCGTGTGGCATTAGACGCACGTGGAAATCTGTAAGACATGGTTAGCACGGGATTTTTAGTGAGTTCTGTTTAGTGAGTTCTAGGCGGAAGCTGTGACTGTCAGAGGTCTAGATCGGTAGTGCGGGCTGTCTTGTCGTATGGAACGGTTGTGTTTGAGTTACCTAGCCCTCATTCCAAGACTCTGAAGCCTAGATTTCAGGTATGTTTCTATAAACGTAGTATTAATAGTTGTCCGTGCCAAAGAGACAGGACGGCAATAAGCGTACGACGAAGGACTTTCACGCCTAGACGTGAGAAGGACCAACGTAACCAGGCAACAACATCAAACAGGTTGGAGGCAATGTGAGACTAAGACATAGCCTGGCAAAGATATTGTGATACGTGTGTGTGTGTTAATAAAACAGTGTACATAGTTGATAATCATTTAAGTCGTTCTTTTTCATTTTTAGTGTATAAAGGTTACTTTAGAAAGGGAGCCCGTGTGTTGTGTTTTACCGCATGAATGCGCCCGTCTGAGTCAGTGGCGGTGTATGCGTCTGTTGCGTGAGAGTCTGTGCGTACGACTGTGGGCAAGTCTGCGTGCGTTACAATCATGATGTTGATGATCATGATCATGATGTTGATGATGGTGATGTGATGATGATGATGATCATCATCATAATAATCATGGTCATCATCATCATCATTATCATTATTCTCCGTTGTTATTATTCTCTTCCTCCTCTCATCATAATAAGCGTCATCGCCGTCGCCATAGCCATGTTGTCATAATCATCATCATCATTACCTTTGTCGAGGTCGTCATTGTTATTATTATCGTCATTGTGCCATCGTTGTCGTCACCTTTAAAATTGCACGCATCTTTTGTATTTAATTGGAGTGCATCAAATGTGTTAGTTTATGTCCCTTGAACACGCGTTGTTGACACCGATGCTACGGTTATAAAACGTTGGTGTTCATTTCTTATTGTTATTATTATTATTATTATTTATTATTATTATTATTATTATTATTATTATTATTAATTTTACAGACATGTTTCCACCAAAGTTGTATAACTGTAGATACGTGTTCAGAATTATTTCATGTCGCTTTCCGAAGATAGGACTAAACAGCTCCTAGTTGTTTTTTTTTTTAATGAAATGTTTCTAGTTTTACTATCGGAAGCGGTGCAATTTCCCTGGTTGTAGGAATTGAAGCAATGTGTCTAGATTTTCAGCTGTAAAGTCAATTCCATGGAAGCAACTCGAGAGCATTTTATGGTGCTGTTTGATCTTTCCACTTGATTGGGCTGTACATCTTCCTCCTGATTACAGCTGCTAAGCTCAATCCCTGATCTATAGTTACACACACATTTCCATTATAACCCTGGCCACAGGTTTCGGAAGCCGATTTAAGACGAATTACTTGCCGCTGACTAGTTTAGTCAACCTTTTTTTGACGTTTTGAATTATTATGATTTATAATTTAATTTCTCGAACTGTCTTCCTGTTTACTCTTCTCCTACTTTACTCGTTCAAAGCGGCCCGCATCAATAGCTGCGAAACTGTAGTATAGCGTTGCCGCCGGCAACGCAATATGATACTTTCGCAGCTATTGGTGCGAAGCGCCTCGAATGAGTTAACACGTTCTTAGATTCATCGACCTGTGGAAATGCAAGAAAAACAAAAGAATGAACAACAAAGGTACCACATATGTAAAAACAATTAAGAAATAAACAAACAAAAACAAAAAAGAAAAAAAGGAAGAGCACAGAAAAGCACACAAACACTAAAATGGAGAACCGTCACGAAAAAAATTATATGTACATTATTTTTTTTCGAAATAAATAATAATAATAAAAAGTCTTACCATAGCAGACAAGGCAGCAAGAACCAGTGAAAAGACGATCTTGCGAAAAACAGCCATTCTTAGCAAAATGTAATTCTTCTGTGCAAGCAGTATCCAGAAAATTGTGAAGTCTTTACTATATGCTTATTGTGGATTATAATTGGGGTGGCCAACACATTTCAAAGTCAGTGCGTTGTAGTCACGTTTCCACAAAGATTACAACACTGGTGTCAGTTTGTGACATCTGATGTTGACGAGCACCATATTATTTCGTCGTCTGCCTCTGCAACTCGATTTTGCAGACATAACTATTCCAGATCAAATACAAAATTTTGGATCAGTTGTTCCTCTTGATTATAGGGTAGTGTTCTTGATCTTTACCACCGATAAGTCACCACGCGCGCAAAGTACTTTGAGCTGACACTTTTTTTGTGACGAGAAGTGCTGGGTAGTGATCACTTAAAAGTAACTTCGCTCGAGTTGTGTTCTGAACAGAGTTGTTTCAAAATAAATAAAGATTTTCCTTGCTGCGATCTGGTAAAGCTCTGCTGGTTCCTGGTGCGGTGTGTAGACAAAGTTTTTTGGTTCCTTCGTGTCTGCTGCTTCCCAACGTCTATGGACACGTATTTATGTCAACATCCCAATTTCCCACGTTGCTTGGCTCCAATTCTTGGTGCCTTGTTTATTGTGCAAGGGGACAAACTTTATGTTTCTGTTTATCTGGTAGTGACGTATCTATTACGTGTTAGCGCCGACGACCCGCGGGTAAGGCCAGTGTCTGGCATCGGATGTGAAGAGGACCCTGGTCTGTTTCCTCATCAGTGCACTTAGCACGGCCTGCAAAACCAAAATTCCAGTTTGGTTATCACACAACTCATGTACTTTCATCACTACCTGTGGGACGAATCGATTGCGACAGTTCAAGGTTAGTGCCTGAATAGCTTATTCAGGCACTAGCCTTGACCTGTCACGGTCGATCCAACTCGCACGGTCTGTCTCTTATGCTCGTCAAATGTAAAATGATATCGAAGCTCACCTGACAGAAACCGGGGGTACTGCTAGAGCTTATATTTCAGAATAAAGGTGTAGCCGGAGGGAATACGTAGGGACCGGGTACAAAAAGGGCTATCGGGCCCAAGTCGACCGCAGTGGCCCCGCGCACGACTGTGTGCGGGCCCACTGCGGCCGACTTGGGCCCGATTGCATTTGCGCACTGGCAGGAAAAAGCACTAGTAAGGAAGTGAACTCGATTCCGAAGCTTGAGTGCGGGCATCGGCTCTCACTCAAAAGACTATTCAGCCGTTCAACATTGATACTCCCGGCCAATGGTTTCGCAGCGGACACTTGATACCAGTATCAGGTGGGCGAAATGACAGTGTAATTAATGACGAAATGGGCTTAGTGCAAGTGGACTGATTCTGAGTGATCACAATGAGTAATTATTATAGTCATTGTGGAAATGGGCAAATAAAACGTTGTCCAAGAATCAAGATTCAATATGACTTTATTGTTGCTGTAGTACTGAGAAATTAATCCTATATAGCAAAAATCGTCTTGCCATCGCAGGTGCTGCTCATATTCACTGACTCGCTCACGCAACACTTTACAATAACATCACTACATAATAATAATAATAATAATAATAATAATAATAATAATAATAATAATAATAATAATATCGGCATCCTGTCTCGGAAGACAATGGAGTATGCGCTTGCTGGGTCAGTCACTGGAGTGACCTCTCCAGTGCACAAGCCTGGGCGAAGTGTATGGAGATCCTGGGATGCCCAGTCGTCAAGATCCCAATAATAATAATAATAATAATAATAATAATAATAATTTGTATAGCGCCTAATCACCAAGGTGCTCTAGGCACTTCACAATCACAGTAATGAAACACAAAGCAAAATACAAAAACAAACATACAACAACAAAACAACAAACATACATTGATTTACAAGGAGCAGAAAACTCACACACATACACATACGCACACATGATGAGCCGGCAGACGAAATGGTCTTTAAATATATACAACAGAAAAAGGTGTGTTCTAAGTTTGGATTTTAAAATGGAAAGGATGATGATGATGAAACTTTATTTTTCAACGGTAAAAACTTTTGACATAAAACAAATCGTCATTTTACAAACTTGCCGTTGTTAACATCTACAGCATAAAAAGAGGAAACTAAAAATAATGATAATAATAATAATAATATTTACATACAAAACCCAATAGCATCATTATATACAGGAAAAATAATAACACTCATCGCACACACATGCACACACGCACGCGCACGCGCCGCACACACATACACCCACACACACAGACAAACACGAGCACACACACACACACACACACACACACACACACACACACACACACACACACACGCGCGCGTACACACATACCAACCATCTGCTTGAAATGCATGAGGTACAGGAGATATTGCAGTACCTGAGAAGTACTAAGTTTGACTAGTCAGATAATCATACAGTTTTTTTTTTTTTTATAATCCTGGTGAGGTTATAGTTTTTAAGTGTGCAGGGAATGAATTCCAAGCAAACGGACCAGAGAATGACATACAAGTTTTAAAAAGGTCGATTCTTGGCAGTGATAAGGGTAAGGTATTGTTTCTTGAGGTCCGTTCTCGTTCTTGCTGAGATATAAATTAAATGATTAGATATTGGGGTGTCATATTATTCAGTATCTTATGCATAAAAACGCATTTGTTTCAAGTAAGTTGCTGACGCAGACCGAGAATGTTTAAGTGTCTAAATTTGTCTGTGGTAGGGAGAGAGATGATGAGTGACGCACGTCAGCAGTAATGGGACCAAAATACGAAAATGCACGATGACATTGAGTGACCTTATTACGTCTAGGGATACGGAAAACACGAGTGTCTGAAGCAGAGCGTAGTGAGCGGGACGGTGTATACAGCTGGACAAGATCAGATAAGTAAGGAGGGGCAGAACCAGAGATGATGTTGAAACAAATAACACAGACTTTATACTGAATTCTGTATGAAACTGGCAGCCAGTGCAAATCAGCTTGTAGAGGCATAATGTGTTCACGTTTCGGTACACGAGAAATCAGACGTGCACTGAGCACAGTTCATGACTTTCTGGATTTGGTCACGAAGATTTTGCGCCGGGAACACCGACAAAATGGACTTTGTGACTCGGGACTCAGGGACGACCCAGCCTGCGAGCCCATGAATACCGAGGTGCGGCGTCCGACGCGGGCCCCAGATAGCCACAGGCAAACCACTCAGGGCTGGCAACGGCCCCATCTCGGTACTCATGAGCTTGCAGGCTGGGTAGTGGCCTCATCCCGACCCGAACCTCCCTAACGAAGAACAGAATGCTAAGGCAGCCCTAAGTCTCCTGAACACACAGTTACATGTGCTTTATACAGACCGCAGAGGTGATTGACCCATAAATCAAAATGAAAAGAAAATACTAATATGGAAATAAACACGTTTATAAAGGGGGGGGGGGGGGGGGATGGAGAAAACATGTAGACGAGATGGAGAAAATGGGAGTTTGGGTGTGGGGATGGGGAGAAGGTGGTGTCGGAGGAGGGGATGCGACATGTCAATACGTCAGACGTGTTTTCTTTCCGGCAAAATTTCTGTACTTTATCCCAATTAACCCATTCAGCCCTGACGCACTACAGCAGGAGACGCGTCGACCATGATAATTCAAGGGTAGTGCCAGATTAGCTTGGCGCCTGTTGGTGCCAAGCTAATCTGGTACTGCCCTTGAATTATCAGGTCGATCCATCTCCTGCAACTGGTGCATAGTCATTAGATGACGTCTCCAAAATTTGGGAATACGGCCGTCAGGCTGAATGAGTTAATGTCTCGTGTGTTTTCCCAATCATCGATACAAATGGCAGTGATAATACATCCCGAAAATGCTGATTTAAAACTTCACTTCCGGTACCGATCGGACTGCGTGTGATTAACATCTGTGGAGCACATTGTGCAGGACACAATAGACACCGCGACCGGGATAGTTCAAGGGCAGTTTGTGATTAGATTAGCGCCGGAATAGGATAGTTTAAGGGTACTGCCTAATTAACTGGCGCCTTCCAGCCGCCTAGCTAATCAGGCACTAGCCTTGAATTATCCTGGTTATCGCACGGTATGCATTTCAGACGCTGAGTTAACCGGGCATTTCTCTTGAAATATCCTCGTGGGGCTCAAAGCTAGCTAAGCGCCACTCGTGCGCTATCGTGATCATTTGGTCTCCAGCAAATGGTGCTGATAATGAAGGAGTTGTATATCAGCTCATGTCTTTCTCTCGAGCAAAGACAAATTGTATGATCTTCATCTCTAACCAACCTACAAATTATGTCTGGTAGGAGAAAACTCTAATAAAGGAGAGAACTGTGCGTCATAGACCAGTGATCATAGTAACAATAGGTTTAATTAGCCCAGATCTATGATAATTGGTCTATAATACACAGTTCTCTCCCATAACAGAGATCTTTCCTAGCTATCCTTTATCCAGGATATCAGTGCTAGCAGTTAACCCAGTTTTATATTATTCATGTCTGAAACAGGATGAATTTGTGTCGTATTGTACTGCAACGTTAGACTTTTTAATTAATGCATAGCATTTATATGGCGCATTTCTCATATTTATAATATAACTCAATGCGCAGAATGTAGCCGCGAACTGAACCCAACAAGCACGCTCACGTGAATCACACGCATTTACTCACACACTGTACGTAAACACAGAACATTCACGTGGTGCTAAGGGCAAGCTCAAGCGAGCTACACGGTATTTGGAAATCGTTTTGTATTTGAAATTTTATTAAGTTGGCTGAAACTGATACCAAAGTGGTATCTTTAAAATCTAATTTTGCATCAAAAACAAAAATAACAACAAAACAAACAAACAAACAAACAAACACCCCTAAGCAGTGTCGTAGGTACCAATGGGATGGGGGGGGGGGAGGCGGGGGGGGGGGGGTGGGGGGGGGGGGGGGGGGGGGCGGACGGGGGTTTCAATTTAAGTAGAGAGGGAAATAATACCCCCCCCTGTGCCTCTTGATAGTTTGAGGGAAAATATTTTTGTGGACTTAAAAAAAAAAATAAAAAATGTCACAACATTTTAATTTATATAAAAAAATATTATACTTTGTAAAAGAAGATATTTCAGAAGACAAATATTATCAGATGTTGATTTTTTGAGGCTGCACTGTTCTGCCCCTCCCCTCCCCCCCCTACCCCCTCCCCCCACACTCAGCCCAACGCCCTCCACATTTGATTTTTTTTCTGGGATTGGAGTCGCCCGCCTTCTTACAACCCCAACTCCCCTTACCCCCCCCCCCCCCCCTCGCCCCGTTACCCCTCCTCCCCCCCCCCTTTTGAATGAGCCTCTGGAGACTGGAAAATAATATATCGGGCAGCTGCCCCCCCCCCCCCTCTGCCCCCACGCACCCAAAGAAAAATATCGTCATACACGCCGCTACCATTAATATGAAAATAAGAATGCGGGAGAGAAAGTAACGGTTTTGCACCGCTAGTGATCCTTTCCTAGATCGTAGGTAGGGTTTGTGTGTTTTTGTCTTCCAAACACAGCCATCATAATTAATAATAATTACGGTATTTATAATACGCTTATCTTATAATAATTATAACTCTAAGCGCGCATCCATTTCAAGATACACAAAGCGCCGCGCCTAGCTGTCACAGTTTACTTTTCTATGCTTTACTTGTAAATATACATTGTATGCACGTGACATCAAAATGACTGAAATCACATCAGCATCAGCATCACTGGTAAATGACATAGAATATACAGATAAATTGATCTAAAATAAATCAAACGCTACAGTGCCAACATTATTACGACTATGAAAAGACGTCCTAGCTGCCAATAAGAACTGTCAGAAATTGAGAAAATGAGAAATTGGAAGCACACCAGACGTCAGAAGAAACTGAGACAAAAGCGCCTATTTGCACACGGTAACTGAAAATGCAAAAAAAATTGTCAGTGAAGTGACACACATCTATCGCCGGAGGACGTGTACTGGATCTCAGCTTACGTCACTTCTCATCGACTGTTACGTGTCACTGTGGGAACACGGCGAACACAACCCAAATGCAAGAGGCATAGATCCTCATGAGCCCCCGCGAACTGCGGGGGCTCATGCGGATCTATACCTCTTGCAGTTGGGGGGAGGGGGGGGGGTGTTGAGTTGTTATCGGCATCACTGAAGGGTTACTTAAAGGGACCCTATACAGGGGACAAACCGACTATCTTCGCAGGTTCTTTTTTTCATGGTCCTATCATACAGCCCTTTTGAATGTATTTGGATTTAACTCATTCGCGACGTGCAGCATAGATGATACGGATACGCGGGAAATGAAGTTAGCCTTCAGAGACATGACGCAAGAATGTTTGGCGTGTTTGGAACGCTCACTTAGTTTTGCAGCGTATCCGTTTATGTCACGTCTCAAGTGCTAACTCCACTTTGTTTTTGGCATTCTATCCGTACTGATGTGGCACGTGCGTCTTTAATGCTGACCACATCCTCTGCAGATCATCTGTCTGTGGCACGTATGGGCTGAGTGCAAAAAATTGCGAAAGTGTGTCAGCACTATGTGACAGACGAGGCCATTTTTGTTGTCTCCACTGAAACCTTCCTGTCATATTTAAATACAACCGTCTATGCAATTTCCGTTTCTCAGCCCTTCCCCTTTCGCCTGCGCGAGGCACAGATTCTCATGAGCCGCTGTAAATGCAGGAGCTCATAGAAATATTTACACAGAACGCTAAATTTACCTCGTCATGTTTAATTCTTTTTCAGATATTAACTCATTCGAGACGTGTCGCATCCGGATACGCGGCTAAAGCCGCGTATCCGGATACGGCATGCCTCGAATGTGTTAAGATTGTATTAGTGGGACTATGAACAGTCGCAACAGTCATCGCACTACGTGGTGGAACAATGAAAGGCTGTAACATCTAACATAGGCCTAACCTTTTTTGATCAGTTAGATAAAAGTGTGTAGAACATTTCTGCTTAGTTATGGAAGTCATTTGACGGTCTCCACACCTTCGTCAAACGAGTATTCCGCTCACATATTTAGTAATGTGTTCCGGTCTGTGATTTTGGAATACACGGATCTTGGCCGCAAGGCAAAATGTCACAGACCAGGACCCATATGAAACAAAATATTCTGGTCACAAATGTAGTGTTAATTAGAGGGACGCAGCTGTGGATTTACATAGTGACAGAAATTATTTAGAATAATAATTCTTTCAACTGATACAATGCATTTCATTCCATCAGCTCCTGACGTTTATGCGCTTTTACTGAGTTTTATTACAAGTCTGTTTGTGTCGCATTCTACGCCTTTCATATTTAACCCTTTGCGTGTCGGTAGCGGTTTTAATCACGATGATTCCTGCAGGAATCATCGCGACTAAAACCGCTAGTGACACCCAAAGGGTAAAAAACAAGTCATATCAAGAAACGTAGGAGTGTACATACGACAGGCGATCAAAGTAACAATCAGATATCTTCGTATCGTCTCCTTGTTGCCGGTGTAACGCGCCAGACTGGCACATGGCCAACATAAATCGACCCGGGAGCACTTTGTGAAGTTTAACCCTGTGGCTGGATCCCGTAGGAATCATCGCGACAAAAAGGGCTACCGACAACCAACGGGTTAGAGAGGACTGTGCGATGATAAAACCAAACCCAGTAGCGAAGTCTGAGAGCCGACGACGGTGGCAGTGGGCCCGCTGCGGCCGTCGTCGGCCTGAGTACCTTTGCGCACTGGGATGTGAGCAATATTATGTAACAGAACCGATGGCTCTGCCAGGCGAGGCCCTTCCACTCGTCTTCAAACTTGCCTCTGCAATGTGACTCCGGAACAGTTTCGCGTGACGAATCTAACCCCGGGTCGCGAAACTGACCTCGGGTCGATTTCCCGTACGGGAAACTGCTGCGGGTCGACTTCTCGTTTAATTGAGACCTTCCTTAACTCACTCAGCCCCGACACACCACAGCCAGACATGGATCAAGCATGACAGTTCAAGGGTGGTGCCAGAATAGCTTGGCGCCCATAGGCGCCAAGCTATTCTGGCACCACCCTTGAACTATCATGCTCGATCCATGTCTCTAGAATTGTAATACAGTCCTTCAGAGGGCAACTTCAAAATTGGGGATTTCGGTCCTTGGGGTAAAATGTGTTAAACAGTGCATTGATCTGTCATTTGATATCTTACGGATCCAAGCTATGGGGTGTAAGATCTAAAGCCATAGATCAGCTCACAAATCTGCAGTTATTTGGCGAAAGCAAGTGTGTCAATATTTTTTTAGAAAAGCGAGATTTTCATTGTCATAAAAATAAAATTTTAACGGTATAAAATTTAGTAAATGCAAATATAATATATTTTCTCAAACATGGACATACTCTGGACTTTGCCAAACAACAGCAGAAAACTGTCCTCAGCTGATGTACTTTACGCTGGTCCTTCACTGTGTGCTGGTCTCTGATTTTTTACCTTTCGGTGAATATGCCATAGGTTACAAAATTACAGACCAACAAAATTACAGACCAGAACACGCATCTATCATCAAATCGAGGGCTGACATTTGCACATAGTTTGCAAAAGCATTGACAAGTGCAGTGCGGACAGACTCAGCGGGACATGACGTGGTGACTGCGGTTCGATAAAGTCCAATATAAATTCTATGTCAAAGTATTACGAACGTGGATTGCCGTCTCAAACGTAGCTGTTAAAGTTTAACCCTTTCACTGCCGAGAAAACGTGGACACGATCCAGCTTCAAGAGACATAGATCATCATGGGCCCCCGCAGTTGTGGGGACTCATGTAGATCTATGCCCCTTGCTGACCCCACTTTATATCCAAGTTTCTTGGACGGCTGAAGATCTTAGGCGTGGAATTAACAAAGATTTCAGAAACACAAGCTGCGTCCACTAGCAGTGAAGAGGCAAAACTACTGATATAAATGTGTATTTTTTTGGGACATGACAGCTTTTAGGTGCTAGATTCAAAATCAATTACCCTCACACAAAATACAGGCAAACCTCAAGTTGAGGGCTCAGCATTCACAAGTGCCGACGAGACAAAACGTAATTGTGGTTAACCCCTACACTGCGGAAAAAATGGACGCAGCCCAGTTGCAAGAGGTATAGATCCTCATGCGCCCCCGCAGTTGCGGGGGCACATGCGTATCTATGCCTCTTGCTGACACCATTTTGTGTCCATGTTTCTTTGACGGCTGAGATATTTGACGTCGATTTCACAATGATTTCCAAAACACAATCTACCTTGAAGAAGTTAACTCATTCTACCCCCAGACACACCACAGCAAGATATGGATCGGCTATGATAGTTCAAGGGTGATGCCAGAATAGCTTGGCGCCTATGGGCGCCAAGCTATTCTGGCATCACCCTTGAACTATCATGGTCAATTTGTGTCCTGCACTGCAATGCAGTCTTCAGAGGACAGCGGCAAAATTTTGGGATTTCGGTGTTGGGGTAGAATGAGTTAAATCAACCCCAATTAAACATGGTCTTACTAAGGGGATTTATGTGCCAAAAGCAGGGGTCACTATCGCTAAAGCTACTGATGTAAATGTGTGAAAGCTTCCTACCAGACCCATACACGATGCCGTCCAGGAAAAAAAAATCTGTAAGTCATTATTACCAGAGAGATTACTGTGTCGAACATAGGTGTCCCTTACGTTTAAACTAATCACGTACACGTGTTTAATGTGTGTGTGTGTACGTGTGTGGACAATGATAAGTTCAAGGGTGTTGCCAGATTAGTTTGGCGTACCATTAAAGGTCAGCATATACTGTTTACAAAAGCAATAAAAAGGCGAGTTATGGTATTAAATAGCAACTTACTCTGTCCAATGCAGATAACACGTCATGTAAACTCTAAGAAAACAAATTGATCCCCATCGCGTCGGTATCGCTTTTTGTCGCGATGATTCCCGCAAGTTTCATGGCGACAAACAGCACTGCCGACACTAGGGGATCAAAACCGCGCCCGACAACCTCTGTATAATACCGGTTAAATCAAACAGAAACATACATTTCAATAACACATTAAAAAAAAAAAAAATTGCAGATGTCTTTAAAAAAAAAACACCCCCAAAAAACAACAGATCAACTGATTAAGAAATAACATTATCTGCTTACACTGTTCAGTCCCAATTGGCTTTTACAGTTTGATGGTTAGATCACGAATGATTTGAATAGCTATCAATGCTTTCGTTGCTCTGCAGAGGACACGCGCAATGTTTTGGTTGTTTTGTCGAACCTTGCACTTGACTTGCACTTGTTATCTCACTTGACCGTACGTCATGTGTGTCAAATAATTGTGAGGCTTCGTTTGAAACGAACGACGACTAACAACGAACGAGAACGAAATCACGGCGCATGATTAGCTTGCATCACAAGCATAGACAGTATTCCAAACATCTCCAAGAGGCATAGATCCGCATGAGCCCTCCGGGCTCATGAGGATCTATGCTTCTTGGAGATGTTTGGAATACTGTTTATGCTTGTGGTAGGAGCTGGTTTTCAACCGTGACTTGGCTCTCGTTCGTTCTTGGGAGTCGTTCAGCGTAAATGTACCCTCTCTAATAATAGAACAGTTCGATTCTCATTGCTACGTTGCCTTTACCTTATTTTCAATGATCACAATGCGGGGATCTCGAACAACATTCTTGCAACAAAAAAAAACAACAAAAAACAAAAAAAAAGGGTGTATCCCATGCACATTTCGAGTAGGTGAACGGACCATCATCTGTCAAGGGAAGTGCCAAGTACAAGTGCACTCAGAAGGTCCTGGGGCCGACATCGGCCATAGCTGGCCAGCGCACAGCTGTGAGCGAGCCAACAGAAGCCAACGTTGGCCCAGGGGCCTTTTGCTTCTGGGGACTGTGCAGTAAAGAATAACAGTGATGTCCAAGGGTTTCTTTTATAATGTACAGGTTGGTGGGACTTTTAAAGATTTTTCGGCTGGAGGGAGGTTTACTAAAACCATGCCCCCAAACCCCTACCCCCCCCCCCTCCCCTCCCCCAATCCGACCCTCTGTCGGTACCACAGACTGTCAATCAACAGCAGAGAAATCAAGGAAAACGACTCAGTCAATAAAGCCACTTTGATGTCTGCTGCTGGCAATGTTACAAGTACGTATAGGCAAGTGAAAGACGCCAGTCTGCAGAGGAGAAATAGATCCCCATGAGCTATACATCTTGATTGCACCACTCACATAGACTTTGTTTATCAATGAGGTTTATTTAGCCATCGGCGGTTTGGTCTGTAGTGTTGTAGCGGACTGTGAGGCCGGCTTGAGGTCAAGACATCAGCTATATCCTGAACTGTGTGTATGCAAGAGACACACTTTCATGTGCCCCTGCACCATTGAGACAGTGTACGGTCCATGACAATCTACACTATTTGCTGGTAGGAATCTACTTCTCTGTCAGATCAGCCTCTTGGACAGTCAAGTCAAAAGGCATGGGAAATCTATGCCCATTGCCGGTAGGGATCTGGGTCCAGTGGCACGAAGTGAGCTTGTCCTTCGCCAGCCACTAAGCAAGGTGCTCCGCTATAGCGGAGCACCTTGCATAGTGGCTGGCGCAGGACTAGTCTCAATCTTGCAACTTGCCCTCGTGAGAACGAAGTGTGCAAGAGGCGTAGATTCTCATGAGCCCATGCAGTTGCAGGGGCTCATGAGAATATACGCCTCTTGCTGCAGAATCGTCAGTCATTCGATCACAATCGCATCATTCACAACGGCCATTGCGGAAAAAGCTGGCTGTTTTTATCAGCAGAATCATGCCCGGGTGGTATAGATTCTCATATTATTCCACTGAAGTCATCAGTTGGAGAAAAAGCATGCTGTCTTGAAGCGTTCAAGAAGCCACAGCTTCTAAAGTGCCCCTCCAGCCAAAGGCACCTATGAGAATCTACAGCCCCTGCTGAGTTGTTATCGGTACATCTCGACACGTCATTCGAGCCGCTCAGTTTTGATCAGCGGAATGAAGTGGCGAGTCATGCTGCCCTACTTGAGATCTCAAGAGGCCGTGGATTCTTACGTGCCCCTGCAGCCACAAGAGCACGTAGGATCCATGCCGACTGTTGGATGGGGAACACCTCTATACATCATTCGAGCCGGTCTTTATCAGCGGAATGAAGTGTGAATGCCGCGTCTCTGCTTGATGTCAATTACGATAAGGAGACACTGATCCCTACAAGAACAGACGCACTCTCACTCTATTTGTGCTCCACACAAGAAAAGTTGAAAAATGCCCCTTCAGACAGTTTTGCTGACATGTAGGGTAGGGAGAATGAAAAAAAAAAAAAAAAAAAAAAACCCAGAGAAAAAAGAAAAAGAAAATGGGACAGACAAGGTTAACTTTAAAAATAAAATGGGTGACGACTGAGAAGTTCTTGGGCAACATTTGCTGAACTTGGAGTTTAAAACTTTTCAGTGTCATCGTCATGTGAGACTAGTCCAGTGTAGCATTCTTACGTTTTCACGTGCTGAATTGCACAGTACACAAGAGTTTATATATATATATATATATATATATATATATATATATATATATATATATATATATATATATATATATATATATATATATATATATATATATATATATATATATATATATTATTCGCTTTGATTGACTAATTTAACCCTTGCACATGGACCGACCATGATAGTTCAAGGGTGATGCCAGAATAGCTTGGCGCCCGTGGGCGCCAAGCTATAGTGGCATCACCCTTGAACTATCATAGTTGATCTGTCTCCTGGATTGTAATGCAGTCTCCAGAGGACAACTGCGCAATTTGAGGAATTCGGCCTGAGGGTACAATGGGTTAATCTTGACATGAAGCAACTCAGATTTTTAACAAAATGTTTTTGAAGCTTTTCAAGGCATGATTGACAGCTTCGGACACTACCGCTCGGCCAAAGGTATCGTCAGTGGCAGACAACGGGTTAGCCCATTTAGCCCCGAAGCACTAAAGCGGGAAATGGATCGACCATGATAATTCAAGGGTTGTGCCAGATGAGCTTGGCGCCTAATAGCGCCAAGCTAATCTGGCACCAGCCTTGTCATTATCATCGGAGTTAAACCATATAGTTGTTAAGTGACACCTCCAAATTTTGTGAAATGAGGCCTTGGGATTAAATAGGTTAGAACATTTCTAGATATAAACTTAAAAACAAAAAACAATTCGAAAGTTTTGGGAAATGTGGCCTTGTGGTTAAATAGGTTAGAACGCTTCCAGACTTCAATTTATTTTTGTTTAATTCGAAAGTTCAGTGTCTGTAAGCTGGAAATATAACCGTTCGGTAACAGCACGGAAACGGAGGATGTACATAAACTCCACTCTGTGACGTTTTTATCCTTTGGGGAGTCTACAGTCATACCTACTTGAAAGTACTGTTAGTGAAGCCAACCTGACTTGGATTGTGTGCTCAGACTACACTTATGCCGTCATCTGATGTGACTTTCTTCTCCTTCACTGCACTAGCCACGTAGTGATGTCTCTGTCTGACGCCATCTCAGATGACGTGCCAAGCGATACCATTTCCTCCCTTGAGTAAGGCAGGTACGAGACGTAGATTCTCATGAGCCCCCGCGGAGGCTCATGAGGATCTACGTCTCTTGCAGATGGTCTGATGAGCCTGGACAGTAAGCACTATACTTTCACATTTTATATTTACTTTGAGCGTCTCGTGTTGAATCTTTGAAAGCAGATGTCCGTAAAGTTTAGGGACTTGGGAAGAAGGTCAAAACTTCAGACTTTTCGATCCACATAGTGTACTATTTGGAAAGAAATCGAAAGTCAGTGACATTCTGACATGATTCTTTTGGTAAGGATTTGAATGCAAGACGTCGAGTCCTCACGCTAAAATCTGAACAGAAATGTCAGTGTATCATTTCCCCCTTTCTGTATTCGGATTTTACCGTTAAGAGGTTGAAGAAATGTTCATAATTATGTGAAGCATTCTTCCTGTAAATGATTTTGTCAAAGTTTTCAAAGTTTTTTTTGTGGGGTTTTTTTTTTTTTTTTTTTTTTTCGCGCATCTCTGATAATGATGCGTAGAAAGCAAAACACTTTAGCAGAACCTGTTATTCAGTTATACCCTTAACTGCCGGGGCAAGGCTGCAAGAGACATAAACCCTCATGAGCCCCCGCAGTCGCGGGGGCTCATGAGGATTTATGTCTCTTGTTATGCCTATATTTTTATGCCCATTTTTGCTACCATTTCATTTGCGTTTAATGTCGCGTTCAGACGCGAAATCGGTGAGCAATGACAGCGAAGGGGTGAATGTGACTTATATTTTTTGTCTCCCATTTTGAAAATACGGTAAACTTTGAAATGGGACTGGTCGGAGCGCATTTCGGACCATGCACATGACGTTTTTGGCGTGCGGCGGGGCAAACATTCTGGCAAATAAGTAACAAGATAAAAATGACGTCACGTGTGTCCGTTTTTATTCGTGTGCCCCGACGTGTATGCTGATCAGGGGTTGGCTTAGAGAGGAGGGAAATAAAACAGCATTATAAGCCTAAAAATACGAACAACTCTGAATGTTCCTAAAATATAAACGCATCTGAGCTCCAAACAATACGGTTAACAATTTTGGATGAAATCCTCATCTTGTTTGTCTTTGGTTTTGTCTGAAATGGCATTGTTCTAAATACAAAAGCTGATCAAATTTTGAGGTAGGGGAGGAGACCCATGTATGAAACACTTAAGCAAAAACGTCTCGCGCGACCGTCCAAAGAAGAGTAGAATCAATCCGAAACCAGGGTTTGATAGAGATTATATTGATGCGTCTTAGGACAAAGCCAAATTTCAAACTCGAATCGATGCAGAAGCAGTTCCAGTTTGAAAAAAGTGACACATTGTTTCATATTAGGCACCATTTGCCTAATATAAAACACTAGGTCTCCTATTATGAAACAGTGTGATTATGTCCTTTTTTACATGCTTTACTTACATTTTGTTGGAAAATTAAGGCATGAGAGATGGTTAGCAGACATTATAGGTTCATTTAATATTAAAAGTGAGTTCAATATAATGAGTCATCCGCCACTGGTCCACTATTGGTCCATCCATCCATCATCCTTTGTATATCTAACTGTGACAGATGCTATCATTTTGAATTTCTGAGAGACCATCAGAGCCACAGACTTCTAATTTGGCACAGTGATCATATTTGACAATAGCTTTGATTGTCACTTGCGCTGACCTCCATGAAAGATCAAGGTTACAAAGGTCAATAAACGGGCGATTTTTAAAGAAAATAGTTATACTCTTATTTTAAAACTTGTCAAAGAGAAAACTGATGATACAACTTTTGTTTGCAGCTCTACTAAGTTAACCTCTCGTTAAGGTCAAAGGTCACGAGAAGTAAGAAGGCTTTTATTTTAGGTTGTTGATATTACAGGTAGTTCGTATGTAAACTTTGCAATAAGACCCAAGTGGAAATGTTTAGCTAAGCGTTAAACTGTCTATGCATATCAATTTGATTGGCTCCTTTCAAAGGTCAAAGGGCAGGCATATCAGCAAGTGTTTTGAAATTGTTCTATGTATGGAGGAATAAAAGCTAATGTATTTAGTTTTTCCATCTCAGAAGTAAAACTTGATACAAGCTAGCATTGTCGACACAGGTTTATGTAACGGCATATTGAGAAGCAAATTCAGGGGGAGTGTTCCAAGGTGCACGGCTCCCAGGATATTTTTTAATGTGTAATTTTCCATTTTGGGGAGTTTGGAACTCCTCCCCCCCTCCACACACACACACACACACACACACACACACACACACACACACACACACACACACACACACACACAGACACACACACACACACACACCCTCCAGCGCCTCTTCTTGGAAATTGTAAACGACCCGTCGTGTGATTTTTCGCCCTTTGGTGAAAAGGTCTCCAGACCTCTCTCCCCTTTCTCGCGACCTCCCACCGGCACTAACACCAGCACCACCCGCCCCTAGTTTCATAGTCAACAAGTGGCGCATTTGAAGGTCCTCACTTTCTTCACATTCTCAGCAACTGTGACTCCGCCGACAGGAAGAGTTCCCATGAAAAGGTCTACGGAATCTCCCGCATGTTCTTTTTTTTTTTTTTTTAACTGCTCTGTACCTTAAAGAGGGGTCATTCGCAATAGTATTCGTGGCATAAATGCATACTTAGGTACTTTCAAACTTTTGCTCACAAAGTTAACTTTTACAAAATGTGTGTGTGAAAAATGACTAATCTTTACAAACACATTGACCTGGGATGACCTTGACCTTTTCTACAGGTGAAATATGTAGGTAAAGTTGTTCTGGTAAACTAGAGTTGTGTCGAGTTTAAAGTTTGTGAATGTTATAGTCCCTAAGAAATTGCCTTATGCAAACCGCACGCATACACACACGACGGCTGAAGAGTGGCTGCATGGACGATTGGTGACTACATTTATACAGTTTCACATTTGCTGTCACACCTAAGCCAACAAAGTTTGCTCTTGGAACAACTTTTTAGCCCCACCCCCTCCCGGCAGACAGTAATGGGCCATTTTGATATTGTCTGTCTGAAAGCATTCCGGACAACTGCGCGCGTCATCTTGAAGTGATGTAGCGACATAAACCTGGTTTTTGACATATCTGTTTTATTCTCTTCACCAACACTAGACGCAAATATTGCTCTGAAGATTTTCCTAATTCAGTTCCAAGGAACCCCAAACGTCAAATAAATATATGTCAGTTGTGTCAGCAAGAGCCAAAATCGCCATGAGCCCCCGCGATCGCACGAGGCTCATAAAGATCTATGTGTCTTGCAGATGGATCCTATTGAGAGTTTCTCGGCTGTGACGGGGTTAAGTGCAAATATCACGAAACAAAAGTTGGAAAAAATCGGGCATGTGGTTTCAGAGATATTGGCCTACATAAAGGCTCACACAAAAATGACCTCTGCGACCTTCACCTTACAGGTCGTGAATTTATTCTGAGGGTAAGGCATCTTTTCCTAAAAATTCAGAGCAAATCAGTACATCGGTTTCAGAGGTAGTCTCTACTCAATAATCTGCAAGAAAGATATGGCAACTATAACCTTGACCTTGAGGTAGAGGCACAGTTAAGATTGATGGCAATGTGTGATATGATAAAATACTATAATCTAAAATTTGGATTGAATAGGCCCAATGGTTTTTTGAGATATTGCCTAGCACACAATTCTGCTCAAAACAAATATGGCCGTTGTGAACTTGGCCTTTACGGCAGTGAATAGATTCTGGTATGCAACACTCTGTGTCGTCACAAAATATCACAATTTGCCATTCAGATCACATCGTTTCGGTGTTTACAGTAACATTGCCTGGAAAATGGCATACATAATAAATGTAAACGTTGTGACCTTGACCTTGACCAAAGTGACATGATCCTGGTGTGGGATACTCTGTATTGAGAAAAAGTATCAACCTCTGAAATTTGGAACAAACTGGCTGGATGGTTTCCGATATATACGCTAGACAATCACTGCTCCTTATATGAAACACTGTTCTAATTATGAAACACGTTTCATATTAGGTGCTCTTTGTGTTTCATAATAGGAACAAGATACCTCTCCAGGAAAATGCGTGCCTCTAAAACAACAAAAAGAGAACCAAAACGATTGCCGCTGGTTATCTGATGTCCGAAGATTGCTCTTCTTGACAAGAGTGGGTATTTTTAAAAAAAATCACAAAACTAAATGCTGATGTAGGTGTTTCGAAATAGCAAAAAAAAAAAAAAAAAAAAAAAAAAAAAAAAAAAAAAAAAAAGATGCATAAGGGTAAAAAATTAAAAAATCACATTTTCTCGGGGTGTTTTCGTTTCATCAGGCCTGACATTCTTGTACCGGAAATAAGGCTCATTGAAGTAGCAGGTGGAATTTGGAAAAGTTATTCCGTTTCGCCGGGAGCAAGGTGTTTCATAATAGACACTGTTTCATAATAGGGGCTCCTCCCCTATTTGGCGGAGCACATTTTAGTACATTGCTCACGCAGCGCAGATTTTAAAAAAGCTACCCCTCCAACTGATGTAGTGCAGATTATTTTTTAAAAAGTTAAACCTTCCAGCACAGACACTATACAGCCAGTATTCCAATGTTTAAAAAGAAAGTTTTAAACTTGTGAGCACTGACATTCGTCCATGCGCCACACTCTCACCCCTAAAAATTTGGCCACACAAAAAAAAAAAGAAGAAAAAAAGACTTCTCTTCGAAAAGAGAAGACTGAAGTGTTGGGCTCAACGCCTGCTGAATTGAGGGCGAGGAAAGTAATCGGCTGATGTCAGATATATAGTCTTCAAACCCAGGTGACTTTCCCAATATAATCTGAAGATGTAAAAATACGGGTCTCTGCAAGCAAGAGGTACAGATTCTTATGAGGCCCTGCTGTCGCAGGGCTCATGAGAATCTGTGCCTCTTGCAGATGGAAGAGGCTAGCTTAGGGGCTGGTAGATCCCGAATAGGAAATGGAATTCCCCTTGAGTGTCGCGCAAGGGACAGGAGACACCCAGCCCTCTCTACTTTACGCTTGTTATCGGGAAAATGGGAGGCCATGACAGAACGGTTTCAAGCAGTTGACCCTCCTTTGTGTGTGTACCTCTTTAAATAGCATATTTACGTTCGCGTTCTCCTAAGTACTTCCTGGTCTCTGCTGCAAATAAGGTACAACGCAAAGAGTATTGCTCACAATACATCTTTAGCAGACCAGACATTAAAAGCGACTTTATATTTAATAAGCATCAATTGTTAAGAGTCCATACACCAAACCCTTCAAACTTCCCCCCCCCCCCTTTCCCCCTCCTCTCCGCCCCGTCTCTCCCGTGAAAAACAGGTGCTTCTCATTCTATTCTGTGCTTGACTGTGATTTACACCTGACAGCGCCTATCAAGGCACAGTCCACCGCACGGCGTAGCGGACAAAAGTTGGCATTCACATTAAAGTTTAAATTACGATGGCAGTAACATTTACTGACTTCGACGCTTGATTCATTAATTTTACTGTCTTTTTACGGCCGCAAATGAGTCAATACATTCGAGACGTGCTGCATCCAGATACTGACGCGGGAAATAGCCGTGTAACCTCACGCGACACGTCTCGAATAAGTTAATGTGACGCCTGCTCCCGCCTGGATTTGAACCTGCGAACTCCGACACACTATTAACCCCGCATCTCCCGGGGCAAGGCGAAGGGTACCCAGTTGCAAGAGACATAAACCCTCATGAGCCCCCACAGTCGCGGGGCTCATGAGGATTTATGTCTCTTGTTAGTCCTATATTCTTTATGTCTATTTTTGTCCCATTTACATCTGCGTTCTTTACGCGAATGTCCAGCAGCGTGCGGTGGTTTCAGACGCGCAGTTCAGGCGTGACCACTGGCAGCGGAAGGGTTAATTGAACCAAAACTTTTCTGCACTTTCTTGCAAAATCTCTTACTATAAATATCACAGAAGACTACATTAAACCCATTTTATCCTGAGGGTGAAATTATATTTATGTTTGAAGACACCCTTTGATGTCTGCTTCGCAGTTCTGGAGACAGATCAAACACTATTTCAAGGGCGGTGTCAGAATAGCTTGGCGCGTACAGGCGCCAAGCTATGCTGACACCACCCTTGAACTATCATGGTCGATCCACACCCTATTGTAGCATGTCTGAGCATTATGGGATAAAGAACTTTTGTTCTAGCTTTTGATGATTGAACGTCAAAAGTATATTCTTACGGTATCAAACGAAACTAATAAACCAAACCCTTCATCCATTCATGAACGTAACAACGTGGGAAGATGTAAGATTACATGCTACCAAGGACTGTGCCTCCTGGTCACAGACGCAATCTGCTTTTCGCCCAGACAGAAAATCCAGATAATTGACAAATTTGGACTCGGTAAGAGAATAATGACCAGAAGAATGGCAGAGAAAGGACCGTTTTGGAATGCGTCTAAGTCTAGGCTTATAGCCAACCGCTGTCTTCTCGATGACATCTGACAAATGGCTGTTGAAAATCCTATTTCTCCGATGATTACGCAACCCCTTCCATGGCCACAGTGCGTACATTGTTGTTTCTGAAATCTTTTGTTTATTCAACAAGCAAAAGCCAAAAAAGTCCAAGAAGCATGAATACAAGTTGGTCTCAGCAAGAGGCAAAGATCCTCATGAACCCCCGCAGTCGTGGGGGCTCATGAGGATCTATGTCTCTTGCAGTTGGATCGTTGTTCACTTTTTCTCGGCAGTGAAGGGGTAAACAACATGGCAGATGAAAAAATATATGGCTTTGTCTTCAATCCTCGTGGCCTACGGTGTCTCTGGCTATGTGGGTCTTTCTGTGTACTAAAAGCTAAGTATAATCAAATCACACATTATCCCAGCCAGTTTTGTTATAAAAATGGTCTAAGCATAAAGTAAGTAAAACAAAACATGATGCACTGATACGCGGGTCAACCGTTTTTCATTAAACGGTCATTTTCTCGTGAATAAGTATGCCAGCTTCAAAACCCTTGACGGCATGCTTGAGGACATCTCCTGAGGGTAAAATAAGGACACCATTGATTACTTTACATTACTCTCTGCGCATTTGTTTTCTTTTTCCTAGAGATTTTACTTTAAAAATAAATTGATTATTGCTCAAAAAGTTGAAGAGGTTCAAAGCTGGCTAACAAACTCATCTAATGCCTATTCCAAAGGAAGTGAAACATAAAACTTACAGACCCTAATGCGAATCAACCGACTTTCTCCAAAGTGACCATTTCTCTGCAATGCGCAGTCCAATTTCAATATCCTCAGAGGCTTTCCTCAAGATTTTAGATTGAGAGGGCTTCGCTCTCGTGACTATGAATCAAACAGTTTGAGAATGGGAGTGGCTCGGTCTGTCAAGAAACTATAGTATACGAACACTCCACTTCTACGCCATAATAGACCCAGTCCCTTTTCCAGCGGCGGCATTTGAAGACAGACTCCTGGTGGGAGGGGGGAAGGGGGGGGGGCTCGGCTGTTTTTCCTACTGGCACGTTTGTCTGCTGCATTCTGTCGGAGCTTATCCTCACTGACTTTCAGACCGTTCTTCACTACCTCTGTCCACCGGCATCTATCCTTAGCAAGCTCTTCTCCAGTAAAAAAAAAAAAAAAAAAAAAGTCTTCGAAACGACGGCCGCACGGTGGGCCCGCGCACGGCTGTGCGCGGACCCACTGCGGCCGTCGTGGGCCCGAAGTCGTTTTGCTACTGGGCTTCCCAACTCTGTGTGTCGATGTCAAGCGCTTTGAGAGCGCGCTTACTAACATCCTTGCAGCGGGGTGTGGGCGTCCAGTATTTCTCTTGCCATTAGCCAGCTCGCCATGGAGTCCTTTGGGATTCTGCCGTCGTCTATGCCGCATTCATGACCCAACCATCTGAGGCGGCGCTGGCAAAGGATGGTCCATATGGTTCGTTAAAAGTCTATGATTTTAGTTTTCTAATAATTATTTGTCATTGCAAAGTCTAGTAGTAGTAGGTATCCGTCAGTCTCGAGAGATCATGGAGTTTCAACAGAAGTCCATAATTTTCCTAAGAAGTCCTAAAAATTTTAAGAAGGCAAAAGACAGTAATTCCTTTTCTTGTGAAGAGAGAGAATGTCATTGCATTACAATGAGCACATTTACCTCTTATGCAGTCTTGCAGACAGCCATCGAATAAACGAGACCCAGTGGGACCCACGATGAACGGTCCGCTCAGTGCACTTAAGTACTGGGTGAGATATATCTGTATGCACCCTGTAATCCCTATCAATCCTGATATGAGGCAATAACATGAGACACACTTGACCACGATAGTTCAAGGTTAGTGCCAGAACAGCTTGGCGCCCAGAGGCCCCAAGGTGTTCTGGCACCACCCTTGAACTATCATGGTCAATCTATTTCCCAAAGTGTAAAGTCCTCATAGGACAAACGCCAAATCCGAAAAATAATCCGGATTTAACGGGTTAATCTTGACGCCTGCCTGAAAACATTTACGTGCTGATATATTAGACGTTGCCGACCGCAGCCTAAGGTCTGAAATCACAGACCATAAAACATGAGCATCTGTCAACCCATTAACACCTTCACTGCCTGTGGTCGCAGATTGTGTGTCGGAAGCCTTTGATATAGCAAAACCAAAGAACCTCAGCAGATACAGAATGGTGTTACGAAGAGGCACAGATCCTCATGAGCCCCCCTCCCGGCACCCCCCACCCCCACGCCCGGAGGTGTTGGGGCCCGTGAAGATCTACGCCTCTTGCTGCTGGGTGGTGTTTGCTGGGTCGCGGCAGTGACGGGGTTAATCTTGAGACGAAACGGTCTGCGGGGCTCAACAGCAGACTGTAAATTGTAAGCCGTTAAAGCTTGAGACAGTAAAAGTTGCCGACACCAAGTCCCAAAAGTTAGTGCCCTGGTCTGTGATTTCGGCCCTTGCGGCCTGTAACCGAACGGTCCACAACCACAAATCAGCACTGTTAGGTCCAAAATCGCGCACCAGCACCCATTCTCAGCCGTTAGGTCCAAACTCACTGGGCAGTATAAAGCGATGACCCCCCTAAGTCCTATTACAGACAGACAACACTATAAACCACCTCGGTAAACTACCAGTCTGCGATACACACGGCGGTAGAGCGAGCAAGCAAAATGTAAGAACGTGACGCTTAGCCCGGGCATAAAGGTAAATCAATGCTTTCTTCCTTGATTTACTGTCTTTCTTTTCACTTCCTGAGGCGAATAATGAAGCGATCGAACTGGTTGATCATAACGCAATCGAGACGTGTGGCATTCGGATACGCGGCAATGCCGCGTATCCGAATGCGGCACGTATCGCCGTGTGTAAAAAAAAATTCATTCATGGGGCACTAAAAAGGAAAGAAAGGGCCGTGCAATCGAACTCGTCTAAATCAGAGTTGGATGCTCTTCATGTCAGTCCCCAGGCGATTCCGGATATTAATGACGCTGCTTTTTCTACGGCAGGCACACACACTGCCCTTCATTCGCCGTACAAGATTGCTGGTCTGTGATTTTGGATCTTACGACTTCCAGCCGTAAGGTCCAAATCACAGACCAGCACGACTACAATTAAGAGCCAAGGACAGGTTTGACACAGTGGCGTGGCAAGTGGCTTTGTCCAACAGCTTCAGATTTCAGAACGGAATGAGTGGCGTGCATTCTTTGGAATAGAATGGTGACGACACCAGTTCGTGACCCACACTACTGCTGAAAGTCTACACGTTTCGACGCCGGTGGGCAAAATTTATTTTCGGGGCACAACGGAGTTACACTACGCAAGCCAGCAACCAACACCACAAAGCAAGCCCTAAGATGGAACCCACAGGGAAAAAGGAAGAGAGGTCGGCCACGAAACACCTGGCGACGTGACCTGGAGACAGATGCCAAGAAGATGGGCCACACCTGGGGACAGCTGGAGAGACTCGCCCAGGACAGAGACGGCTGGAGGGACCTTGTCGGCGGCCTATGCCCAAGGGGGGGTGATGGGCGTAAGTAAGTAAGTAAGCACAACGGAGTTCCGTAACGCAGCCTCCAAGAATGGTTCTGCCTGTCGGCAGTGAGTCAGAGTCACGTGCGGCCTGTCGGCAGTCTCGAGTGTCAGAGTGTGGCCTGTCGGCAGAACTATGCGTGGAGCCTGCGTTACGGAACTCGGTTCATGCCTCTGACTGGGGGGGGGGGGGGGGGGCGGGGGGGGGGGGGAGGGAGAGGAGAGAGAGAGAGAGAGAGAGAGAGAGAGAGAGAGAGAGAGAGAGAGAGAGAGAGAGAGAGAGAGAGAGAGAGAGAGAGAGATGATGATGATGAAACGTGATGAAACGTTTTTATTCAGGATAAAAAGTTTTAGGCATAGCAATGCCTATCTTCCAAACTGTCCTGCTACTCTACACATACAAAAATACATCAGACGATACATCAAAAGATAAAACATATGTAATTAAAAAGACACCCCCCCCCCACCACCACCACTCAAGACATCTATATACATATCTAGAAAGGAAATATATTATAATATATTATATATATTATTATACTATAAGGTTTGAACCTGACATGTTAATGCAGACAGTCGAACTATTACATAATCTGCAGCAACAGTAGAAGAGTATTAGGTAATAGGAAACTTGTCACTAACTGTACGAATAGTATCATACTATTACTTCTAAAGTAAATATTTATGGAGGCGATCTTTGAAGACGCTAATCTTACAAGTTGATTTTCAGGTGTGGAGGTAACATATTCCACGCTTTAGCGCCTGAAAAAGACAGGCTGGTTTTACAGATGTCTAAACACTAATTTTGGGGGGAGAGAGAGAGACTGACTGACTGACTGACTGACTGAAACTTTATTTATCAAGGATTGAGATATTAGGCGCACAGGCCTTTCTTCCAATCTGTCCTTGCTACATCTACTGACATATAATAACAGGCAAAGCTACATTACACTCACAAACAACATCGAAAGTAATGCGAATTACAACAACACTACAAACAGCAATGATGATTTAACAAAACACACAGGTACCCATACGAAGATTTTAGCACGTGTCATAATATCCGTTTGCGGGAGCCCTCCCCAGTAGAGGCGTAACGTGGTCTCAGTCTTTCGTTTCTTCAAGATGAGACGCGCCGCATTGTTTTGGTGAGGTGTTGTTCGCAATGAACGACTTCTAATAAAGAACGAAAGCGAAGACATGGTGGGTAGCCAGCATCTACCAAGAGCATGGCAACATTCCAAACATCTCCAGAGACACAGATTCTGGTGAGCCCGGATATATGCCTCTTGGCGATGTTTGGAGTATTGCATATGCCTCTCTCTCTCTCTCTCTCTCTCTCTCTCTCTCTCTCTCTCTCTCTCTCTCTCTCTCTCTCTCTCTCTCTCTCTCTCTCTCTCTCTCTCTCTCTCTCTCTCTCTCTCTCTCTCTCTCTCTCTCTCTCTCTCTCTCTCTCTCTCCCTCTCTCTCCCTCTAGTGTAAAGCTTTTAAAAATCCCGAAGCTTAACATGAAAACTGTCGGGGAGCGTTCT
Organism: Semisulcospira habei; assembly: GCA_036245525.1. Lineage (NCBI taxonomy): Eukaryota > Metazoa > Mollusca > Gastropoda > Semisulcospiridae > Semisulcospira > Semisulcospira habei. Next base: position 257,339,693 of record BTPG01000002.1, on the reverse strand, counting down.
TTCACCTTTTTAGCCCCAAGTGTGTGGAACTCTCTGCCAACTCAAATGCGGAATCTGCCCACATTGTCACAGTTCAAAGCTCACTTAAAGACTTTTCTTTTATGTCGGGCATTTAACACTTAGCTCATCTTTAGCTAACTGTTGACTGCTTTTTATTCTGATCCTAGAGGAAGTGAATGTAAGGTGTTGGGAAGAGATGGGGTGGTTTAAAGTCGTGTATAATCGTGCGTGTGCCTCTGAGAGAGAGAGAGTGTGCTGTTGTGCAGGCACCGTGAGTCCAGTGTTTTCCTGGAGAACAGCGCTTTACAAGAACTATGTATTATTATTATTATTAATGTACTGACAATAATGACAGACGGTAAGAACGAATGTTATTTGTTTCCCTAACCCCTTTACTGCCGAAAAAAATCAACACAATCCAGTTGCAAGAGATATAGATCCTCAAAAGCCTCGCAGCTGGTGGGGCTCATGTGAATCCATGACTCATACTGATATCCAGACCAAAAAGTGACTGCCAAGCGCGTGAAGTGCAGAGAATGACCCAACGAAAGAAGAAGCTCGCTCAGGAAAGTCGGCATCAACACAATATATTTCATTAATTGTGGTTGTAACTATCTTTTATAAGCCTGCTTCTTTCTTCTTTTGACTGATCCACCGACCGACCGACCGACCGACCTAACTACCGACCGACCGACTGTCTGGTTTTTGTCCCAGACTGAGACACCTTTACATGCTGACAGAACTTTGAAACCATATTCCTCGGAAGGCTTGGGTTCTTGCGTGATTGTTGAAATAAGAGATTTGAGAAACACAATCTGTGTCCACTTGCAGTAAAGGGGTTAACCGTCTACGCTAACTGACAGCGTCTGGAAACTACGTCTATGAAGCCACCGCAGATTTACTGCTCTTCCCGGTCGTCTTCCTGAAGAAGAAAAAAACATGGATATGAATGAATCCGGTAAGAGGCATAGATCCACAAGAGCCCCCGCAATCGCGGGGTCGCATGAGGATCTATGCCTCTTGCATTCAGTTTTGTCTCGTTGTTCGCCGAAAACGAAGGAGTTAAATCGAATGGTATATCGTCTGGTCGCCTTCGGCGCAGAGGTGTCGATCAGGACAGCGGACACGGCAGTCAGACTTGAAAGGAAAAAGGATATGAGAGATCCATATCGTGCTAGACAAATGTTAGCATTGGTAAAAACATCCAGGGGATGGAACTCCGGGACAAAGGTCTGCCCTGCAAAGCAAAAAGACAGTTAATTCCATTTTTGCCACAAATCGTGGGTGACAACCTTTAGTCTTGCAGACTGATTCAGCTTTTTTTCAAACTCCTCCCAAAAATTGTTTCAGCTTCTTGGTTTAGATATAACAGACTTTCAGCCAGCCTGTTCCATCTACAAGAGGCATAAATTCTCATGAGCCCCTGCATTCGCTGGTAACGGGTCATAGTCAGTCCGTGGATCGTTTTCAGTCATGTCGTCCCTGATCTCGTTTGATGCCGTGAAGAATGAAGAAGAAGAGTCATGTCACCCATGGAAAAGCGAGATTTTCACTGTAATTCAATCAAAATCTTGCTATTTACAAAAATGGATATGCTGTCTTTAACCTTCCCAGGCCGAGAGACTGGTCTGAGGGATGGGGTGGGACGGGTCAGTCACTGGCTATTTTCAAGCACATAGATCCCATTCTGAACACACTGAATATTACCAAACTGAAATCAACATTTTCCAAACAGACTTTTTTTTAGAAAAAAAAAAAAACAAGAAACAAACAAACAAACAAACAAACAAACAAACAAACAAACAAAAAAACAACAACCATGCATTCCTTAAACCTGTCTGGCATTCAGTTCCAGCGAAATACTGACGCTAAAAGCACACACTGCAAGCTTCAGACTGACATTATCTCTGAAGCCGTGCAGACATCTAATTCAAATCAGTTCCGACTGAGAAGGCTATATTCGAAATACAGAGGTAAACTTGGAACACTTGTAATTTTCGGACCTTTCACTCGTGGACTGATGTACATGTTTCCTAGTCTCGGACAAAAATCAATCAGTCGGTCGGTTTGTGGGTCGGTCAAAAGAATCTACTAAGTCTTGCCACGTGCGTCCAATTTAAACCATTGTGCATGCACAAAGTGGTTAAGCAGGTTTAAAGTGGCTGCATGCGCAAAGGGGTTAAGCTTATTCCAACTAATACACGGTTATATTCCAGGTACACCAGGTAAAATAGGAATGCTTGTGGTACTTTGAACCTTGTACTCATAAATGTAATCACTTTCACGAAATAATACTTTCAGTAATATATTACATGGCGCAACGCAACGAAAGGCAAACATTAAAAAAATAAGAAAAACAAAAAACAAAAAACGAACTGGTAAAGCCAATTCCGACTGAGACGCTTATATTCGAGATACAATTTATATTAAAAATTTAAAATAAAAATGCAGTAGAAAAACTTGTCGTTTCCTGAAAAGAAATTGTTTTCGTAATTGCAATGCAATCTCACCCCAAAAAAAAAAAAAGGAAAGAAACAACACCTTTAACGTGGTATCACACCCCACACGAAAATTAAATTTAAAACAGGATGTATGTATACAAAAATAAAAGCAGAATCAAGCCGTCGTGTCACTAACAGTTGTCAAGATATAATGCTAATTCGGAGGTGCTAAAATTGTAGGATATCTTACAGCGAACATCACACATCTACAAGAGACGCAGATCCTCATGAGCCCCCGCGAATGCGGGGGCTCATGAGGATATATGCCTCTTGCCGGCCCATCTAACGCACACAAGCACTTCTCACATAAAGTCGGTGAGACCGGAAGACTGGCGCATGGATCAAGCGACGATGGAAACAAAAGTGCATGTATTGTCGTGGCACGTTCTTCGGATTTTAACCAGACCAACTTTCACGCTCTCAGAAACGACAGGCATGCGCAGTGGAGGTGGTTTTGTGGTTGTTGTTGTTTTCTTGTTTTTTTTTTAAATTATTTTTTTACGCCAGAGACTTTCGGTGTCTGACAAATTCGACGCTTGCGGACATCTTAAAGTTATTCGTGGCACACAAGGAATAACCCGAGATATAGTAAGAATTGTGTTTGCTGCACGATGTGTGATTTGTTCGACTCTAATTTTGGCAAACATCATTACCTGAACAGGTACAAACAAAAAACCCTAAGTCTGCTGCTGTTATAGTAATGGACTTATGGCAAAACTCAACCCCACACACACACACACACACACACACACACACACACACACACACCACACACACACACACACACACACACACACACACAACAAAAACGAACAACCCAACCAACGTTTCAGCGAGCCAGTCAGCCAAGCAACAAAACAAACAACAAGCAAGCAAGCAAGCAAGCAAGCAACCAACCAACCAACCAAACAAACAAACAAACAAACAAACAAACAAACAAACAAACAAACACCAAGCAAACAAACAAAAGCAAGAAGACAAACAGAAAACAAGCAAACAAACAAACAAAATCAACAAATCAACAAACCAGAACGGAATCCAGACTCTTTAACTACTTACAGCAGTCTAAAGGGAAATACACAAATAAAAAAAATTAAAAAAAAAAAAAACACAATCAAAATATTTTTAGAAGAAACCGTAATGGGTAAAAGAAAAGAGTAACATATCCCATGGGGCACGAACCGATTAACGGTCGCGTAAATTTGAAACCAGACGACATTACAACTGTCAGTTTCTTCCAAATTACTTTCAAGACGTGAACTTTGCTGGGTAGAAGTAAGCTTAAACATTTTATTGCCGCTACACAACGACCATCACCCAAGTGCAAGAGGCATAGATCCACATGAGCCCCCGCAGTTGTGGGGGATCAATTGGAGCTATGCCTCTTGCTGAGTCCTACTTCATATCCGTGTTCATTGAACAAGTAGGACTCTTCGGAGTACAATTTAATATAGATTTCAGAAACACAATCTGGTCTTCTGACAAGGAAGCGGTTTGGACAATCAGTATGCCCAGTAGCGAAGTAGATGTGAGTCAGCACAAGGCGGAGATGTCCACGTGCATGAGGCTGCAGCAGTCATAAGGATCTGTGCCCAGCTAGTGCGGCCGGAAAAAGGGGTGGGGGTGGGGGGGGGGGGGGCGGGGGCTGAGGATCTAGGGAAGGATAAGAAAGTGTGGAGTGATTTTTCCCTCAGACATTTTAGACGAAATGAAGGCCACATCCCGTCGTTTAATCTGCGTGTTTTGATGGGTGGATTACATCCACAAAACTATTCAGAGAGAAATAAAATGAAATGAAATGAAACTTTATTTCTCAAGGATAAATGATTAGGTACAGAGAGAGAGAGAGAGAGAGAGAGAGAGAGAGAGAGAGAGAGAGAGAGAGAGAGAGAGAGAGAGAGAGAGAGAGAGAGAGAGAGATGATGATGATGATGATGATGATGATGATGATCATGATGATGATGATGATGACGATGACGACGACGATGACGACGACGATGATGATGATGATTTTATTCAGGATAAAGCTATTAGGCAACTCAATGCCTCTCTTACAAAAATCACGGGAAAATTAACGAACTCAATAGGTGAATTATTTAAAGGAGAAAAAAAATGGCATTGGAGAATTTGTAACTACCACCGATGCAAAAAGCAAGGGAAATAAATTAGTGCATAGCATTAATATTATACTCATCTAAGACAGTGTCACAGAATCAGAAGCATCAGTAGCGGATAACGACACCGACAATACAATAGACGTCAGTTAGCAAATGTATGGAGAAAGAGAAAATGTTTGACGTTTACGTGTTATCAGCAGTATTATGTTTATATGGCGACCTGTGAAGTCACGCTGATTGGAAAGTGTGCAAAGCACGTTTAAAATGGGTTTTACCTGAAAACAATTTAATGTTTAAAGGCAATAATTTTCAGACAGGAACTACCTAAACATAGTAGGTTTGATTTGGGGGAGAGAGAGAGAGAGAGAGAGAGAGAGAGAGAGAGAGAGAGAGAGAGAGAGAGAGAGAGAGAGAGAGAGAGAGAGAGAGAGAGAGAGAGAGAGAGAGAGAAAGAGAGAGAGAGAGAGAGAGAGAGAGAGAGAGAGAGAGAGAGAGAGAGAGAGAGAGAGAGAGAGAGAGAGAGAGAGATGCACACACAAGGGCCGTCGCAAAGTACTGAACAACACAATACAACTCCACAGCTGTTTCGAGCCGCCCCGCGTCAATAGCTGCGAAAGTGTAGTTGTGTTGGCGGCGGCAACGCTATACGACGCTTGGGCAGCTATTGACGCGGAGCGCCCTGAATGAGTCAAACTCACATTGAAATAAATTGTCATTTTGCAGACTGGAATAAAGTGGCGTGCGTTACATTGTAAGTATATTCATTTAAAAAAGTTACACAAAAAGACATGGAAATAAACGACCTGCCCACATTCAGCGTCACCAAACTTAGTATTAATAATACAGAATAACAATAATCATAGCTCACCCTACCTTGCGCACTTCGCACCTGTCGCACCTTTAAATAGGTTATCACAGTGACTTTAAAAAAACAAAACATGTCCGAATCACTTATTAACATTAATGACAGTCGTAAAAGTTAACCCCTTCACTGCCGAGAAAAAAAGAGAACACGATCCAGCTGCAAGAGTCATAGATCCTCATGAGCCCCCGCTATCGCGGGGACGCATGAGGATCTATGCCTCTTGCAAAGACCGATTTGTGTACGTGTTTCTTGGATGGTGTTGGCTTCTGGAATAATAATGATAAAAATAATACCAATACTACTACTACTACTACTACTACTACTACTACTACTACTACTACTACTACTAATAATAATAATAATAATAATAATAATAACAATACCGGTTATTGTACAGGCCCTTTAATCATGTCTGCGAATCGGCTCGCGCTGCGAACTGAACCTCACGTGACACACACGCATTCACTCTGAAGACAAACACAGTGCAAGACAAACACAGGACATTCAGCTACTGAGGTTTCAAAAATTTTGATCGCTTGTATTTGAAATTATAAAGTGGCCTGAAACCGGTACCAAAATGTACGTACAGTGTAGGTAGAGTGGCAGGGAAGGGGTTAATAATTATTATTACTCCCATGTGAATTACACGACCCGCGTGAACTAACGCAGATGGACCAGATGGAGGTCTGCCAGGTGCAGACAAGTAGGTAAGGTGCAGACGGTAGGTCCAGTTTTGTGAAACGCGAGAGTTTCATAATAATACAATTAAATTATAAAATCCCGCTTTTCACAAGAACTGCGTATTTCTCTGTGGGCTGGCGATTGGGTGCCTGATAGGTGGGGGCAGGGGATCTAACTGTTTGTCTGTCCAGCGCTGAGTCGTTCCCCTTGGTATGCATACAATTATGCCAGCGCTAGCCTCAACTATTCTGGTTTGTGAGTATATTTCACTACAAGAACTGACTTACTGTCTTCTGCCTTTCTAGGGCAGAGATGGTCTGATCGCGTCAGCTGAAGGCCGAATGAAGCTAACGATAGTGGAAAACTATGAACGCGACACGAAGTCGCAAAAGACTGATACACATCCATCCGTCTCGAGAGGCGCCAAGTTAATCAGGCACTGTCCTTGAACTACGTATTACAGTCCAAGGAAAAGTTAAAATGGTCAACGCATCTCGCTTTGGTCATTGATAGCGTTAGTTGTGAGCAAAAGAAATGCGACATTATTTGAGTCGTCGGAAACACTGAAGTGTTGCCGATGACTGGAATGGTGACGTTATTTGAGTCTTCGGAAACACTGAAGTGTTGCCGATGACTGGAATGGTGACATTATTTGAGTCGTCGGAAACACTGAAGTGTTGCCGATGACTGGAATGGTGACGTTATTTGAGTCTTCGGAAACACTGAAGTGTTGCCGATGACTGGAATGGTGACATTATTTGAGTCTTCGGAAACACTGAAGTGTTGCCGATGACTGGAATGGTGACGTTATTTGAGTCTTCGGAAACACTGAAGTGTTGCCGATGACTGGAATGGTGACATTATTTGAGTCTTCGGAAACACTGAAGTGTTGCCGATGACTGGAATGGTGACATTATTTGAGTCGTCGGAAACACTGAAGTGTTGCCGATGACTGGAATGGTGACATTATTTGAGTCTTCGGAAACACTGAAGTGTTGCCGATGACTGGAATGGTGTCATTATTTGAGTCTTCGGAAACACTGAAGTGTTGCCGATGACTGGAATGGTGACATTATTTGAGTCTTCGGAAACACTGAAGTGTTGCCGATGACTGGGATGATGACGCAAATCTATTGCTCGTCAGCATAAATTATGTGGAAGTAGCCGCGTTCGTGGTGTCGACCATCCTTATTCTTGTTTTCCTCTAACATGCTGAAAATGTTCAAAACGATTTGGACATTTTTTGGAGGTTTTAAAGAAATGGCGGCAAATGAAACTTTAAATTGTCATACCTTAAAGACTATTAAAGATAGCTTGCTTCTGTAGTTTGCATATTATAAGACGTAGACTGTAAACTTAGCAACAATAAATGAATCAAAATGTAATTTTTGGCACTTTAACTGCTTTGTTGTTGCTGTTGTTGCGTGCTGTATTAGTATATCGTTCACAACTAACGCGATGAAATGTCCAAGGAAAATGGGCTAACCATTATAACATTTTCTTTGACTGTAATGCGTAATTCCAAGTATGTCGATATGTCTCATGCGACTTAGTGCCTAACAAGAAAATTCCGCTATGGGAATAAAATGTTACCACGAGAAGGCAAACAGAGAAGGCCATTTTGAAGAAAGCGAGATTTTAATCGTATTGCAACGAAGATCTCGCTTTTCACAAAAAAAGGACTTACGTATTTCCCAAAATTTTGGAGGCGTCATCCAACGACTGTGCACCTGTTGCAGGAGATAGATCGACCATGATAATTCAAGGGTAGTGCCAGATTAGCTTGGCGCCGACAGGCGCTAAGCTAATCTGGCACTACCCTTGAATTATCATGGTCGACCCATCTCCTGCTGTAGTGCGTCAGGGCTGAATGGGGTAAGTCCATGGCGTGAAAGCACAACGAACAGTTAATCATTTTATATATTCCTTGGCTTGTGTTGGATCAGGTACCCCCCCCCCGCCCCCCCCCCCCCCGCCCCCCCCCCCCGCCCCCCCTCCCCCCCGTCCCCCCCCCCGCCCCCCCCCCCCTTGTCTATGCAACGGCACCGTACCGTAAACTCCCTTCACTGCCGAGAAATATTGAACAACACCCAACTGCAAGAGGCATAGATTCTCATGAGCCCCCGCAATTGCGGGGCTCATGAGAATCCATGAGTCTTGCTGAACTATTTTGTCTCCATGTTCGTTTGGCGGCTGGCGACCTTCGACGTTGAATTGACAATGATTAAAAAAAAAACCCACCAATATACGTCTACTGCCAGTGAAGCGGTTAATAATTATGTGCACACACATATATTACGCATTATTTTTCACTGGTCTTGATTAGTTCACTTGATCACACATGCATACACAAAGATATCTGCATCCAAATAAATTACGCATTATTACCTTCAGGCGCGTAACTTGTTTGCATTCATTTCTCACTTACGATTGTTCTTTGCTGATTGTTCTTGCTAGATCAGTTCTGGCTGTCACTAAACTATTTATATGCTTGCACATATGCTGCATGCACATTCATAAGTTATGATTATTAACCGTTTCATCTCTAAGTGTTTTCGGTTGGCATTTGCTTGATCAAAAGTTATCACAAAATAAATCAAGTGCACAACCACATTTCGTCTTGTTAATTTCAATCCCGTGGTTTACGCTAACGATTTCATCACGTTTTTTGTTCGTTTTTTTCCGCAGCCGATCCAGATTTTACAATCAATAAATAATTTTTGTTCACGTTTTCCTCGACAAAAAGGCTTCCTTGTTCATAAACCACCCAGGTTATGAGAAAAGCACGCAACACACAGTTAACATGATTGCATGTGTATACCGGCTATCCTCTTGATTTACAGAATTTGTGTTTAACCCGTTCACTGCCGAGAAGAACTGAGCACCATCCAACAACAAGAGGCATAGATCCTCATGGGCCCCCTATTGCGGGGGCCCATGAGGATCTATGCCTCTTCGGCAAAAACCACTTTATAACCATGTCCCTTTGACTCCCTGGTATGTTTGGCGTTAACATTATAACGATTTCTAAGTCACAACCCGTGTCCACTGGCAGTTTATATATATATATATATATATATATATATATATATATATATATATATATATATATATATATATATATATATATATATATATATATATATATATAAAATAAGAATAATAATAATAAGAATAAGAGTACTTTATTATCTCGAAAAGAGAAATTCGGTAGTGGTACATTTATAACAAATAGTACAAACAAGACATGAAAACATTATAACATAATTATGAACATATATATATATATATATATATATATATATATATATATATATATATATATATATATATATATATATATATATATTATATATATATATATATATATATATATATATATATATATATATTTTTCTTTTCAATCCTGAGAATGCTCTTGCTGTGCTAATGACATGGAATTCCAGGTTTGTAATCTTGCATTGTGTCATCAGGACATCAGCTGCCCTTTTTGTGATTGAATCGCTCACTAGATCTAGAAAGAGAGGGTAGTGGGAGAGAAGGAATGACAGACCTATCTTTCTGAGCCTTCCACTGAACACCTACTGCATATAGCAATAGGGGACTATACCTTACCCCCGAGAGGGGAGTAGTACATGAATATTCCTAAACAAATCTTGGACCTGCTGGGGAGATTTTTATTTTTGCCGCCTACGACCAAGGGAAGGGCTCTTTAGGTAGGCATACGGCGTAACCTGAATGGTTGGTTAGTTCGGGGTTTAACGTCCACGGCACCGAAGTGATAATAGACGGCCCTGACGGGCGGGTTTATGGGACACAGAGAAATCTATTTCCTATGGAGTACGACCTGAACACTGATCAATTCAGACGCACTGCAACTGTGGCACTTTGATTTACCAGGACATTTCAACGGACATACTATGGAACAAGCCCGTCCTTTTTCCTGGTTTGTGTAACCTGAAAATTGCAAACACAACACATGTATTAGAAGCCGCCTCCAGAATATATATATATATATATATATATATATATATATATATATATATATATATATATATATATATATATATATATATATATATATATATATATATATATAGCACCACCAGTACAGCGCGGATTGCATCCCTAAAGCTTTATTTGGTGTTGCAGTGGAAGAAGACAGACTAATTTTAAAAAGGCAACACCTAGGCAATTTTGTGGTGTAATTATTCGTTACTTTTAAACAAAGGCGTCGAATAAAGCCAAAAATGCACTCAATCAGATTAGCTCCAAGGGACGTAATTTTTCATTCCATTCTGAGAAAACTCTTGCTGTGCTAATGCCATGGAATTCCAGGCTGGTAAGCTTGCATTGTGTCATCAGTTCGAATTAAAATACACAATTATTTTAATTCGGACTATACCTTAAGCATAATACGAACATTGTAATTGTGTGTGTGATTTTTAGATTTTTCTTGACTGCACGTTTGAAAATTCTACTAATGATGATGGTGTCAATGTTGAGGATGACGTTATTATTATAAATATTTCATTGCGACATTTCATCCTCCGCACACTGCATGTCAATACTCGTATTTCATAAAAGGTTCATGTCATCAGTAATGACGCACTAATATCACGAACTGCTGCACGTGCTTTTGTACCTTAGTCTATATATGTAAAAGTATTACGATAATTTAGAATTTGAAAGTGCATGTGTGTACATTCTGTATCTATTTTGACGCACTACATTCTCACAGGTAAATTATGTTTTGTTACCTAGTTACCTGATACCTGGGCATTCCCCTGAAGAAGCCCTTGCTGAGAGGGCGAAAATTTGTGCATAGAATAAAAGTGTAACTCCTCCTAAACTACGTGGTGTATGTGGATCCTTTCTTCACATTTTAAGTATATATATATATGTTTTCCTCCCTACGTCACACGACCAGTCACTACTTTAGCGCAAACCGTACCATGTGACCGTGATATAAAAACCCCTGTAGCGAAAAATGGCGGGCGGATGTTTTGTAGGGCCCTCTCGATGACTCATCTTGGATGCCAGTTTTGTTCTATAAAAGATCGCCAAACGTTCTAAAGTACAAAGTTACTTAGTGTTGTTCGAAACAATAAGCACACTCAGTACTAGAGACGGCAACGTCATGACATATTTTAAATTACGTCATAAGTATATTATGTATAAATGTATATCCCTTTAACGTCAGTCATGTCTGGCGTGATTCAGGTCGCAAGATGTCTTCCGTCTTGATTTATTTTACGAAAATAGTGGAGGAATGAAAACAAATACGTTATTGGTCGGAGGGGTTCGCTGCACGGACCCTTGTAGGCCTTCGGGAGGTCAAAGGAATCATTGTACCCCTTCGGCCTTCGGCCTTCGGGGTACAATGATTCCTTTGACTTCCCTCAGGCCTTCACGGGTCTGCGTAGCAAACCCCTCCGACCAATAACTTATAATATATATATATATATATATATATATATATATATATATATCTATATATATATATATATATATATATATATATATATATACTATATATATATATATATATATATATATAAATACATATATATATATTTAAGCGGCTTTGAGGACAATAGCCACATTTGTTGATTTAGGCAGGTATTCGTGTAGGCAAACATTTTCTCCCAAACAGGTGTGTCACAAAGTTACAAAAACAATCAATGCTAAGAATTGCATCACAAAAACTGCTACCAAACTGTAGTTCTTTTCGTGTTATCAAAGTAATGACCATCAACATAAGCATACTTCTTATTGTCGTGCGTGGGCCCACTGCTGCCGCCGTCAGCCCGAGGACCTTTGCTTACTTGGTACGTCGATGTGCGCACGCATAGAATATTTTTTACAAATTTAATTATTTATTTTTATATTTTTAAATTATTTTTTTAATTATTATTTTATTTTTTCGCGGGGGGGGGGGGGGGGGGGGAGGGTGATGGGGGGAAGAGGGGGAGGGGGGTCGGGGAGGGTGGAGGGTCGGGGGTGGGGGGGGGGGGGCGGGCTGTCGGTAGCGGGTTAAAGAAAAAGCCCTTTTATGAGGATCTATGACTTTGTACCGTGTTTTGTGCAATGTGCCCCAAAATCGAGTCATGTGAAACATATATCACGTAAAGTAGAAATGCGCGCCTTTCACATCCACAGTCGAACGCTACACATAATTGTCTATTTAGCATTGCCTGCAAGGCACTGGACTTAAATAAACAGCCATATACCTCCAGAATAGTGTCTGATTAGCTTGACGTCTGAAGAGGCGCCAAGCTAATCATGCACTACTCTTTACCACTTGCTGTTCATTCACGTCCCACAGCTGACCCAAAGAGTGAACAACAACAACAAAAAAAAAACATATCTCCAAGTGCTTTCTCTCATACTACAAATCATCCATTGTTTGCTTGTTCCGGTCATGACGTTATTCAAGTTATGTCATGAACGTTATGTAAACATTTAATACGTAACAGTCCCCGGTGCGGGTTTTACACCTGCGTCACTTTGACTGGCATACTGTTCTTGCCACAAGCGAAGGTTGTCGCCAAAAACAAAGAGAAGGTTTTAATCAGTTCTGTGCCAGCTGACGCAGACGTTGTTCCTGCAATCTTTCTTAATTCAAGACCAAAAAGGAAAAAAAAAAAACAAAAAAAAAAACCCCTAGATGTCCCAGGAATGTGAATTAAAAATGGAGACAGCAAGAGGCATAGATCCTCATGAGCCCCCGCAACTGCGGGGGCTCATGAGGATCTATACCTCTTGCAGATGGTTGTGTTCAAATTGTCTCGGCACTGAACGGTTAAATTCACTCAAGTCGTGCAGATCTACCAGCAAGGTTTAAAGTTCAAACAAGTGTGTGTAACCCTCCACCTGTGACTTTCAGGGTCCGGGTTTTCTAAATGCACGCACACAGCTGCTGGTATTCACACTATAAATTCGTGCTGGTTCGTGGTTTTGGACCGTCCGGCATCCAGCAAGGAAGGTCCAAAATCCCAAACTAGCACACATAAAGTCCGTAATGTGTAAGCCTAGCTCCCAACACTAAGGAACCGTCACATGTCATGCAACAGTAACAGCTAACTCCACATAATTGATTGATTGATTGTACATTGCTTAACGTCCCGACAGCAACAAGGCTTTCTCAGGACGTGCCTGCACTGCTTGTGAAAAAAAACTAAACAGAACATTGAATGTATGTCACCAGCCGGTCAAATACATTAAATAAACCTAACACATGAGGCCTAAATAAAGCTAAGACCATTTAGCAACACACATCCAATATCAAGAGCTACAGGCAGTGCAGACAGTAGGGAGAGTTTTAAAAAGGCAAATACAGGTGAATGGACCTCGGGTAGACAGAAACACATGCCCCAGAATAGAGAGAAAAACTCACCCTGTGGGGCTGACCAGGGTGACCCTGAGAACTAAAAAGTACCTAACCCCACCCAAAGTCCCCCAGGGCAGACCCGGGTGGGGGAACTCCACATAAGCTTTGCTTTTGGGTTGTATTGTCTTGATGTGCAAAACAGCGTCATTTCGATCACAAAAAAAGAAAAGAAATCGTGTTTAATTTATTCGGGACGTGCCGCATCCGGATACGCGGCATAAAGCCGCGTATCTGGATGCGGCACGTCTCGAATGAGGAAACTAAATATCCCAGTTGCTGTTGAAGAGTTGTTGTCTGATGTAAGTGTTTGACTATTGCGTGAATAATGTGTCCATTTCTCTACTTCATTGTTCGTGTTTCAAAGTTTCAAAGTGATCTAGTTTATGATCGACTTCTGTTTCGTAAGCTCTAAGAGCCTCTGAGGTCCGACCAGGGAATAATAAAAGCGTCAGGATGACAGTCCCATAAAAAGCGAACAATGCACAGTTTAAAGCCCTCCACAAACCAGAAGCGTCTGTTTCATTCGCATTCTGCCTCTAAACATCGGCTATATTTTGCTTTATTTCTCGCATTTCCTTTGCATCGACAGGCTGTTTTTGTTCTTTTATTGATGACCACACGTGACACTGTCCCATCGACGTTGCTGGATGTAACGGTGCTATATAACGAACTTTGTGACAATGCGGCAATTGTTACACAATCGTGGACACTCGTTTGAGTATCGTCTTGCATTGTGACAACAAACGATTTCCGGGAATCATAAGTTGGTCAAATTGCACCTGTTTCAACGAAAAAAGTGGGTTAAAAGCACGGACAAGCACGCAATATCGCGTGTTTGTCCGGGCTCTTTATCCACTTTCCCCTTCGAAACACGTGCAATTTTAACCTATTTCTTATTTTCGAACAACGTCTATTCCTACATTACTCTTCTTCTTCTTTCGTCGGTATACTGTGGACTCCCCCTGAGTTCAAGGAACAGAAGTTGTTCCAATATGAAAAGTTGGTTAACATTGCACGTGTTTCGACGAAAAACAGTGGATTAAAAGCTCCACTGTTTATCGTCAAAACACGTGCAATTTTTACCTACTTCTGATGTCCAAAAATCGTCTATTGAACCACAGCTTTGTAAGAACTTGTAACAAAACTGATCGAGGTATTTTTGAGATCCTCCACTAGCTTTGTGACAATCAAACATTTTGTGACCAAAAAAGTGGAGATTCCAGTGAGTGTCCACAGTTTTGTAACAATTGTTACGTTGCTATAAAGCTTGACACAAATTATCACATTGCACAGAGCAAAACATTATGAAGGCTTTCAGTCTCAGGTGAGCGGTGAGATAATCGATATACTTCACGAAGATTTAAAAATCTAAGTAACAAGCATCAAAGCACTCGTTGCAAAATGCTTTTATATTGCATCTTATTTTGCTGTATGTGACACTCCCAAAACAACAACACTTTCTGGCTAGAAAGAAAGAAATATACGTGCTCAACAAAGGCACCACATGTCCGTGCCCACATGCAAGTAAAACAATTTGTCAATACTTGGCAAGTATTCCTCCAATGCACTCCTACAACGCCACCGTGCACGTTGCACAATAACGAAAGGTGGGAGAGGACGTAAAACCAATCACAAGCAGCCCCGACTAGCAGCATAAACAAGGAAAGATTGATAACAGCAAGTAGTATCGCTTCAACAAGCTTTCATCTGTAAGAGCCATAGACTCACAAGGGCCCCTTAGGGGCCTATGTGAGTATATGGCCCTTGCAGATGGAATGCAACAGGAACCGCTTGAGATCGCTCGAATATTTTGCCTCTCGCAATCAGCTATGTGCCTCAGATTGTGGTTGTTACCCGCGGCCGAGGAAATGCACGAGATGCGTGCTCGCGCCCGTCAGGGGCACATAACTCGTGAGTTTCCTCGCCCTGTGGCATATTCTAGGCTTCCGCTTTCACGATTATCGCCTGGGTTCCCAAAAACTATTATCCCTTTCAGGCTCCACGGACAACTGACCAAACATGTCATTTTTGCAAATCACCTGCCAAGCACTGTCGTGGCTTATTCGAGACCTGCCGCGACTTGAAGCCGCGTGTCCGGATGCAGCACGTCACGAATGTGTTAACACCGCTATAAATCACGTTGGACAGGACCGACCGGAAAAGACAGATCAAACAAGTTGGGTTTTTTTTTCCATACAAGTTGGCAAGTGGTTGCAAATGTCGAGGCACTAGCTATATATATTCTAATCAGGTGCTAAACTTACACAAGGACACTTAGGGTCGACTGACATTCACAAAACTGATAGCTGCTAATTCAGGAAACAAAGTGCCCGTGACAATTGAAGGGTAGTGCCAGGGTGGCTTATTGTCGAAAGGCGCCAAGCTATTCTCGCTGCACACTTAAACCATCATGGTGGCACCAGAGCTTGTTATAATGCATCATCGTTCAAGGTTTTAATCATTCGAGACGTGACCCCATTGGGATAAGCGGCATAAAGCCGCGTATCCGAATGGGGCACGTCTCGAATTTATCAAGATGTCACAGTCGATCTATCTTTTGCAAAAAAAAAAAAACCCCAAAAGTTATATCTATTTCATCAAACTTACCTTGCCAGCCATGCCTACCTAAGCTGGTCATCAGAAACACATCGGCTTTTGACTAGTCACGCTGCTTTCTTTCACCCAGCAGTGTTTTACGATTACAATAAATGACAGGCACGAGTTGAGATGCACGTTTTCTTTATGAGTATCAACTGAACAGCACTGGCCTCTTCTGCTACCTATCCTTTTTTCAACACAGGCCTGTAAAACCAATCAGTCAAACTGCCGTGTAATAGGAGTGATTAGTAATAGTTCAGAGGGTGTTACAGCGGTTCACCGCCCCTCCCCAAGCCATGTCTATTTAGGCGACAATCTTTCACACCGTAGACACACTCGATAGCGCGTTCGAAAAAGTTATAAATTTGGACCGGCAATCGTTACTACTGTCGACTTTAAAGCTTAGATCCACAAAGCACTCTCTCCTTAACCCCTAAAGTTTGCAAAAGGCATAGATTCACATGAGCCCTTGCAATGTAGAGGCTCATGTGAATTTATGCCTATTGTTGACAATTTACTTTGTTTCCCCTCGAATTGAGGATGTTAAACGTGTTGAGCGTTCGACCACAATATTACAGTCCCGCACACGAGATAAATACATCACAGCAAACAGTCCCCAGCTGTCTATTTTGCGGAGTATTGTTTTAGTACGATGTACGTGTTTTAGTGTCGACGTGGTAAAAAGGGAACTCGAGTGGCGCAGGGGTGTGATCTGGTAGCAGTTTGTGCATATCTGCCGTAGATAAGAAGCAATTACACCCTCATAAAGCACATAAAATGACACAGCCACAAGGCACGGCACGCGGTCCCAGGCAGGACATGACCAAACCTTGACTTTAAACAGAGGTTTCGTCTGATTTACATAACAGGCCGTATTAATATCCCGAAGTGTCAGACTCTCACATCGTCGAAGTTTACTTCACGAAGACGACATCGACCAGCTCTTGCGTCCGTCCAAACTTCGATGGCTTCGCCGAAGAGACCAAAGTGGCTTCGCCGAAGTCTCCCATGTACCCTTCGGGCACTTCGCCAAGTAAAACTTCGGAGTATTAAGACGTATGTAAGGAAGTCATATGAAACCTGAGGCAAGCGAAGTTTCAACTTACTTTTGGTCATCCTTTGCCTGTGAAGGCTGACATACACTCAGACATACGGTGCATTTCACACACGGACAACCGAACATCCGCTCTCATATATACACACACATGGAAGCAGGTGTTAACTCATTCGAGACGTGCCGCATCCGGATACGCGGCATGAATCCGTATCTGGATGTGGCACGTCTCGAATGAGCTAACACAGTGGTAAGAAGTGATCGATCGATCGACTGCAAATAAACTAGAAAGGCTGTGTCTGTTGACAGGCTGCTTTGCAGGCGTTTCTCGGCTGTAAAGAACGTGCATGCCAGAAAAAGTTATCTCAAGAGAGACTAGAGAGGGAAAGAATTGAAATGAGCCTTATGTTCTGACAGATAAACTTATGATATGGTAGACAGAATAGGAATGGAAAGTCAAGCAGACGCAGAGAAGGATGTGCACAAAGACACAGGTACAAACAGACAAGCACGCACGCACTCTCGCTCCCTTGCACGCACACACACAGGCACACACAGACACACACCCACACACTCACAATTACACGCACGAACACACACGCTGTTAAGACATCATCAAAACATCTGGATGTATGCAAATTTCCGAGAGAGAGAGATTCAATGATTCAATGAAGCTTTATTTATCAACGGTTGAGGCATTGACATCGTCATAGACATAGCCATTTGTCAAACCTGCCGTTGCTACAAAACTACGAGACAAAATACCAAAAAAAAAACAACAACTAAGTATATAGTTAAATGTAAATGAAACAAAAACATTGCTAGTTTAGGGAAAGAAAGTCCCATGACAATCTCACACACCTAAACTGACACACACACACACACACCATCACACACGCGCACACAGAGTTTGTAATTGGGAGCATACATAATCAGGGTTACAGGGCAGTATATATTTCACAATGTAATAATTACGACTGCTTCGAGAAGTACTTGAAGAGACTGATTTTGAAACGGGCTAGAGAGGAAGCGGATTTTACATAATCAGGAAGCGTGTTCCAAGTCTGCGTTCCCGCGAATGACAAACTAGATTTGTATATATCAATTCTTTTTTTGGGTACTAAGAAAAGTTGCCTAATATTACCAAGCCTAGATTCCGACTTAGAGAAAAGAGTTGTGATATATTCTGGTATTTTATGTTTCCACACTTTGAACATAAAAATAGCCTCATTGTATTTGAAGTGGTCTTGCAGCGGCAGAAATCCTATTTTGGCGAGTTTTTCTTCTGTTGTGAGTCGTGGGTCAGGAAGGATTAACTTTGCTGCCCTTCTGTGTAACGAGTTGAGTCTCTTCAAGTGGACTTCACTGCACCCATCCCACACCGTTGACGCGTAATCAATATGAGAACGTATGTGAGCATTATAGAATAGTTTGCGCGTGTCCGAGTCGGTGTAATATTTCAGTTTGGACAACATGAAAAGATTTTTGGCTACCGTTCTGCATAAAGTGTCCGTATGAGCCTTCCACTTAAGCTGAATGTCAATTGTAATCCCTAGTAGGCGGTGTTCATTAACGTGTTCTATTTGCCTACCCTTTAATAAAAGGTTAAGTAACAGGGGTGCTAACTGGTGTTTTTGACGAGTGGCGATTATCATAGATTTGGTTTTAATTGGATGAACAATCATAGAATTCCTGTGACACCATTCAGACACTTCATCAAGACTATGCTGCAAGTTGGAAGAAATTACTTTTATATCTTTGTTAGTCATATGAATGGAAGTGTCATCAGCAAAAAGATCACATTGTACGTTCTTGCAAGTTATATGAAGTGGCAGGTCATTGATGAATAGACAAAATAATAAGGGACCAAGCACAGATCCTAGGGGAACTCCATACTTTATATCTTTTAGAGAAAAGTAAGATCCATTCACTAGAACTTTTTGTTTACGATCAGTTAGGTATGATCTAAAAAATGCAACTACTTCTGTACTATTCAAGTATTTCTAATCTTTGTCATTAGAGTGGTGTGATCGATTAGGTCAAAGGCCTTTTTAGAGTCTAAGTAAACGACACCTGTTATCTGGGATTTGTTCATACCGTGGAGCCATGCGTCAACGAGGCGCGTGAGTGCTGTGTGGCACGAGTGTTGTGGGCGAAATCCGGATTGAAAGGGGTGCAGGAGCTTGCGGTTTTCTAAGTAGGCAAGCAGGTGTTTGCGAACATGCCTTTCAAGCGGCTTTGATAGAACTGATAATAATGAAATCGGTCGATAGTTGTTAGGGTCAGAACGATCTTTAGTTTTTGGAAGTGGAATGACTTTAGCGTATTTTAGTTTGTTAGGGAAAGTATGTTGCTTGATACAAAGGTTGTAAATGTACGTAATAGACTCTACTATGTACGGCAGGGATAACTTAAGTATTTGTGGGCTGATGTCATCAGGCCCCGAAGACTTTTTATTTGGTAGTTTAATAATGAGCAAACCCACCTCATGAACTGCTAGCAAGGGAATGCTGAAGGGGTCTGTGTCCTCTGTTCTGTGTTTACAGAATTCAGAAAGCAAATTAGAACATTCATACTTACTGCTATTAATTGAGGCATTTAGAGTTTCAGCGACTGAAAGAAAATGATTATTAAAAGTTTCTGCAGTAAGACTGCTGGGAATGGTTGTTGAAGTGCCAGGGGAGCCTTTAGTTAGAGTGTTTAATAGGCGCCAGATAGTGGAAGTATCCTTACTGTCTTTCACTGTGTCACGGACTAACCTTTTCCTTGCCTCTCTGATCATGTACTTAACACGGTTACGTTGTTGCTTAAATTCAGGAAATAGTTTTCGACTACTCAGATCATCTCTGAGCGCCATCGCTTGCATTATTTCTGGGGTTAACCATGGAGGAAGAGTGTTTGATATAACCCTTCTCTCGCGAAGGGGTGCGTGTTTGTTTAATACAGTTAGAAAAAGAGTGTACCAAATAGAAAGGGCAGTGTCCGGGTCATTGGAGATAAGTACATCGTTGAACGGAGTATTATTTAAATCAAATGGGAATTTATTATGGTTAAAGTTCTTGAATGATCGATATGTTATGGTTGTATGGCCGTTCTTTTTTGCTTTCGGAATCTTTTTTGACCATGAACAAACAACTGGATAGTGATCACTAACACTTAGATTTGAAACCTCAACATTACAGACGGCTTTGGGTTTATTAGTGTATATGTGGTCTATAAGTGAGGAAAGTATTCTGAGTAATTCTGGTGGGCGATTTTACTAACTGGACTAGACCAAACAATGAAGATATTGTATCCCACGCAGTGTGATTCTTAAGGAAGTCTATATTACAATCTCCCATGAGAAGAAGGTCAGCCTTTCTTTTGCACGCTCTGTCAAGGATCTGACTAAAATGGTCATACCATTCAAAAGTGGCGGCAGGGTTTCTGTAAAGGAATCCAACTAGTAGCGGTGTCGATTTAGGGCATTTCACTTCCAGCCACAAACACTCTACGTCTGCTGTTTCCAAGTCCAAGCGTCTATGGACTAAATGCTGAATGGAGTTGTGAATGTAGACAGCGATGCCTGTTTGACCTGGGGACGAGGGGTCTCTCCTAGTCAAGGAAAATGTAGGAATACTAATGGCTTCATCGCTCACACACGAGCTCAGGCGCGTCTCACTAAGCCCAAATAAATGAAACGGTGTGGGATTGCTAATGTAGACAGATATATCGGTTAGTTTATTGTACAAATGAAAAACATTGAGATGCCCTATTCGCATAACTTTCAAATTTATGTCTATTACGGAGTAAGGCAAATTTGTACAGAACAAACAACAACAACAACAAAATAAAATGTCAAAAGAAGGAAGTATACGTTGAGATTATTAAATGAAACAGCACAAATGCCTATGTATATATAAAGTGGTAAATAGATAAGACACGATGAAATGATTTAGCAGACTCGTCGGCAGGGAAATAATCCAACTGCTCGAACATCGAAGTCCCGATAGCAAGTTCAGTTAGGCGTATCAGCCGCACACGAGCACAATACTGGCCGGGGTTTGGTAATCCGCTTTCAACTCGATGCTGCTCAGCGAAGTAAAGCGGAGACACAGTTATCACTGGTAAATTGAAGCTTGATTGAATCGTCTTGATTCAATCGAGTTTCCTTCACGCTGATAGTCTGCTGGTATTCGAACAAGCACTGACTGACCTCGTATAAAATACACAGAGTACTCCCACACAGTAGTAAACTAGAGGGGTATCAATGATATTCTAGTCTCGGAGAGACTTTATCCACGACGAACGAACGAACGACACAGAAAATGATGATCGTAACTGTTCTTGATCATCGCAAAATACATAACACTACACTGGCACATTGATCACCAAAAGTTTTGCTTACTGCGCACTGTTCACAAGCTAACAAGAGTTCTTGAACAGTCAGAAATACAAATACATAAAATAAAAGTCCACAGGCACAGTCCCGAACGAATGCCTACAAGTAAAGTAATAGCGGTGTCAAATACACACGTTTATCAAGGAATAGAATCAGAAATGAACTGTCAATCGCTAGAATTAATGGAACGACGAAACACCACCGATCGTTGTTGTTTTTTGTTTTGTTGTTGTTGTAAACATGTTGTTTTTTAAACAATGAACTAAAAACCTGTTTGTTGACTGATCATACTATATCCCTGGATAAATGGCTGAAGCAGCTGCGCCAGAACGCGCATTACCTGCGAGTCGTTGCCTCCGGGGATAGCTGCAGTGGTCTCCCACCCCCTGGGCGGGGTACTTGCGGTTTTAAGCGCGGCCAGAGAGCGCTGTTTATTCTCGAGTTGTCCTGAGGCGGGGGCGGCATGCGGGGAAACTCTTCCTCCGTCACTGTAAATGGCTTGGCGTGACCTGGCTGAGGACAGTACGCAGCGGGATGGCCAGGTTGCACACGGTTGGACATGGAGTGGCTGGGGCTGGCGTAGTTTGCAGGCAAGTGGCTGGCTAGGGGATAGAGGGTGGCTGGTAGAGGGGCAATTTGTCTGGGAGTGATGTTGGGAGAGGCTGGGTTGGGAGTAGTGGACGTGCGTAAACTTTGGCCCTCTGCCACTGCCCGACTGGTTGTGATGGTGTTGCTGAGACCAGTCATTCTGCTGTTGATGCGTCTTGTTGCGGCGATCTACGATGGATCCGTCACCTGGTGCACGGCGCGGCACTCCAGCAAACCTGATGTTGAGTGCCAGTGTTCTGGTCACCGGCAGGAGTTAGGTGGATCCGGTCTTTCTGGAACAAGGCCTTGCGCGGTGCCAGATTGTAAGTAATGAAGGCCGGCATATGGTCGATGTAAAAGACCATCTCTTGCTCGCACGTTGCCCGCAAGTTGTCGTTGGAGGGGAACACGGCCTTCGACAGGTAGTGGTGGGCCCCTCCAGGAATGATGGAGGACGTAAACAGGGCGGCATTAGGAAAGGCTGCATGGAGTAAGCGGATAAGCTGCACCCATGACTGCTTGCTGACCACGCCCACTTTACAGCTGTTTATCCCCGCGTGTAAAAGAGAGAGAGAGAGAGAGAGAGAGAGAGAGAGAGAGAGAGAGAGAGAGAGAGAGAGAGAGAGAGAGAGAGAGAGAGAGAGAGAGAGAGAGAGAGAGAGAGAGAGAGAGAGAGAGAGAGAGAGAGAGAGAGATGTTATCAGTGACGACTGAATGTTGACATTAACCTTTTCATGTGCGGATTTGTTTCGGTCCACTTTGCAAATTGATGACACATTGTACAACGATGATACGACTGAAGAGGACCCCATCGCCCAGCTCTTGCGTTATCTTTTGTACCCGATGAAGGCCAAGTTCATACCGCGATGATGTATTTGTCGCAAAAGTAGTGCCAGATTAGTAATGCGCCTGATAAGACGTCACGCTATTCTGGCACTACCCTTGATATGTATTTAATTCACTCATTAGGCCAGTCAATATATCATGTTATGCCTTTGACTCTTAAACTCCCAGTGGAAGTCATTTAGTTCTGGGAGTTTAAAAGTTAATAGCCTCTGATGAGAGTTTACTTGAGATACATGATTTTAAGTTTTCCAGATATCTTTTTTTGACCATCGACGCAGCGCATATGCTGCCGGAATCCAATTATAATTTGTCTGCTTCTGTTATTTTTTTCTTGTTATCTTCCATGAGAATATATTCTAAATCTGCTGTTTTCAAAACGTGCGTAATTTTAACAAAAAAGCAACAGTGGATATATATTTTTAAAAACAAACTTTACATCCGTTCGCCTCGAATGAGTTACCATCTGTTGTCCTCGAGGAAGGTGATTTCAAAAACGGGGCACCGAATAGGGTCTGCACAATTTTTATTTTACCTCAGCTGAATATGATCCCGCGACCTTTCGGACGAGAGTCGAACGCTCTACCACCGAGTCACCCAGCTCCCCCAAAAAACAAGAGCGCGCGCATGATTTCATTAACTCGCTGCAGGCTCAGGGACTAACACACATAATATGCATGCTTATAACTGTCAACGAGTCTACTCCGCCGACGTGTGTGCTGGTCTGTGATTGTGGACCATACGGCCGTATAGCGGTAAGGTACAAAATCACAGATCAGCTCATTGTGACTCAAAAAAAAAAAAAAACTTCTGCTCCTGAAACCGACGGATGCTCTCTAAGTTTCAAAAACTTCCACTCAGAACTGAGACGTTTCGGAAAGTGTGCACGTGCTCAAGACAAAATAGCTGACGTCACACCAAGACGCATTGTGGGCTATTTATCAACAAATCGCGGCCAATACCCGACAGGCTATTTATGTAAATTGAAGATGCACTAAACCTCGTGGTCTGTCGCTCGTGTTTGCTAAACATTATTCGGCGACCCTGCTAAACACAATCGAAAACCTGAACTCGAAATTGATCCACGAACCTGTAAGCCTCAGAGGCAAGTAGGTTCGATCTTCGGAGAGCAAGGGACTAAGATTCTCATGAGCCCCTGCTGATGCAGGGGCTGATGAGGATCTGAGCCCCTTGCAGGTGAAGAGCCATGTCAACAGACTATACACTGTGTTCGCCAGACGCGGGTCTACTTTTCGGAGACAAGTCTATTATCCCGTGACATCTTAGTTGATGATGTCTGTTCCGCAAAACTAAGTCCAGTACAATAAAGTTTTCAAAACGTAAGCCCTCACGGATTGCCAGATCTATGCCTGTCTGTAACGGGTATTTGGTGAGCTCTTGAATGAAATCGTAAGAAATGCAATTAATAATAATTAATGTAATGAAAGAAAAATAGTAATGACACGGTTTTTTTTTAATGATGACAAAAGTAAATAAGAAAGTACAAACAAACACAAGATAATAGCATAGATCATGATTTTCGAAAGAAGTTAAGAGTTCAATATTTGTGTACTATCTCTTAATGCCTTTACACCGGGTAAAAAAGACATAAATCTTCATGATACCCCGATTTTCTCTTTTGTTTTTCTTTAACATAATTGTTTTTAAATTGTCACTCGAGGGGAAATTTGGGCTGACTCTCCCGGGTAAGACTCAGTGCAGTGCCTCCCGACCCACAATCTTTTTGTAATAATATTTTGACTATTTAACGAAGCGCCATTTCTTGTAAGCGGATGCAATTTTGTCCGTTTGGGGAACCTTATGAAAAACGCGATCAACGCCTCCTTAACCCTTGTCCTGCTCAGCAAGAGGCATAGATCCTCATGAGCCCCCGCTTGCAATTGATCGTGTTTGCCTTTTTCCTCAACAGTGAAGGGGTTAATTGTAACTACAACTGAATGCCGTGCTTTGGACAAGACAAGCGAACGCTTTAAGTCTTTCTATACAAACGCGAGTGGACACAGCATCCGGTTACTTGTGTACTATTACCACGGAAACCACTTGATTGTCTCGGCTAACGTTAAGTCTGAAGTAACGTAATACTGATTTATTCGATAATGGTAACAGATTGGCTCGGTCATAACGTCTCGCGACGGAACCGAGACAAGCACTGATTAATATTCATGACCGGAAATTTGATTAATGAGTCCTAAAGCGCCAGGATACGAGTCAGTACATGAGCCAGATTACCCAATAAAGCGTTGGAAAGTATATCATAATAGTGAGGTTTCTTTTGCAACGAAGGACTACCAACAACAAACGAAAGCGAAATGACAACGGATATCCAGCGAGTTCCATAAGTATAGACAACACCATAGGGCTCATGAGGATCTATGCCTCGTGGGGATGTTTGGGGCGTTGTCCTCTGTCTTGAGGGCGATTTCGTTTGTCGTTGCGAGTGGCAAACCACAATGATAGTTCTCTCAGACGCATGCAACAGTAAGAATAGGACGCCGTTTGACTGCCTAAGGCGTTTGTTAGCTAATATTCAGTACGCAAAAAGTCTTCATGACGACGTCTCAGTACGCAAAGGCCGTCGGGCCGAAGTTGGCCGCAGTGGGCCCGCGCAAGGTCGTGCGCGGGCCCACTGCGGCCGACCGGCCCGATAGCCTTTTGCGTACTGGGGTCGGTTGCCGCTGTGCGCCGGCAAACAACGACACGAGACTGTAAGTGGGACAAGCCAAAAGCAAAGATGCTCATAGGCCTCTTCGTCTTCGTGAGTAAATGACATAATCTGCGCCTCTTGTAGTTTGTGTTCTGCTTAAAATTATCTCCAGAGTTTAGGGGTTAACTCGATTTTTGTATTGATTTTTTTTTTTTGGGTGGGGGTGATTGGGGGGTGGGGGTGGGTGGGTGGTGGAGGGTAGGAGCTGGGGTGGTGTGTGTATGTGTGTGTGTGTGGGGGGGGGAGGTGGAGTGGGGGGAGGAAGAGATTAAAATTAACAGGGAGGATGATACACTGCGATTTTGTTTTCATTTTATTTGTTTTTCTCATAATAATAATAATAATAATAATAATAATAATAATAATAATAATAATAATAATAATAATAATAACTTCTATACGCCCAATCTCGGAAATTAGAGCTCTAGGCGCTTAACAAAACAAGCTATATAAAATAAATGATTACAAAAAGTAATAATAATAATAATAATAATAATAATAATAATAATAATAATAATAATAATAATAAATACAACGCACTCTATAAACAATCTATAAAGTCACATTTAAAAAATGGATATCATTCATTCAAGAGAGGTGCTACGCTTATGGACTCATACACGCACTCACGCACGCGATGCACGCCCCCACGCACGCACGCACGCACGCACGCACGCACGCACGTACGCACGCACGCACGCACGCACGCACGCACGCACGAACACACACACACACACACACACACACACACACACACACACACACACACACACACACACACACACACACACAGAGTTTGTATAACCTTTTCTTATACGTTTTTTCTGTATCAGCCTTATGTATAACATCCTTTGCCTTTTAGCACCGCACAACGCACAACGTACTCCCTAAAACGTGTCACCATGCCCCGTACATAATAATAAACCAGAGGCAATAAAAAACGCGAATTTTTGTCTTCGTAAACATGATTTAATCCGCGTTATTTTGACGTCATTTATTAGAAAATGTTATGAAGAGTGTGTTATGTCGCTTGTAAATGGAATGTTTAGTCTTAAAAATCTCACATCGATGACTTATGACGTCATCAGTGACACTACCATCACGGGATATTGAAAGTGAAATGGGGAGCATCTGCAGAGGACACAGCTGAAAGACAACAAACGTGCAGTGTCACTAGGGTCCGTGTGAATGAATATCCTGCCTGTTTGGTCTTGACCTACATTTCGTTCGTCAAACGGGCACCTATATAATTAACATGACCTACAAACATGAAAATGTTTATTATTAGGTTAGCGGCCATATTTCCTTTATCTAATGGTTATGGGTGTATTCTTTCTCTCTGTGTCAATCACAGGAGCATAAACAATGGTTTGAAAGTAATTCACATTAAAATAAAATAAGATTTATTAAGAAAATGATGTGCACCGGGAGTTTTGGTTCTCTAGTGAAGTTTGTGAGTCAAATTTCTTTTCAGGTAGTTAATAACATCATATGCATGTGTGTTAAAACATCTCACAGGAAACCTGCTTGTCAGAGTGTGTCCAGTTTTGCTCATTTCCACCACTAATGAAACCATGTGTCCCCTTGTTCGGTCCAAACTGGATTACGGCTCTGTGGTATATGGCTCGGCTTCAAAGTCTGTTCTACAGCGTCTGAACACAATTCACCATCAAGGTCTGCGCATATGTCTGGGAGCCTTCAGGACATCTCCAGTTCCTAGTCTGTATGCAGAGGCAGGGGAGCCTTCTCTCGGGCTCCGCCGCATCCGCCTCATGCTCAGCTACGTTCTGAGGCTGAAGGCCCATCCAGACAATCCTGCCTATGATTGTGTTTTTAAACCGTCGTTTGCAGAGATTTACGATGCCCATCCGGGAGCTGTCCGTCCACTTTCCTTCCGTGTCCGACCTCATCTGCAGGCGGCCGGAGTGGACCTGGACAATGTTTCGGAATCTCTGCAACACGTCACTCCACCCTGGCTACTACCAGTTCCTGACATCTTGCTGGACTTGACCGCCCACAAGAAGGATTGTACTCCACCAGCCATATACCAACAGAGCCTCAATGAACTCCTTTCAATTTTTCCTGGCTATTGTCGTCTTTATACGGATGGGTCCAAGTCTGAGGATGGGAGGGTGGCTGCGGCTGCAGTGTCCTCTCGCCATCCTAAACGCCCATTTAAGCTCCGTCTCCCTAACCATTCCTCTGTATTTAGTGCAGAACTGCAGGCAATTCTGCTGGCACTCAAGCATGCCTATCAGTCTCGGGAAAGGAACTTCCTGATTCTGTCTGACTCTCTTTCTGCCCTGCAGGCCCTTCAGGGCGCGGGAACAGACCATCCACTGCTGGTGCAGATTAGAGAGCTTTACGCAGACTTGATGAAGGAATATTATGACATCATTTTTATTTGGGTCCCAGGCCATGTGGGCATCGAAGGCAACAGAATCGCAGATTCTGCTGCCAACAGTGCCCGCAGTGACCCTGTCCCTGACACACAGACTGTCTATAGTGATTTTAAACCTGTGATTAGTGCGTACATAGCCCGCGAGTGGCAGTCTGAGTGGGACAAAGAGGAAGGGAACAAGCTTCATGAAGCTCTTCCTAAGTTGTCTGACCTTTCCACTGCGGCAGCCGCCGCCGGTGAGGAGACTGTCCTTGCTCGGCTCCACATCGGGCACACGTATGTTACGCACTCTTACTTACTTAAACAGGATGAGCGTCCATGGTGTTTTGCCTGTGATGAGCAGTTTTCTGTTCGACACTTTTTGCTGTATTGTGCTGACCTAATTGACACCAGATATAAACACTTTACAGCAGACTCCTTGAAGGTTTTGTTCCGGGATGTTCCCCCGGACAAAATCTTCAATTTCTTGCGAGCATGCAATATTTTTAACAAGATTTGAGCATTCATAGACTATGTGAATCTTTTTTATTTGCCCTTTTTGAGAGTCTGTAGGCATTTCTTTTAAAGACGTGCGACATTTTAGCCTGAGATTTTTAATCTATATTTACATCTTGTCTTAAGACCTTGCTTTTAGTCTGGCTGACCAGATTTTTACCCATCCCGCCGGGAGATGGCCTTAGTCGCCTGCTCGGCGTTAAACCCAAATAACTAACTAACTCCAAGGTAGCCACGGGCGATAACTCTTCCAATTTTTGTGTGAAGGTAGCTCAGACATTAGGCTCAACATCTGAAGTAAACAACAAGTAAAATTGTCTTGTTTTGTTGTCAGAGTGGCTCTTTGTTCGCAGGTACATTTACCGACAGTTTTCACGTTTTTATCGCCTCTGAGTATATATGTGCTTAAATGGCAATGCTTGTTCATGTATTTGCGTCATACATGGGCGACAGTAATCTAACACCTTTGAATCTTCGAACATTTTTTGAAAAGAGAATAAAAAGCACACTCACCAAATAAATACGGGTATGTAGTCAGGCTGGAAAACGCACTTTGCTCAGATCCTCACGTACACTGCACAAACACACAAAGAGAAAATAAACATGTTGTTAAGCTGACGGTCAGCCCGCCTAAATGACAACCAAACCACTGATCACGATCATATCGAAATAAATCTCAGCATGACATTATCAACTACAGTGAGCCTCTTCACCGCACAACTCCAACAGGCATAGATTCTCAACAGCTCCCTGCAGGTGCGCGTATGACTATGAGTGTGTATTAATTATCCGTTTCTGTTTCGATTTCCATGCAGCACGTGCATATGCCAGTAACAGAAAGAAAAAGATTTTTTTTAAACAGGAACAAAACATCTAACCCACACCTAAGATTTGAGCGACAAAATCGACTGGGGCCAGTTGCGTGAGTGAGCTCAGTCCTGCGCAAGTCACTGAGCAAGGTACACCACTACAGCGGAGCACCTTGCTCAGTGGCTTGCGCAGGACGAAGCTCACTCATGCAACTGACCCCTGCTCCTTAACATGAGAACAATATGTCCACAAGAGAAATCCCAGCTCGATCACAGTTTTTAAAAAAAATTTGAAACAGGAACTAGTGTTAGGCCGAAGGTATGTGATTCTATATCTTATGGGTTAGAGCTTTAAGGTCCTAAATCATAGACCAGCACACGAGACAATAACATCGGTTTTTTATACGGATTTGGTCCTCTTCAGCACCTGCAGCCTCTCCAACGGACTGACACATTGGTTTCATCTCTCCGCGCCGCAAGTGGACCCCATATGACGAGTACCAAAACTGACGTAAATGGGGCCAAACAAGACGTACATATTCTCAATACCCGCCGCAGTCTGCAGGACCTCATTAGGACGTGTGCCTCAGGTAGAGGGAATGGGGTTTTGACCCCGTGTTCGCTTTTGTATCGTAATCGAAGAAGTTTATTTTTCAGTATTAGTAACGTTGCGTACTTTCACTGGCAGAGTGAAGCCCTGATGACCACTTCAAACAGAGGAAAAGACTACAGGTCGTGCCAGCAAAATGCTGATGTGTTCTTTTCTGTGACTTTGACATTACGGCTTTTAGTCGTAAGATCCAATGAAATGACGGACCAGCACACATAAATCACACATTTAACCCATTGTGTCCCAGGTACGAAATACCCACAGTTTGAAGTTGTCCTCGGAGGACTGCATTACAATTCAGGAGACAGATCGACTATGACAGTTCAACGGTGGTGCCAGAATAGCTTAGCGCCTATAAGCGCCAAGCTATTCTGGCACCACCTTGAACTAGCATGATCAATCCATGTCTTGCTGTGGTGTGTCGGGGCTGAATCTGTTAAATCACATTCCAACACACATTAATCCTGTGGCAGTCGGTAGCGTGTTGGGTCGAGGTGATTCCTGCAGGAATCACTTCGACCCAACACACTACCGACAACCAAACGGTTAGTATGTTATTTCCTCGTGTCCCCCGGCAGCCTGCAAGGACACTTGAAGGTGTCTTGCTGCAGATGCGTGTCGCGGTTCGCTCGTGAGTGTTGGTTTTTGCGTTATCCACTTGTTAACCTCATTGTAGCACCTCATTGAAGTCAAATCATTAGTGCCCAGTTGTTCGGTGTTAAACTGTCCACCACAGCGGTGGTGCCAAATGAAGGCGGGACAGCACATACCATCCGTACATATTTTACAGTAATCTGTATTTAAACCCCTCTCGTGCATGCAACCGCCGTAATTGTTGACAGCGCCAGTGTTTGCATGGTACAAGCAGAGTATATTCCTATAGTCCAGTGGGCAGAATTAATGTGTCCTCTGTTATGTGAACTAGGCCGAAATTTGCTCAACATTTCTAGCTCTAAGAGCGAAGTTTCAAAATTTGTATTTTGTCTGCTGAATACCACAGCATACCAGTTAAAGGCCCACTACCGCCGTAACTGTTCAAAGAAACACTTCTGTAACAGATGGTTACTAAACGCTACATACAGATCTAGTTATGGTTCATTTAAGCACAGGATATTCCAGTTCAGCACACGTCGTCTTTATATCAAGTAACCTGACAATGATTCGGCTTCGTTCTAAAAATGCAATGCTATCAGCGGTACGAGAAACAGATAATAGATTGACACTATAAATAAGTGTGACACGCGTGTGCTTTTGTTGCGTGTCCAAACGACTGTTAAAGTTCGTTATATATGTTGACAAGGGATAAGAAACACAAATGGGCAGAAATGTGTCTTCAGATTTATGAGTTTTGGTACATTAAGGAGATACAAAGATGATGAATTAGGGGGTGGTGCCAGCCGGAATAGTTTTGGCGCAGTTACAGGTAGCTTTAACATTAACTGACGACGAAAACAACACGATCCAGCTCAGCAAGAGGCATAGATCCTCATGAGCCCCCGCAGTTGCAGGGCCTCATGAGGATTTATGCCTCTTGTTGACATCACTTTGAATCCATCTTCATTTAACGGCTGAGGCTCTTTAGCGTTGAATTCACGAAGATTAGTTCAGAAACACAACATTCGTCCACTAGCAGTGAATGTGTTAACACATTTTTGCCGCGTATCCAGATGCGGCACGTATCGCTGCCGGAACGAGTAAAGCAGGCTGCTTTAGCGCAGGCGCACTGAATGAATCACTCCAACTGAATCACAACATGAACAACACTGAGGTCGGTATTGAAATCGGAAGTCGTTAGACTAACGCCGGATGAAGCTGTTTACATTGAAATGCAAGCAGTAGCCCTGAACCTTGCGGAAACATCGTACACTTTTGGCAGACAGGGAGGGATATTTACAGGAAAACTAATCGACGATGTCAAAAGTTAAGTCAACAGTAATTTAATTTTGGCACCCGAGCAGCGCAGAAAGACGACTGGCTGACGTGAGCCTTTTCTTCAAGAACGGGTTTGTCGTAAAGCTGAATTACGTGCCTGTTTCTATTGCCAGCTTTCAGACAGATGTGGACTGAGCGTGATAGGGTAATGGTAGTGCTTATTGAGCATGGTGCTTGTATCAGTCCATGTATGCTGCTGTGTGATTATACTGTAATGTCCAAAATCACACACCTTCTCGCATTAAGCTCGTAAAACTTTGTTTTCAACAATAAATTAGATACCTTGTATCAATTTAAATGTTTAAACCGTTCAGCGCCGAAGAAAACTGAATGTGAACGTCACCCAACTGCAAGAGGTATAGATCCTCATGAGCCCCCGCAGTGGCGGGGGCTCATGAGAATCTATACCTCTTGCTGAAGCCACTTTGAATCCGTGTTCCTGGGGCATGTAGGGATGTTTGGTCTTGAATTAACGAAAACGGATTGTGCAGAAACACTGGTCTGCGTCAGCTGGCACTGAATGGGTCAAGTTAGTACGAAAATGAACGTCGTTACTTACTAAGTCTGCACTGAGGCGGCCTGGAAGATTCCTGCCATTTACCCAGGCCAGTCTCTCTCTCTCTCTCTCTCTCTCTCTCTCTCTCTCTCTCTCTCTCTCTCTCTCTCTCTCTCTCTCTCTCTCTCTCTCTCTCTCTCTCTCTCTCTCTCTCTCTCTCTCTCTCTCTCTCTCTCTCTCTCTCTCTCTCTCTCTCTCTGTATGCCTGTTTTTGTAAGTTATGTCTTGATCGCGTGTCCGACTGAAATTAATTAAATATGTTCTGGTCTGTGATTTTGGACCTATGGCCTGAGACCGTAAGGTCCAAAATCACAGACCAGCACATAAATCAGGCAGAAAAATAAACAGAAAAAAACCTAGCTGTCGAAAGTTCAGATTGCTGCCACGATAAATTACATGCCAGTAGGTCTCACTATAGATTTGTAATCCGTGCCACATGCCTTCGAACTGCAGCAGAAGGTGGCGAGTGGAATGAGATGAGAGAAAAAAATATTTAAAAAAAAAAAAAAAAAGATAGGAAAATGTCATAAGCGAGTCACACATTAAAAGGGGAAGGCGATACATTATGCTACTCTGGGCTGAAGGATTAGTTCTGATGCAAGCTTACTGCACTACACGTAAAAAAATAAAAAATAAAATAACACACACACACACACACACACACAGCCACACACACACACACACACACACACACACACACACACACACACACACACACACACACACACACACACTCAATAAATAAATAAATAAATAAATAAACGAAATCTCGAAAGAGATTACTGGAAAAGAACGAGCAACACCCAAATGCCCGATGCACAGAGCTTCATGAGCACTCGCAGTCACGGGGGCCCATAAATATTGTGCCGTTCGAGAAATAGGGATACGCGGTGCTTTTTGTTTTTGTTCGCGTGTCGATATGCGGCACGCCACATCTGCAATAGTTTCAGAGATGTATTGTGTAAGTACACGCTGATCAGTAGCAAAGGGTTTAGGATAGTCGTATATGCGAAAAAGTGGGTCCTTAATATAATTCAAGAACTCATTTAGCCCCGACACACCACAGCAAGACATGGATCGAGCATGATAGTTCAAGGGTTGTGCCAAAATAGTTTGGCGCCAAGACATGGATCGAGCATGATAGTTCAAGGGTGGTGCCAAAATAGCTTGGCGACAACATGCGCCAAGCTAGTCTGTCACCACCCTTGAACTATAATGTTCGATCTGCCTCTAGAAATTGTAATACAACCCTTCAGAGGCAAACACAGATATACAAATAAATGTTAACAAAATGGTGATGGGGTTAATGAGTGACATAGTCAAGAACTATGTCATAAACATCATGGGTATTTAACTCTGTGGTCGCAAGTGTATATTACTGAATAATATGCATGCATTTCTGTGTGTATGGCTTATGATTGTGGACCTTTCAACCGCGCCATCAACCCATTTAATCTCTAAGAACTACAGAAGGAGATGGATCGACCATGATAATTCAAGGGTAGTGCCAGATTAGCTTGGCGCCGTCAGGCGCCAAGCTAAACTGGCACTACCCTTGAATTACCATAGCCGGCCCATCACTGGAATGATACATACTCAGTTGTTAAGCGTCACCTCTGATATTTGGGAAATGCGCCCTTGGGGTTAAATGGGTCGATTTTCACACAAATTAGCATTCGGCATTGGAAATGAGCTGTACCCGATCAGGGCCAAATACGCGCGCCATGTTCCGGTTTCAGTACAACACATATAGAGCGGCTGGAAATCTGCGTCCTTGCGTTCAGCCAAGTTGACTTTGGCTACACTGATGCAGGATGTGTGTTACTTATATGTGTTCCAAGTGCATCAGTTTCACGGGCAGCATGTTCTGGTATTTTGTTGGGTTCCAACCTTGGCCCAACCTCGGCCAGAGTGACATATAATGCTCATACCGAATCTTAGGACTTTTAGTACTTCAAGCTGAAAAGTTCATATACCTTACTATTTGTGAGCAGTATAATTATGTCACTTTGACCGAGGTTGGGTTAACGCCGGGGTTGGGACCCAACAAAATACCAGGACACGCTGCCCGTGAAACATGCACTTGGAGTACATAAAAGTGACACACATCCTACATGTAGCCAAAGTTTGGCTGAACTCAAGGAAGCAGATTCCCAGCCACTGTATATGTTGTACGGAAACTGGAACATGGCGCTTGTAACATGGCCAATAAACACTATAACAAAAGCCAGGTGCTATGCTCCGATAGCGGTGAGAAATGTTCAGACAGATGCACGTAGCATGCGCAAAAGCTAGACGAGGCGTTTCATTAAAGATTTACAACAATTAAAAAGTCAGAATGAAATATACTGACGAGCAAAAGAAATGCGTCATTTTTGAATCATCGGAAACACTTCAGTGTTTCTGATGATTACAAAAATGTCGCATTTCTTTTGCTCGTCAGTCTAGATTCTTCAAAAAATCACCACGAGCTACATTGGAAGACGGGTCGAATGCGGCAATGATTAGAACATCCAAACAAAGACAGAAATACGCTAGAAATGACAAGTGCAACATAATTTTATAAAATTTCGAGTTGGGCCATTTTCAAGACAGAAAAGGACTGTGCGGCATGTACTTTTTTTCCTGAGGCAAGAAGCCACCCTTTTGGTTTGAATTAACTCATTCAAGCCGCCCCGCATCAATAGCTGCGAAAGTGTCATATTGCCTTGCCGGGAGAGGGGGGGGGGATCTCAACAAATTTTGACACCATCTGGATTCGAATCCGTGACCTTTCGGACTAGAGTCGAACGCTCTTGGCAATGAAAGGGTTAAGGGTTAAGGAAGCATGCCAGTGTCTGACGATTTGACAAATAACAAGTAGTCAAGACCACGTCAGATATTGTGATCGTCTTTTCTTACTTGCTCTACTCACGATCTAGTGATAGCGTTGACTACAGGCTCAGTGAGACAAAAAGCATTAATTGAATAAACAGGCAAATCCTGTCACCACCACATGCGGCGTGTGAAATTACGTGCATGTCATCAGAGCTCGGATTGCTTCTAACTAATCAAATCAGCAACCGTTATATCCTTTTTTGCTTTTAGTTGACCACTTCAGGAGCGAGGACAGTTGAAGGTTATTGCCTGATTAGCCTGGCGCCATGGCGCCAGGCTAATCAGACAATAACCTTGTTCTGTCATGGACAATCCATCTGAAACGATTGTATGGACGTAGTCCTTATTAGAAGTTAATTCTAACATCTCAGCAATTTCCGTGACATTAGCTGTAGAGAGAAAAACGATTAGATCCCGTATCCGTTATATCAGGGCTAAGCAAACACGAACCTTGAACCTTCATGGTGGATCCATCTTCCTCGATTTTATGAAAGGAGCACGTCAACAGGTGACTGACAATAACGTGTGAGCCATTTCCAGTGCATTGGCTACGGAAGGGAAACAGAGAGCCAAAAAATCGGTTATATCCCATTGCCAACATGTCCAAGTTCTCTCGACGTAACTGGCAACACAATTGTATCCCAGCAGGGGACAGAACCCGTGTCCGCGCTTATGCCCCTTCGCCCCATTACCGGCAGGTATGAGCCGATAACATACAGTGCGGTTATCGCAAAGTGCGAATCGATTATCGTCCCTGCCGTTGTTGTTCAGATGTTTTATTTCCCTCCAAATCGCCGACTTGTATCCGAACCAGTAGGCGACAGGTCCCCGGGCCGGCGTGGGCCACAGTTGGCCCGCGCACGACAGTGGCCAGCTGTGGCCCAGCCAGGCCCGTGGGACATTTTGCTCGCTAAGCATGCCCGGCCTTCGCAGTCTGTCTGTTATCTCCTTCATTTTGCAAGAGCCATAGATTCACAAAGATCCAGACGTGTCTTTGAAGCGTACGGGCATACGGCTTTATGTCGTTTGTTGACCGATATCGCTTCCAGACTTTTCTCAGACTGGCGGCGTTAGCTGCGGTTGTGTGTACGAATGTCCGGGAGCCTATGAAATAATCGGCAAGACAGTGCTTTTGTGGACGTGGTCTTGGTGACCGAAGAATGTCTCTGTTGCCAAGGCATATCTTCGAAAGGTTGCCGACATTACTCGATTAGTAGTGAAAATATGTCAAAATATGTCAAGAATTTGAAAATTCGCGAAATGTGTCGTTCATGAAGCTGATATTTGTTTCTCCAACTGCAGAGCATATAAATGACATTACAATTATATCTCAATTATATTAACATTGAAGTATAACAAATGTATTTGTACGTATAGTACTCGTATTTTGTGGTATATGTTCCTAAAAGATTAACTTGACTACCACTTAAATGCGTGTAAAATGCAAAGAAATTCCCAGCAAAGAAAGAAACTCGCTTTGAAAGGATAACTGCAACACAAAATAGACATTCAGAGAGAAATGCAATGCATGCACTTAATCTTTTTCAGTGATCTAAAGTTATTTGTTTCTTTGAGGAGCCCAATTCTTTGATTTGACAGAAACAGCCCCAAACCAATTTACGCATGTTCATGTATTCATATAGAAGGCACGGATGATCAGCACACAAGGAGAATCTTTCAACGCCAAGTTCAGTTGTGTCGGGTTTTCTGTTTTTGTTTTTGTTCTAAAATCACATAACCCGTTCAGTGCCGGCCAGTTGACACCGATTGTGGTTCTGCAGGCTTCGACAATTCAACGCCAAAGATCTCCAGACATCCCAGAAACATGGATTCAAAGTGGTGTGAGCAAGAGGCATAGATCCTTATGTGTCCCCGCAACAGCGGGGGCCGATGAGAATCTATGTCTCTTTCAGTTAGGTCATGTTTGCTTTTTCTCGGCGTCAAAAGAGGTTATCAGAACTGTGAGAACGCCGAAAGAGCTTCTGAGTATTGTAAGAAGTTTTTCCCTTCAAGTTGCTATGACCATGGTATACGATACTGAAAATCTCTTGTGTTGATTAACCCCTTGGTGCATGCAACCATTGTTACTGTAAATTACCGGAAGCTGCACGCTTAATGGGGTTAACACATCGGTAGGCCTACACTGCACCGGTAGCTGCGTGCACGAGGGGGTTAAAATGTAGAATACACAAAAAGTCAGCCTAAAACACCAACATAACACATTGATTTGAGACTGACGATAGCCGCCAATACCTGACGAGCCTAGCACGCTCAAAACCCTCCAGTCTTTGATGAAGCTTATAAATTCTACGGCCTAAGCCTTCGGTTGATCAATTGCTTGTGTAACTGTTCGTGCCAAGCAAGGTGTCAAGTAGATTTGCCAGTAATCCAGAGGTGGTTTAACACTTGCTATCCTAAAATAGAATTTTCCAAAACTGGGAGGTGTCCGATAACGTCCACAAGCCAGTAGCGAGAGATGGATTATATGATCTTAATCGACCATGATGGTTGAAAGGTACCGCTTAATAAACTCTTAATAAACTCTTAATAAACCTCTCGATCATGATACTTAAAGGTAGTGACAGATTTGCTTGGCGCCTTGAAAGGGCGCCAGGCTAATCTGTCACTATCTTTGAACTATCATGGTCGATCCATCTCTCGCTGTAGTGTGTCAGACCTACAAGAGTTGCATCACACAGCGGATTACCTCAAACAAAGGCAGAGGCATATGCCGGCGACAGGGGGTGTTTTAGGGTAATACTCACACCAGCCAGGGATGTGGGGTCTTCTCCTGCATAATTTACACAGACTGAAATCACACTCGCTGAAGTAGAACTGATGTAAAATAACACTTGATTGATCAACGGACGCCTTTTATGGTGGGCAGTAAAAACGCCGATCAAAGTGAGGATTAGGGGTAAGGGATACGTCTTTTGAAGATAAATATTTGTGTTTACGGCGTGCAGCTGACTATTTCACCCTTTTAGTCCCGACACACTGCAACAAGATATGGTGCGACCCTGCTAACCCCTTTACAGCCGAGAAAAAATGAACACGATCCATCCAACCGCAAAAGACAGGTGCGGGGGCTCATGAGGCCCTAGGCCTAGATAGCTTCTCGCCAAGAGGTGTACAACTATTCTGGTATCACTCTTGAACTGTCAAGGTCGATCAGTCACCTAATTTGCCGCAGTGTAGCCTCGTAGAGCTCAATGTGATAAGTTTAACCCTGTGGCTGTCGGTAGTAGGTGGGTTTTTTTTTTCGCGATGATTCCTGTAGGGAAAAAAAACAACCCCGCTACCGACAGCCAAATGGTTATTAACGATGGTGGCTCACCTTGAAGGCACTACTCACAAGTGGCAGGAAAATGGATAGACATGGAGAGTTTTGAGCTAATGATTGTAGAGCCAAAATACATCAGATAACTCCTGAGGGTATAGGTACAGCCATTTCCGACAGTTGGCAGAGGGACGTGCAAGAGACAAGAAGGCTCGTTGATACGCTTGTCGGGAGGAGATCACTTCTTTGAAGTTTAATTTGGTGTGTATATACAAGGTTTAGACTATGAAACATGTTTATGGGCACAAATACTGCGCCGTTAGATTTAATTTTTTTTTAAAGGATCACAATGCACATCAAAGCCAAAAGCACCATGGAGACGAAGTTCACGGAAATCAAATAATGCGATTTCTGTCAAAACAGCTAAGATTAAAGAGGTCAACAATCAACAATTTACAAGGATCAATTAAACCAGACGTTTAATCCTTAAACATCATTGAACCTGTGTCCAACATTTGGGAGACGAAGAATACACACAGATTGCTGGATATGAATGGATATGAATGATTGACTCATTCAATCCCACGCATGTATTTCCCAAATTTTGGAGGCGTCATCTAACAACTAAGCCCCTGTTGCAGGAGATGGATCGACCATGATAATTGAAGGGTAGTGCCAGAATAGCTTGGCGCCGACAGGCGCCAAGCTATTCTGGCACTACCCTTCAATTATCATGGTCGATCCATCTCCTGCTGTAGTGCGTCAGGGCTGAATAGGTTAACAGTTAAACATTTCACTACCAGTGTACGCAGATTGTGTTTTTAAAATAATTGTAAATTCAATGTCAAATATCCCCAGCTCGTCCCCCCAAAAAAAAAAGAAGGATAAAATGTAGTTTCAGAAAGAGGCATAGATCCTCATGAGGATCTATATATCTCTTGCAGTGTTCATTTTTTTCTCGGCAGAGAAGGAAAAGGTCGCTCACAAGGTCGCGCCATATCATGAACACATAGCAGTGGGGGCGGTGGGGGAGTGGGGGTCGCCTCATGATGATCTATGTCCCTTGCAGTTGTGTGGTGTTCAGTTTATCTCGGCAGTGAACGTGTTTAAAGGTGCGCGGGCCCACTGCGGCTGACTTCGGCCCGATGGCTTTTGCATACTGTGATAAAGCCTTGCTCAGCCGCCTAGGACGTGTCAAAGAGTGCTACCTCCTGCGTCGCTGTAAAAACTTGATAGAATGCAATCTTCCATAATCTCCTCTGTTTACGCAGCTTAGGTGTTAACGCGTATAGTGAGATCTGGTGGCTCACTTGGAAGAGCGTTGGGCCGTAGTCCCAAATGTCCCGGGTTCGAACATGGGTGGGGTCAAAATTTGTTTTTGGTTGAAATCTCCTTTGCGATGGCAAAGGACGTTAAGCCCAACAAGTATGATCACATGTCGAAGTTCTTTGTGAACATCAAATTAAGGAACATGTATCGACCATGATAGTTCAAGGGTTGTGTCAGACTGACTCGGTGGAATCTGGCACTACCTTTTAACTATCATACCTGGCATCACGTCTATAGTGTCTTTGTTAATATGTCATTGAGCCGTTTCAAGGATTTTTTTTTTTCTCTGAAAGAACGCGTGTTTCTAGATAGCTGGCGTAGAGACTCAGTATAGAGGTATGTAGTAGAGACAAAGACGGATCAGGTACCTACAGGGAGGTGGGTGTGGGTGGGTGGGGTGGGGGTGGGGGTGGTGGTGGAATCCAGCTTTATATTTGGGACCTTTAACTTGGCACACGTGGAAGAGCGTTGGGCCGTAGTACCAAATGTCCCGGGTTCGAACATGGGTTTTGTTTTCGGTTGAAATCACCTTTGTGAAGGCAAAGGACGTTAAGCACAACAAGTATGAGCACATGTCGAAGTTCTTTGTGAACATCAAATTAAGGAACATGTATCGACCATGATAGTTCAAGGGTTGTGTCAGACTGACTCGGTGGAATCTGGCACTACCTTTTGACTGTCATACCTGGCATCATGTCTATAGTGTCTTTGTTAATAGGTCATTGAGCCGTTTCAAGGTTGTTGTTTTTTTCTCTGAAAGAACGCGTGTTTCTAGATAGCTGGGGTAGAGACTCAGTATAGAGGTATTTAGCAGAGACAGGGGTGGATCAGTTACCCACAGGGAGGTGGGGAGGGGGGTGGGGTGAAATCCAGATTTATATTTGGGACCTTTAACCTGGCTCACTTGGAAGAGCTTTGGGCCGTAGTCCCAGATGTCCCGGGTTCGAACATGGGTGGGGTCAACATTTGTTTTCGGTTGAAATCACCTTTCTGATGGCAAAGGACGTTAAGCCCAACAAGTGTGATCACATCGGGCAGATCAGTTACCTACGGGGAGGTGGGGGGGGGGGAGGAGGGGGTGGTGGAATCCAGCTTTATATTTGGGACCTTTAACCTGGCACAACAAGTCTCCGGCCGATGCGCCAGACCTTCCTTCCCAGTTGTCCCCAAATTGGGGGGGGGGGGGGGGTGTTCCAGGCTACCAAAAGGGACTTTGATATAGCATTTTCAAGAAATTTTCCCTTGGGGAGGGGGCTGGTTCCACACCCCTAGGATGTTTCCCCCCCCCCACCCAGATCCGCCTCTGAGATGCTCGGGTAGAGAAATGCGTTTTCACAATGTGTGTCAACGTACAGTGTTTATTTCTTCTAGTCACTGTAAAGCAAGTGTTTTACAGTGACCAGAAGAAATAATGAAAGCACACATCGTTTCTCTACCAGTGCTTTATACATATAGCCCCCATCCGCAAAGTGCATGGGTTCACATCACCCCTGGCAGTCGCTGATACTCATGGGAATATAT
This sequence comes from Semisulcospira habei, assembly GCA_036245525.1. NCBI lineage: Eukaryota > Metazoa > Mollusca > Gastropoda > Semisulcospiridae > Semisulcospira > Semisulcospira habei. The sequence goes on along the minus strand of BTPG01000002.1, from coordinate 257,298,137 downwards.
ATATCTATACCTGTTACTGACTAAAATCGGCTTGATCCGTTCGGCAGGGTTAAAATTACGCGGGTATAGTCAGTCCTAGCATTGACAAATGTTTTTCAGCTCTTCAATCTACATCTCGTCTATTCTTGTTTTTTATTCCCAGACTAAACGCGTCAGTTTCTCAATGGGCCCGATCAGTCTGGCTTTACAACCTCTACATAGCTCCACCGCGGAGTGCACAGAGGGCCGACATCGCCCGCAATGGGCCCACTACAGCCGACGTCGGCCCAATGACCTTTGGTTCACTAAATTTTATGCCACCCCGCCATTTGTTTTGGTTGCTGTTGGAGTGAACCGTTTGAACGTGTAATGACACACGGGGCCGTAGAATGACCCATCCAGCCAGTCGTTCGGTTAGGTTATGGTTTTAGCAGCGTTCGTAGACCGTCTAGAATGGATCACGTTGTGGAATCGCGAAAATATTGGAGTCGCGAGAGATGGATCTGTTTTTTGTTCCACGACTGTAAAATGGGTCTGTCTTTCGGGCCATGTGTGAAGGGGGTATGCCGGCGCTAGAACTGAGGAAGCGTCCCTCAGACTATTTACACGCAGCTGTCTGCGGCAACACACCGTGATAGCTCGAGCGTCATTTGTATCATCCATTAAGCAAAGGTCCTCGGGGGCTACGTCAGCTGCAGTGGTCCCGCGCACGACTGTGCGCGGGCCCACAGCGGCCGACGTCGGCCCGAGGATACTCCGCTCACTAAATCATGACTCGATTGACACAAGGGCTTTAGAGCTACCTGCTGCAGGCATCATCATCATCATCATCAGTCCCTTGCCCGAACTGGGCGTTGGGGGGACTGAAAGGCAGCAGCAACAGACAGTGCTCTCCACTGAGTTCTATTTTGGGCGGTGGCAAGCAAGTCTGACATCTCGAGTTCGGTCCATTCTTTTATGTTTGCGACCCAACTCTTTCTCTGACGACCTCGCCGACGACTTCCTTCGAGAGTGCCTTGGAGGATAGTCTTGGACAAGGTGTTGTGTCGGGTCACGTGGCCAAACCAAGCAAGCTTGCGCCGTTTCACGGTTGCCAGAAGGGGTTCATGTGGGCCCACCAGGGAAGTGACGATGCTCCGTACATATTCGTTGGTCTTGTGCTCGCGGTATGAGATGCGGAGCAACTTCCTCAGGCACTTGTTCTCAAAGGCCTGGATTTTCTTTTCTGAGTCTGCAAGCAGTGTCCAAGTCTCACAGCCGTAGAGTAGAATAGACACTATGAGGGACTTGTAAAGCCTGTACTTGATGGTGAAGCTGATGGAGTTACTTCGCCATATCCTGTCCAGCCTGGCCATTGCGGATGTTGCTGTACCTATCCTGATACGGATCTCTGCTATGCAACTACCGTCTTTGGACAGGGTGGCTCCCAAGTACTTGAAGCTATTGACCTCTTCTAGCTTTTGGCCATTCATGTGAATGTTGCTGCTGCTGTCGCTTGTGGTGTTGATCATCACTTTGCTTTTATCCGTACTGATCTCCATGCCATAAGACCCTGCGCTACTTGAAAGTTTGTCTGTCAGGTTTTGGAGCTCACTATTGCTGCCTGCCATGAGGTCAATGTCGTCTGCGAATCGAAGATTGCACAGGGATCTGCCACCAATAGAGATTGAAGTATGGTGGTCGTGGAGGGTTTCCTGCATGATCTTCTCCAGGAATATGTTGAAAAGGACAGGAGAGAGCAGGCATCCTTGACGGACACCGATCGTCGTCCTGAAGAACTCGCCTGACTGATTGTTAAGTAGAACCGCGCTGCAGGCGTTCTTGTAAAGCGCTTCTATCATTTGGATCAGTCCCTCCTCTATGTTGAACGATCTCATGACTTGCCAGAGTCCGTCGTGCCAGACGCGATCAAATGCTTTCCTGAAATCAATGAAGTTGTGGTAGAGTTCGCGCTGATGCTGCAGATGTTTCTCGATCAGGACGCGGCAGTTGAAAATCTGCTCTACAGTGCTTCTTCCAACTCTGAAGCCAGCCTGTTCTTCTGCCAGCAGTTCCTCGGCGAAAGTTTTGAGGCGGTTGAGGCTGCAGGCAGTAAAGGGCTAATACTGAGTTTGCAATAACTCTTTGATAAATGTTCATAGTATGTCTTACAATAAAGTTGGACAAAACGGCATAATGTAACTAAGAAAGCTTTAATATCGTAAAATAAAAGACTGTTCTGCTTGTCTTCTCCTTTGTACATATGAGAGTTCCCCCAATGCGCATAGGGATGGGGGGGGGGGGGGGGTAAATAAAGAAAACGTTTGTCACGTGGATTATGAAAAGGACAGAAACGTTTTTTGTTCAGGCAAGATATGAGTGAGAGAACCGGCTGAATCGAGGAATTTTAGTACATGTAATCACGGCCTGCCTTGGAGCAGATCGCTTTAACCCCCTTAGATGCCGGGGCATGGTGAACGCTAGAGAGACATAAACCCTCATGAGACATAAACCGCAAGATACATAAACCCTCATGAGCCCCCGCAGTTGCGGGGGCTCATGAGAATTTAGGTCTCTTGTTAGACCTGTGTTTTTGTGCCTATTTTGGGTAGTGCCGTTTACATTTGCGTTTCTGTCGTGAATGTCGGTCAGTGTGTCGTTGTTTCAGAAGCGCAATGTGTGATCACTGACAGCGAAGGGGTTAAAAGTAGTATGTTAATCTGACACCACTCTTGAGCCATCATAGTCGTGCTTTTGGTGCTGAAAATGAAAGTCGTAAAGCGTCTTTAACCGTTTGGCTGTCGGTAGCGCTTTCTGTCGAGGCGATTCCTGCAGGAATCGTCTCGGCAAAAAGCGCTACCGATAGTCAAAGGGTTAATTTGTGAGCTGATTTGTGCTTTTTGAACATAATTATAGGCCCAATTGCTTTGTGGAATCCATACACCTCGCGTGCCCCTAAACATCCAAGCGCACGGTAACTGTTCAAACATTAAGACCTCTTCTATATGGGGATCACAGACGAAAGTAAACACATGATCCCAATGGACCAGCAAGAGACATGAACTCATCCGCAGGGACTCATGACAGTCTATGTCTCTTGCAGATGGAGTGAGACACTGTATGATCGTAGTCTACGTTGTGCGGGGCTAAAGATAACGCGGTAAAACGTAATCTCCCTTCAGTGACATGATAAAAAAGGCTGTATTATTAGATCGATCAACCCTGCGGTTATTAGTTATGAACAAATGAACTCTGTGTAGGTTTTTTTTTTTTTTTTTTTTTTTCATGGAGCACAGATAAAAAGCGCGGGTCTCGCGACTGAGGGGGCTCATGAGGATCTATGTCGCTTGTAATTAGATTGTGTTCCCTTTTCCTCGGCAGTGAAGGCGTTAACCCATTCAGCCGCGACACACTACAGCAGGAGATGTATCAAACATGATAATTCAAGGGTAGTGCCAGATTAGCTTGGCGCCTGTCGGCGCCAAGCTAATCTGACACTACCCTTGAATTATCATGGTCGATCCTTCGCCTGCAACTGGTACATAGTCGGTAGATGACACCTCCAAAATGCAGCAGTGGGGTTGAATGAGTTAAAGTGCGCCAGCAAACCTTGAACGTGGTTATGCCTTATTTACATAAGAAGAGACAGACGGAGACTATCTAATTTCTAAAGATTTTTGGTCCTTGGATACTGTGTGGGGTCAGGCAAAATATGTTTCGCAGCCTTCTTCTGTAAGGTATTGAGCCATTTCATATAGACGTCACAACAACCGTTCCAAACTGTTGAGGTATAATCAAGATGGGTTTGAATGTGGGCATTGTAAATATTTTGCATAAACCGCTGTCTGTGACACATTGCAATGTATGTATTAAACGCACATTTCTCGCCCCACGCTTACAAACTGCTTTACTGTGAACCTGCCGTTTCATCTGTTTATCAACAATGACACCCAGATCGAAGACGGTGCTCTACGACTCTGGAAATAGATTTTAAGTGAGGAGCTTTAGCTGGTGTTTCCCAGCCTGCAGGCCCATGAGTACCGAGGTGGGGCCGACGCCGCGGGTCACGGATAGCCACAGGAAAACCACTCAGGGGACGCGTTGGCCCCACCTCGGTACTCATGGGCTTGCAGGCTGGGTTGTGTCCAGTTCATCGTCATGGGCTTGCAAGCTGGGTTGTGTCCAGTTGCTATCGTCATGGGCTTGCAAGCTGGGTTGTGTCCAGTTGCTATCGTCATGTGTATCACACCTTTTTAAAATGTCACCAACAGCTTGTTGCAACCGTTCGCTAACAGTAAAGAAACATGTTTCTTGGCTGAGGGCGGTAGCATCCCAGTGAGCGAAAGATCCCCGGACCGATGTCGACCGCAGTGGGCCCGCGCACGGACGTGCGCGGGCCCACTGTGGCCGACATCAGCCCGATGTGAAATCATCTGCAAACATAGCACATGATACTTTGGTATGAGCTGATAAAGAGTGACAGATCAGTAATGACGACACAGAGGTGAGGCACTGAGCCTTGGGGAACTCCACGTTTTGCCAGGTCATCAGAGCAGGATATGCCATTTACTGAAACATGCTGCTATTCGTCTCAGTCAGTCAGGTATGAAATGAAAAAGAGTGAAATATTAGGGTGATATTCTACATTTTATTAGCCCCTTTGCGTGTCCGTAGCGGTTTTAGTCGCGCTGGTTCTTGCAGGATTCATCGCGACTAAAATCGCTTCCGACACGCAAAGGGTTACACCAAATTTACCTGACTGACAGAGTCAGGCAGCAGCATGTTTTAGTAAATGTCATATCCTCTTCTGATGGCCTAGGAACACGGGGAGGTGGAGAGTGAGAGAGAGAGAGAGAGAGAGAGAGAGAGAGAGAGAGAGAGAGAGAGAGAGAGAGAGAGAGAGAGAGAGAGAGAGAGAGAGAGAGAGAGAGAGAGAGAGAGAGAGAGAGAGAGAGAGAGAGAGAGAGAGAGAGAGAGAGAGAGAGAGAGAGAGAGAGAGAGAGAGATATTTAAAGATAGTGGCATCAGTTAGGAAATCAAAATACATGTATCTCATTGTGACATATTTACGGATGACATTACAAATGTAAATATGCACCACATCTGCAAAGCAACAAAACAAAACAAAACAAAACCAAGAGATACTGACAGAGATATCTTTGTGAAACAAACAGTAATATACAAAAGCAAATATAAAATATATCTTAATATGACAGAATTAGGCTGGGTGATACAGGGATATGGACTCTAAAAACAAATACAAACATGCCTATGACAAAATGACAGAAGGAGCCTTCAACGTAAAACATACAATAATTTATAATAGTAAATACATTAGCATGCGTGCGACAAGACCAGAAAGAGGGACTCTAGTGAAAACAATTTGTTACTTACAAAAGTTCACAAACAGGCCGGGGTATGATAAGCACGTCCAACACAGAGCGGCACGCGTGTCTATTGATTCACGCTAATGCGCCTTATATCGAACACATCTGTAGCCCGGGCACGGACCTCACGGATCAAGCTTAATGACTGCCTATGAACGCAAAAGTGTCTTCAAATTCACATGATGGCAAACTCAACAACAAAACAAAAAGGTGACTGCCAAGCGTGTGAAATACTCTGTTGTGTTGTTCAAACTCAACACTGTATATTTTTATAACCCTTTTTAGCCGAAGGAAGAAGGATATGAATAGGGTCAGCAAGAAGCAAAGAACCTCATGAGCCCCCGCATTTGCGGGGGCTCATGAGGTTCTTTGCTTCTTGCAGTTGGGTGGTGTTCTCATTTTCCCGGCAGTGAAGGGGTTAACACCCTTGTGCGTGCAGCTACCGGTACAGATTATAGTGTGTGTGACTGCAATGTTTACAGCGTGTGTCACCGTACTGTTTGTATTAGTACCCGTGGCTGCATGCACAAAGGGTGTAATGTCCGATGGCTGCTTCCCCCAACTGGGAGCGGACACGAACTAAATAGGCCGATAACTGAACCATTAACGGAAGGAGGAAATTCATATGGTCCCCTCAGTGCGGCTGCAGGGGCTCACGATAATCTATGCCTCTTGCAAAGTGGACTAGTGAACTGAGGTTCGTCGACAGAGATATCGTTGTGGATGAGTAATTGTCTGACATCATAGAGAAACATATCGCCTACACATTCTATTTATTGAGAGATCAAACACGCAAAAGTACAGCTGTTGCAGGGAAAACCCCTGCACGTCTAGAAAAAGATATGATTAGCCGATAAAAATTAACCAGCACAGTTGTTCGTCAACAATTACCCCGAGGAGACGATGTTTCTTGACTTGCTCAATGGGAACTGAATCATAAGAGAGGCTAAGTGAATGAGGGCGGAGCTGATGCTTTTGGCGTGTTATGATTAGCATGCTTTTTGTTTTAGATGGATTAATAAGCATTTGATTATTTTTGCACCACAGTGAGACCTCCTGAAGACTAATCTGAAGATTGCTTGATATTTCAGGTACAGTTTTCCCGCCCGCGTGAAGAGTTGAATCATCGGCAAACATGTCACATTCGGTATTTGGATTGGATATATGAAATGGAAGATCATTTATAAACAAACAGAAGAGTAACGGTCCTAGTATGGATTCATGGGGCGCGCCATACTCAACACGCTTTTCAGAAGAGAAGGTAGCATTGATGCACACAGTTTGAATTTTCCGTATGATATATGAACGAAAGAATGAGGCTGTCCCTGGGCTGTTATTGTTAAAGTAGCAGTCTAGTTTCTCTAATAAAATTTTGTGGTGTAAAGATCGAACGCTTTTTTTCAGGTCTAGAAAGACAGCACCAGACATTTTGTTTCTGTTGATGTTGAGCAGCCAAGTGTCAATCATATGAACCAAGGCAGTGTGACACGAATGTTTAGGGCGAAAACCAGCTTGATATTTATTCAGGAGAGACTTTTCTTTCAGGAGTTCGAGAAGATGTTTGTGTACATGCTTCTCAAAAGGCTTCGACAGAATAGATAATATGGACATGGGCCGAAAATTAGTTGAATCAGATGTGTCTTTTGTTTTGGGTATAGGTACCACTTTAGATTTTTTTTAAAGCCTCGGGAAAAATATTATTTTGAATACATAGGTTGTAAATATAGGTTAAGCTTTCCACAATGTATGGAAGAGAAAGTTCGAGGATAAAACCATTGATACCATCAACGCCAACTGAATTTTTGTTCTTGACACTAGAGATAAATCTGCCCACTTCATGTACGGCGATGAAGGGTTATTTAGTTAGTTATTGGTGTTTAACGCCGAGCAGGCGACTAAGGCCATCTCACGGCGGGCGATGAAGGGGACATTAAAAGCATCGCCCGCGGACAGTCTTTGCTTACAAAAGTCAGTAAGCTTCTGCGATGCGACATGTTCTACCTGATCCAAGCCTTCAGCATGTAGTAAAGATTTCGGGGCTAAAATGAAGTGGTCGTTAAAAGCATCGACTGTAAGGTTGGCAGTCGTATTTGCAGAATTATTTTTACTATTGTTGGTTAGTAAGTTTAAAACTTTCCATATTGAAGACGGATTCCCGCCACATATGGTTTCCTCTACCAGTGCTTTTTGTGCCTCCCGGGTAAGGTATTTGACTCTGTTACGTAACCTTTTGAACTCAATAAAATCTTTGTCCCGCTTGGCTTGATTTCTGGCTTCCATGGTTTGTTTAATCTCCTCCGTAATCCAGGTGGAGGGCTCACGGCACCGGGCTCGTTCCTTTTTAAGAGGACATGCTTATTTAGCACTCCGAGGAACAGCTCAAGCCAAAGTGAGAGTGCTACATCAGGGTCATTGTGATTGTAAATTTCATGGAACGGGCAATAAATTGAGGTCATGAAGGAAACTATCTCGATCTAGTTTTTTAAAACATCTGTAAGTAATGTATAAATGTTGGGTTCGGCTCTGTTTAGGAACATATCATGACCATGTACAGGTGATGGGAAAATGGTCACTGACAGCTAGTGAAGGGATGTCAGTTTCAGTGATAACTTGAGTTGTTAGTATAGACGTGGTCTATCAAAGTAGACGAAGAGTGTGTTACTCTGGTGGCAGTGGTAATCGTCTGTTTTAGTCCAAACAGCATTGTTGTACATTGCCACATCGAATGGTGTTTTGAGATGTCAATGTTAATATCGCCGAGGATGAGTATATCCCTGCCTGTGTCATTCACTTTATCCATTACCTGTACAAAGTCGTCATACCACTCGGCGGTGGATGCTGGGTTCTTATACACAAAGCCAAATAACAGTGGCGAAGTGTTAGGAAGCTTGACTTCCAACCACACACATTCCACCTCCTTGGTCTCAAGATCAAGACGTCTGCGTACCCTGTGCTGAACAGTGCTGTGCACATAAACAGCTAGCCCAGCATGTCCAGGAGAAGTTGCATCACGTCGAATAAGAGAAAAAAATAAGAATACTGACACATGCGTCAGCGATTCGAAAGTCCAGACGAGATTTAGTGAGACCAAAGAGATGGAAATGTGACGGCTGGTTCAGAAAAAGGGAGACATCATGTACTTTCGGATATATGTGATACACATTTAAATGTCCGACTTTCAGTCATTGAGTGGCTGAGCCAGTGGATCCACTCGCCATATTGTTCGTTGTATATAGACACTAGTGTACACACGACGACAAAAGGCCTTTTTCAAAGTCAATAGTCAATAGTTATCCTTTGCTTTTAGTCTGGCTGACCAGATTTTTACCCATCCGGCGGTGAGATGGCCTTAGTCGCCTGCGCGGCGTTAAACACCAATAATCAATCAATCAATCTCTCACAAGTCTGTACGACTGATCGATGTACAGAAGAAGAAAAACAATTTTGATAACAAGGGATAACAAAAATTTTCACTAAACAGTCATACGCTGGCCTGTAATGATTACGTTATAACCGGCGCTATTCAGTCCACACATTAATAAAAAACCCAGATTTACTAATTTCACTTTCCAAAGTGCAGATTCACCGTCAGGCACAGTGGATATAACAATGAAATAAATCCGTGGGTCCCTTTTCACACAGCTTCTCGAAATAGCCGCTTAATGTCACACTGTGTCTAGAGTCAAACACAAATTTCTGGCTCAATCAGAAAGCTGCTCATTTGCAAATACACAGTCACATCACAGACGACGTCTGCGTCAGAAGCAAAATGAGATAAACGTAGCCAAAATGCGCGGCACAGTCTCTTGGCTTGACGAAGATTCTAATGGGGTTGCCCACGACGTCTGCAGGCATGTTCGTGGCTGCGGAGGCCAATCCGGGACAGGCAGGTTCGACCGCAGTGGCTTCAGGGGAAGGTCTGGCGAGGGTTATGAGTTTTGACATCTCTGTTTTTATTCTCCTGAGCCGCTTGCCCTTAAGGCTAGCTCTGCGAGAGTCCTCAAAGGAGACGGCTGCCTCGTAAATGGTGGGCGGCACAGTAATGTCAGTCCAGATATCTGTCTATTGCAACAAAATCGTCAGCACCGATCAACTAAACGTGGCAGTAGAATCCAAATAGATAACAACAAGCCTGCCACTTTGTGTCCCGTTAAACTAGCTCATGTCACTATCAATGCATGTTTTATGACAAGATTGTGAAGAAAAAATCGTGAGACAGGCTACACCAACAAGAGAGGGTATAATTAAACCTAAGCCCTAAAACAAACACTCTGTACCCAGCTGTTCCTGGCATAATCCGATCACTTAGTGACCTGTGCCTGGCACTGTGCAAGTGAGAGAGAGCCTCCGGGCCCAGAGAGAGAGAGAGAGAGAGAGAGAGAGAGAGAGAGAGAGAGAGAGAGAGAGAGAGAGAGAGAGAGAGAGAGAGAGAGAGAGAGATGATGATGATGATGATGATGAAACTTTATTTAT
>BTPG01000002.1:257280819-257283319 GCA_036245525.1 Semisulcospira habei | reverse complement strand
GCTCTATAATGTGACCAACAAAAAAACTGCTAGAAGGGATCCATCTCCACTCCCGACATTTTCTCGCCAGTAGAGCTGCCTGATCAGTTCTCTAATTTCTTTAATGAAAAAGTTCAGAACATTCGTGATAGACTTATTGGACTTATTTCACAGTCTCCATCACAGTATGACGTTCCCTTTTTTGGTCAGTGTCTCTCGTCCTTCAGACCTCTCAGTGAACAGGAACTTCATACTGTGCTGAAGAGAACTGCACCAAAAAATTGTGGTTTAGACCCACTTCCTACTACATTGCTGTACGAGTGTATTAATGTTGTGCTTCCAGTCATGACCAACGTTGTCAATGAGTCCCTGAGGTCTGGTGTTTTTCCGTCGGATTTCAAGTCCGCCATTGTTACACCTTTGCTAAAAAAAAACAACCTCTCTAGACCCTAACAATCTACAGAATTACCGCCCTGTCTCAAACCTCCCCTTTCTCTCTAAGATCGTTGAGAAGGTTGTGTTGTCGCAACTTCTCGACCATCTGAACCTGAATCATCTTCTTAGTCCCAATCAGTCTGCTTACCGTGCAGGTCATTCCACTGAAACTGCGCTTGAAAAAATTCTGAATGACCTCCTCAAGGCTCTTAATGATGGCAAAGTATCTGTTCTTGCACCGTTAGACCTATCTGCTGCCTTTGATACGATTGACCATGACATTTTGCTACAACGTTTCTATTCTGTGTATGGCATTCATGAAACTGCTTTATCGTGGTTTAGATCATATCTGACAGACAGAACGCAATGCATAGTTCTTAATGATAAGCTATCCAACCCATCCACCGTGCGCTTTGGTCTCCCACAAGGTTCAGTTCTTGAACCAGTCCTCTTTACCCTGTATGTTCAGATACTGGCCAGTGTCTTTAACCGTTTCTCTATATCACATCTTGCATTTGCAGATGATACTCAACTCCATGACTCATGTTCACCTGATCAGATTATGGACACAATCGAGAGCCTTCAGGAGTGTGTCTCGGAGACTAAGATGTGGATGACTTCAAACAAATTACATTTGAATGACGGAAAAACTGAGGCCATGATCATTGCTTCCTCGAGGTTGACGAAGACGCGGACACTCCCCCAGTCATTACAAATCTGTGGTGCCACTGTCCCCTTCTCCCCCCATGTAAAAAATCTGGGTGTCACACTTGATAGTAGCCTGTCCATGCGCCTTCATGTGAACAACGTTTGCAGATCCGCCTATACTGAACTGGGACGTATTGCTTCAGTCCGCCACTATCTGACACCTGAAGCAACTAAAGTACTTGTCTGCGCTTTTGTTTTGTCTAAATTAGACTATTGCAATGCTATTTTGGCTGGCTGTTCCCAGTGTCTGATTGTCAAACTCCAGAAAATTAAAAACTCAGCTGCTAGGTTGATTTTTAGAGTCCCTAGATCAGATCATATCACACCCCATCTGTCTGCTCTTCACTGGTTACCTGTAACAGCTAGGATTCAGTACAAAATTTCATGCATGACTCACAGTTGTATTACCTGTTCCTGCCCACACTACCTTGCCTCTCTTCTCCAGCTGTATACGCCCTCGACAGAATTTGCGCTCCGTTGCCGACTCTCGAGTTTTACGTATCCCTCTTATCAAACAAAGTTGTTCGGTGAGAGGTCATTCAGGTACCAGAGCCCAGTTGTTTGGAATGACCTCCCACGCGAACTGAGATAGTGGATTCGAGAGAGGCATTCAAGCGAGCCCTAAAGACCCATATTTTTTTCTCTGTCGTATGCACATTTCAGCACGTCACTCTCTGTTTCTAATTATACGTACGCACACGCACGCGCACGCACAAACGCACACACACGTGCACACACATGCGCTTGCACGGCTTAGGACGTTAAGCTAGTCAGTCATATGAGTAGCTGGCTACACACATGCTGTACCGAATAAAAATGAGTCATAAAAACCTGGGATACACGCAATTATTGATCTAATTAAAATAGTATTTTTCAATATGTGCACAGTCACGGGGATGCTGCTGACAAAAATAAGTACTTGATGAGACTGACTTTAAACGAGGAGAAAGTAGCTGATGTCGTGACGTTTCTAGGCAAGGCATTCCAAAGACTAGAGCCAGAGAACGTCAAACCTTTTTTTTTTTTTTTTTTAGAGATCAATTCTAGGTCGCGGCACAATAAGGGATTTTCTTGATCTGGAGTATGTTGATGACTGGACGGTAAATAGCGTTGTGATATATCGGGGTAGCTTATCGCTTAATGCCTTGAACATAATCATTCCCTTATTGTAAGTTAAATGATCTTTTAGGGGAAGATATTTTTAAGGCTGCCAATTGTTGGTCAGTAGTTAAGCTGGATCGAATCAGGGAGTCTTAGTCTGGCAGCTCTTAGATGTAGAGAGTTCAATCTTTTTAAATTGACATCACTCGAACCATACCACACAGTAGAGGCATAGTCTATATGTGATCTAATATGGGCATTGAAGAACAGTTGACGT
>BTPG01000002.1:257238319-257275819 GCA_036245525.1 Semisulcospira habei | reverse complement strand
GTTTTCGAAACCTAACACTAAGTTAATGCATTAAATGCATTAATTGAAACATACTTATAAGTCCACTTCAGTTTAGCACACAGAGTTTGTTAACTCATTCAGCCCTGACGCATTACAGCAGGGGATGGATGGGTCGACCATGATAATTCAAAAGTAGTGCCAGATTAGCTTGGCGCCTATCGGCGCCAAGCTAATCTGGCACTACCCTTGAATTATCATGGTTGATCCACCTCCTGCAACAGGTGAATAGTCGTTAGATGACGCCTCCAAAATTTGGGAAATACGTACGTCGGGCTGAATGGGTTAAATGCACCCCCAGTGTGGTGAATGTTGCGCAGTGCACTTTGCAATGAAGAACTTACCAACTCTGTGTTTACATTGGGCGATTAAATTTATGCATCTTTCACTATGCACACTTAAAACCTGACTTTGAGAAACGTTTCTGACTAGACAAGCAAGTCTGACAAATACCATATTTAACTCCTTTACTGCCAGGACACGGTGAACACCACCCAGCTGCAAGCGGCATAGAGGTTTATGAACCGCCGCGAACGCAGGGGCTCATGAATCTCTGTGCCGCTTGCAGTTGGGTGGTGTTCACCGTGTCCTGACTAGAGTTGTATCTGCGCTGTGCTCGCCGAACTGAGGGTCGTCATTTCAGTCTGTGAAATATGAGTGGTGGCCACTTGTAGTGAAGACGTCGTAAGAGATTTGAAATCTACGGGTGGCGTAGAATTTCCAACGACAACTGACAAATAAGGTCAACATTTTTCAAAAACAAATTTACATGATCCCACCACTGGCTACATGCAAGGCAAATAATTCACTGCACTCCAAAACGTCAAGATAATATATAAATGTCAGACACTAGGAATTCAGCAGCTGTGTGTAAATTAAACCATGATTCACTTTTCAGATCAGTAGAGACATGCTGAGAGAGAGAGAGAGAGAGAGAGAGAGAGAGAGAGAGAGAGAGAGAGAGAGAGAGAGAGAGAGAGAGAGAGAGAGAGACAGACAGACAGACAGACAGACAGACAGACAGACAGACAGACAGACAGATACAGACACACAGAGAGACAGAGACAGAGAGACACAGACAGAGAGACAGACAGAGAAAGAGCCCGAGAAAGAGATAGACAGAGACACAAGACAGACCTAAAGACAGACACACAGACAGACAGACTCATCTTTCGCTATACATTTAAAGCACATTTCAAGCCGTCTGCTCCAGGGGTGGGCATTTTAATTGCTAAAATTCACTAGTACAACGCGTTATGAACGTTCACTTGCCTCAACTAAGTCTTTACTGCGCTCCTTTTACCAGTGCTTGGGAGTAAATACACGAAAAAATAAAAATGCTAACCGTTGTACGCATTGGTGGAACTTTCCTGCGTAAAAAGGCGAAACAGGGTTGTTTTTGGTTTTTTTTTAAAACTCATTCAGCCCGACGGCCGTATTTCCCAAATGACTATGCACCAGTTGCAGGAGATGGATCTACCATGATAATTCAAGGGCAGTGCCAGATTAGCTTGGCGCCGACAGGCGCCAAGCTAATCTGGCACTACCCTTGAATTATCATGGTCGACCCATCTCCTGCTGTAGTGCGTCAGGGCTGAATGGGATAAGTCTTTTATTTTAAGATATTTAAACGTCATAACTTGAGTTAGCCCATTTGTTCAGCATTATTGAGGACATACTTGGAACATTATAAAGGAGATGTTGCCAGCTGTTAACCGCATCTAGCCCGCAGCAGGTCCCTTTAACCCCTTCAATTCCGAGGGAAATTTAACACCACCCAGATGCAAGAGGAATAGATCCTCATGAATTTATGAGAATCCGGTTATGCCTCTTGCTGCCTCAGTTCGCACACCGTGTTCTTATCCCATCTGATACTGAGGCTAAAAGCTTCAAATTTGTACACTGCCACATGCAAGCTACATTATAGTACTGACAGATAAGGATGTAGACCAATGGCTTTAGTTCAAGGGTGGTGCCAGAATAGCATGGCGCCTACAGGCGCCAAGCAATTCTGGCACTACCATTGAACTATTTTAGTCAAACTTATTTCACACACTGGTGTATTCCGAATGATAAGGGTTAAAACGGTTGAGGATCTTGGCGTTGAATTAAGAAAGACTGCACAAACACAATCCCCGTCCGGCACTGGCAGCGAAGCAGATCAGTAAAAGCAGACATTTCATTTTAACAGACACAGCCTAAAAATAACAACAAATACGTTTTGACATAGCAGCAGGTATTCAGTAACGGCATGTGTTTTATACGATCATGTAACAACGTCTCAAGTGAAAAGAAAAAGAAATATGTTCACTGCTAGTCAGCGGAAAGACCTGGGACAACTAATTCCGGCCCTGAAATCCTGCTAGGTACCTTCAGGCGTGAAGACTGTCTAGACAAGAGCCGATGAGAGACACTTAAAACTAATCCTTTGGCTGTCGGTAGCGTGTTTTGTCGAGGTGATTCCGGAGGAATCACCTCGACAAAACATGCTACCGACAGCTAAAGGGGTTATCGGAGGTGAAAAGAATTATGGCTGTCTGCAGGACACCTGACATTGTAACGTTTTTTCATCGGCTTAATTTACCATTGTAGTTACTCTGATTTTTTCAAATAAAAGCCGGTCCCGGGCCTTGGAGGCAGTACTATGACATCTCTATTTCCACTGATTATATTTTCATGATACTATCTTTTCCAACTTTTCGGCCGTCATTTCCTTAGATTGGTTTTAGGGCTCCTCCGTGTCCAGGCAGTGGAAATCACTAATCCCTCTTTTAAATAATGCTCTTGCGCGCGCGCGTGCACACACACACACACACACACTGACACTGACACACGCACGCAGTCACACGCACGCACACACACACACACACACACACACACACGGACTTGAAAAAGAAAAGAACAAACAACAAAAATAAATGCCATACCTCATACGTGTCAGTCGAAATCCTCGCGTATGTATATCCGCACTCAAACTCACGGTCGATCAAAGAATTAACCGAACAGACTGAGAAGTCTAAGAGTGCGGCGCCGCACAACCATTCGAAGTCACACACGAAGGTAGACTGAGAAGTTCCAGAAGTCAGCGATCTACCGCCAGCGACAGAGATACAGTGAATCATCCACGACTCTCACAACGTCTTCGGGATACTGACAATGACGTCTAGACGGGATTAGCCAATGCGAGCTTTGTTTCAGCTGGTCATTTGTTTGACTGATTCTCCTACCGCCTTCGAGTCTAGAGACACACGCGCAGCCAGGCACTGCGGATACAGTCACAAAGCCACAGGCTTTCTCCCACTGAGAAACACAGACTACATAAATGTGAGTAGCTCTTTGCTCGCTCGAGAACTTTTTACATTATCCTAACTGCAGGAGGCATTCATCTTCATAAGCCCCATCAGGACTGGCACCGTATATGCATCATCTACTGCAAGAGGCATTGATCCTCATGAGCCCCAGAATGTGCGGGGGCTCATGAGGATCTATGCCTCTTGCGGGTTTCAATCAAATTACGTTCTCACCCAGTACTGTTATCGGGCTTTCAGCCTGTGGTGGTTTCCTAGATATACTTAACGTCCTCTGGTAAAGAGGGGATAAGAGACAAGACCCCTATCTTCCCCTCCTCCTCATCCCCCCCTGCCCCCCTCCCCTGCCTCCCTGCGCCCCCCTCCCTCCCCCCCCCCCAACACCCCACCCCTGCAAAGCATAGCGGATCGAATAACGTAACCATGATGCATAAGTTCTCACAAGCCTCTGGTAGTATGATATCTCATGCTTAAATGCCAGCGGACGAAGATTGTGTTTTTGTGTTTTTCTGTAGATTTAACGTTAAAGATCTCTTGCCTTCAAAAGAACACGGATACAAAGTGGTTTCAGCAAATGGTATAGTACCTCATGACCCCCCCCCCCCCCCAACCTCCCTCAATTGAGTGGACATGAGGATCTGTAACCTCTTGCTGCTATATCATCACGAGTCGTGTTCAAGTTTTACATTTTTTCTCGTCAGTGAATGAATGAAACACTATCACTTACGATCACGTTTTGTTACTTCGAAAGACACAGTTAGGAACTGAAATAAGTAACGGCCGGAACAGCAAGATAAGGAACCGCAAGAGGCATTCTCATCAGTTGCTGCGGTTGCTTGGGTCTTGAGAGTCTAAAACTCTTGCAGCCTTTACGGAATGAACTGGCTAAACAAGCGAGTTTTATATACACACCCATAAAACAGTGTGAGACGATACCAGCATCCTGGGGCTTGTTGTCTGAGTGAGATTTGTCCTGCGCCAGCCACTAAGCAAGTGGCTGGCGCAGGACTAAGCTCATTCAAGCAACAAACCCAGGGTCTACAGTACGTAGCCATTTTGTTAGAAGCTCTTTCTCAAGGCCTTACGAAATAACTAGCGTCTCGATGGTGTTCGCATGCAACCTTGTAAAGTGACATTTTGGCCCCGGCGGGTGCCTCATCTGATTTTTTCCCCATTTTCTGACGAATGAAATTTCGAATTTGTAGCTAGATAGGAGATGTTCCTATCCGCTTTGCGAGGGCCAAGGAAGCTTTGGATCAAATATTCTGACCAAAATGTCAATAGTGTTTTCCGGATATTTTTAATTCAGAAAAAAAATCAGTTATGAGATTGCATGAGAACACCATCGATGTATACTGACGAGCAAAAGAAATGCGACATTTTTGTTATAATCGAAAACACTTTAGTGTTTCCGATGATGCCAAAAATGTCGCATTTATTTTGCTCGTCATCGGAAACAGTTTAGTGTTTCCGATGATGCCAAAAATGTCGCATTTCTTTTACTCGTCAGTGTATATATCGAACTCCTTTCAACCCTTTGCGGCTATCATATCCGACAGTTAATCTAAGGGAATTGATTCAATGCCTTTCATGAAACAAATTGAACTCACAGTATGTTTTCAATTTGTAACGTGGTTTATTGTTGTTGAATTGAACTGAATTGAGTAAACGTTATCGTCCATTAAACGACACGCACAAAATTGAAAATTTCCTTTCCCTCAAAGAAATTTAAATTGTTTTATAGAGCTACTATTTGTTTTACAGAGCTACTAAGTGATAACGGCAAATCGTTTGTATACTCTTTTTTTCCTCCAAAAGTCCAATGCAGCTGCAATATTCAATACAGTGGACTCAAGTCTGATCAGCGGACGAGAACCTGGCTTAATAGAATCAGCAGACACTGAGTCCAGTCACCCATCACCCATCACCCAGCCTCTCAATCTACGAGAGGCATAGATTCTCATTAGTGCCTGCGGCCGCAGGGACTCATGAGAATCTATGCCGCTCGCTGCACTGCCTTCCTCATTTTGAGTGAGGACTTCAAATGTACGGCCATATTATATACAGACATCTCCTGTAGCAACTATTGGATTTTCTTTGTTCGTTTTCTTCTATAACCAGCTGAGTTTAACCCCATAACTGACGAGAAAAAAGTCAGTTTGATATAACCGCAAGAGGCATAGATCCGCTTGAGCCCCGCGACTGCGGGGGCTCATGAGGATCTATGTCTCTTGCTAAGACCAATGTGTATCCATGTTCCTTGGACATTTGCGGCTTTTGGTCGCGAAGTGAACACAGATTTCAGAAACGAAATATGCCTCCAGTGGCAGGGAAGGGGTTACATGTCGAGAGATGATTTAGTGAGAACGTGACAGCTGATGGGTACTGTTGGATTAGTTATGGCTACTCGTAAGCTATCACAGTCGATCTGTCCGACGCAAGAATATATTTCAATTATATCATAAGAGTCGACAATGTCGAATTCAAAATGCTTGTTGTGTCGATTACATTTATGTGGTGTGGTCTAAAATACTCATATGGCTGACAAATCGTCTAAACACCGAAACATACAAGTGATGAAGGCTAAACAAAAAAGTCTGCCTGACATGATATAATTATCAATCCGGAAATCCGGGTTGACCTCAAAGCTGACTGCCAAGCGAGTAAAGTCTGGAAATGAAAGTATTCACTTCATTAGCAATCAAGACACTGTTATATAGGATTTTGGGAGTGAAACGATTAACGAGCGATGAAGAGTTCATTGACCTCTGAAAGTGAAACGGGTTAGTGAGCGATTCCAAAAAAATGAAGCCTCTCTTTGAACACCTACTGCTTAACCCCTTCGCTGCTAGTGATCGCTAGAGAAACCACTGCAAACTGACCGACATTCGCGTGAAGTGCAACACAGTCTACGTAAATGGGACAAGAGTAGGTATGAAGAAGCACCGGACTAACAAGAGACATAAATCCTCATGAACTCCCGCGACTGCGGGGGCGCATGAGGGTTTATGTCTCTTGCATCCGGGTAGCCGCGGTTCGCCTTGCCCGAGATTAACCCCAATGTCGTGTTGTAGACTACCGGTGGCAGCCTGCACAGAGACGGGTTAACGTACAATTTAAGAACCGGTGGCAGCCTGCACAGAGACGGGTTAACGTACAATTTAAGAACCGGTGGCAGCCTGCACAGAGACGGGTTAACGTACAATTTAAGAACCTTCTGCCTTCTCACTGGAAGAGGAAGCCCAGTAAGTTTTCGGACGCAGTGGGCCCAGCGCACACTGAGCCGTGCGCAGGCCGACTGCGTCCCTCAGCGGCGCCGAGCACTTTTTGCTTACACTCTGAGGGTTAATGAGCGATCATCTTCCCCAGCCTAACTACCGGTTTGTCCAGCAATGGAAGGAGATTAGTCACGGAACGAAGAGACAATTACCGGACAATGGCTAGGGACTGGGGCGAATCAAATGACCATGCAGGAGGGACCGACGGACCCCGCATGCATATCCGTCGCCACCTGCAAGAGGCATAGGTTCACATGGGACCCTAGCGGCTGCCAGGGGCTTTTGAGAATCTACGCCTCTTGCTGACCATCATCAATATCGGTTGCCGGGCCAAGAACAAAAACAAAAAACAAAAAACAAAAAAACCCAACCCAAAAACTTGAATTACCGACAATGCTTTACAGTGGGCAGTTGCAGTCAAATGACTACTCATGAGCATGCCGGGTCTTCATAAACGACCACTTCTTCATGAAATTATCATCGCGAACAAAAGGTCCTCGGGCTTACGTCAGCCGTAGTGGGACCGCGCACAGCGGGCCCGCTGCTGCCGACGTCGGCCCGAATACCTTTGCTTACTTGGCGCTCACATTAGCAAGAGGCTTAGATGCTTGAGCCCTTGCATTTGCCTCTGCTTCTTGCCTTTTGCACGATCAGTGCCGGTGGACACCAGTTGTTCCTCTGGTGCAGAGTGTTGTTTCGGGTTAAGCCGTCGACTGCGAGGGAAATTATTCATTATATAACAGCGAAGAAGGGTGTAATAATACGGTGTCCACTCTGCCCACAGGTCCAGGAAACCTAAAAAAAAAAAAAAAAAAAAAAAAAAAAAAAAAAAAACACCCCTGACAGCAGCTTTTCTATGTGAAAAGAATTTATCATTTCATGCCCCAGGACAAAGGAGCGGCTGTCGGTTAAATATGTGTGCACGTTTCTCGACCTGTGATCTGTCTGGAAGCTAGGCTATAAAATTTATCTACATAGACATGCACACACTGGTTGACCTAAAGGTCAAGGTCAAGGTAAGATCTTTCTTCGAACGATGCGCATGCCTGCCACAGGAAGGCAAGAGACAGTAAGTCGATTTTTGTGAACAGCGAAGCTTTCATTTTAATACAATGAAACTCTAGCTTTTCACAACAATGGACTTACTGTCTTTTGCCTTCCTAGTGTAAATGGGCTCTAGAAGCAAGACGTAAAAAGTCTCATGAGTTCCTTCATCAATTTCTCTCTGTCAGAATGTAAGAATAGGATATGAGCCTCTGCAGCCTGCAATGGCTTATGACAGTCCATGTCTCTTGCAGATCTGGATAAGAGCCCCCAGTGCAGTAAGCGAAAGGCCCTTCAGCCGACGTCAGCCACAGTGGGCCCGCGCACAGTCGTGCGCGGGCACACTGCGGCCGACGTCGGCCCCAGAGACCTTTGCTTTCTGGGCGTGTTTTTTTCTTTTTAAGTGAGTCATCCACAGCAGAAAGTGTAATACTTTTTTCTAATTGAAAGCTTCGCGAAACGATTGAATCCGTTACAAGAGTAGATGAGTATTTTTTATTTAGAATACAGGTATGTACAAAAGCAGATCTCATGTCAGGTCAGATCCGATTTACCTGAGATTGCTTCCTTTCTCAGGAAGGCATTGACGTGCATTAAGAACATGCCAAAGAAAAGGTATAGGCAGGTGTTTATTTCAGATTAATCGGAAGAGCTTTCTTCTACGAATCGCGCCGTACAAAGATGGATTACCTGTGAAAGGACAGGCGTGCGCGTTTATTCCTGTCATTACCGGAACTGTTTTCCTTTGCAATACGCATGTATCCAGACGCGCTTCCACTTCCTGTCTACAATGTAGACTGTATTAAAAAAAAAACATTTTTCATCGTGGACGCTAATTACCTACGAACTGCTTCCGTTGCATGAAGTAACCCTTCGCTACCAGGAAAATGCGAAGGCCACCCATCTGC
Organism: Semisulcospira habei; assembly: GCA_036245525.1. NCBI lineage: Eukaryota > Metazoa > Mollusca > Gastropoda > Semisulcospiridae > Semisulcospira > Semisulcospira habei. The sequence goes on along the minus strand of BTPG01000002.1, from coordinate 257,267,263 downwards.
AAGAGGCAAAGAACATCATGAGTCTCTGCAGATGGGGGAGCTCGTGATGTTCTTTGTCTCTTGCTGGCCGCATTGATTTCAGTGTTGCTCAGTCGAAGAGAGTAGGTGTGTGTTAGTCCGTGAAGTGTTCATATACCACACACTCCCACCCCAAGCTGACTGTCGTAATGTATTTGTCGTACCGGAGTCACTGTCTAATGCGTGCGCATGCGTGCGCGAGTTGTGAGTGCGCGCTTAGAGTTATAATTATTATAAGATAAGCGCATTATAAATACCGTAATTATTATTATTATTATTAGATACGTAAGCCGTGGCCTGCGGTAATGAAGGCCAAGCAGAAAATATGCGAAAATAGTATTCAATTTTGGCGGATTGACGTTAATGTGCTGAATACTTCCGCCGCTTGCGGAACAGGTGTGTGTATTTTCCGAAGCAGTTTTAATCATTGATGCTTCCATTAATGGGTAGAATTAGTCATTAATTTAGACTATATAAGTGCAATTACCTTCGAAACAGCGTACTAAATGCTTCCTGCTTAAGAGCAGGAACATGTATTACAGCTTTCACTGCCGAGAAAAATTGAACAGCATTACTGAATCTCAAGAGGTATAGATCCTCATGAGAATCTATGCCTCTTGATGAAAACACGTTTTATAGGTGTAACAGAGCGAACCAGATGTTCCTCTGTGTACATAGACCGATAGCACTTATGTCCATTGCTTCTCGGATTTCACTCTTGTCGACTGCTAGCGATAACGTGTGCCGCTCGCGGTGCCTTGCCAAACGCAGCGTTAGGAATTGTGTACGCGATAGCGCAGTGTACGTGTTGTGTTTCTTTTATATTTTTGACCGTGTGTATTGTAGCCAAACGGCTACAACACCATTTGCTTAGTATTTAGCATGGTTAGATTTGGCCCAGCTAATAGTTTGTAATGATGTATATGTCTTTTGATTAACTGTAACCTATCATGGCGATAATTGTGATTTAGTAGCCTTTTGATTTTCTGTGGCCATTCGGCTGAGACCGCTTTAAAAAACTGATGAATATAAATTTTTCACTAGCAGCCCGTAACCCCAAACTCTGGTAAAATGTCCTAACTTTTCTATTCAAAATTATTATTTCTGCATTATGTAGTTCAGAAGTTATTCTAGCTCTTAGGGCTGGCAAGAAACACAGATTTGCCATTTTTACTACCCCAGATCCCCGGAGACTTTAGCACTGACGCCTGAGACATCTTTTGCTCGGGGAGCGGGCGTGCGTCTATAAATAGGGCTGACCGCGTGGCACGTTTTCTTTTCTTCACCCAACGCGCGAGACCCAGTACCGCACTATAGTGACCGACTTAACTTCTGGCATCGGTGCCTTGGAGGCGGCTTCGGAATCTAACTTATTCGCCCTAAACTGTGTGGGTTTTGGAGACACTGTAAGTACTGAGTTTTCATATCGTACTTTTGTGCATTATTTTGTTGTTGTTGTTGCACTATTTGATGATATTGCGATGTTGGATGTTTTGATGATTTTCTTGATCATGAGGTTGACATGTGTTGCCAGACCGGTCGGCATTAGCCATTTTGTGAGGCTAGCTCAGTTGATTCCGGCCATTTGTCTTCTGCTAGACGATTATCTACTCGGTAGTAAATTTCCATGTAATGCTGCAGTGTGGAAATTCAGTTGTACACAAACTTGTGTAACAATGTTGATGTGAAAGAGATGACGTATGTATTTTGCCTTAGAAAACTTAAGGTGTCAAAATGATGCGGCGGCGTTTAGTGTGCACGACCGGCACGTGGTCGGTTGTGACTAGGCGATAGTTTTGCTTTGGCGCATAACCGTGGGAGTAAAAGAGAGTGCACTTATGCCTCTAACTAAATGATTCGCTAAGTTTGGTCTTGCTGAAATGAATGGCAATCATGACAATTCATTACATTGTTTGTATTGTGGATGCACCATAATGCGCGTATTTTCTTTAGTGTTCATTTAATGCTATTCATTACTTTTTGATTGTTTAGTTGTTGTTGCTGTGGTAGAGATTTAAAGTATTTCATGGTTATGATGATCTTTCTTTTATTTAGTTCTATGTTCTGTTGATTCTTTCCTTGCCTGTCACTTATCTAGGGAGGGCGGCCTTTGTGGTGATGTTCCCGCGCTGGTGACGTCACTCACGGCTGACTCTCTTAGCCACCATGTTTGTTTTGATTTCAGTTTGGACTTGCGCTTAAGTTGTTTACACGTTGTTATGTCTTACCGTGCCTAGCCACGGACTGAGTGACTGGTTGATGGATTGATTGGTTGATTCATTCAGTCAGTCACTCATTTCATTCATTTAGTCATTTGTTCATAGGTCTTTTTTAAAAATTTATTTTGACTATTGTCATTATTTGCTTCCTATTTTATGTGACTAGGTATTTCACTTGACATAGTACTTAGGCTTGGTGCATGAGCCTGTGTGACGGCAAGCAATACAGGTCATCTCCGTTATGCGACCTCCGGGTCATTGTTCACTACTATGTGTAATAAGTGTAGCCGTTGAGTGACTGCAAGAAATACAGGACATCTCTGTCATGCGACCTCAAGGGTCATTATTCACTACTATTAAACTTAAAGATACCTTGTAGTCATATTAAGTGGACCATGCATTTATTTATTTCATGGTGACATTCATGAGGTTATATTTGAATAGATCTACTTAATTCTAGGCTATCTTATGTTACATGCACATAATTCCCCTTCATGTACACATGTTTTCTGTCTGTCTTTCCTCTTCGTCATGAATGAATGCAGTGCGTGTAGATGTTTGCGTTCTTTGTTGACGTTCAATGTGTGCGCTTGTGTCTGCGGTGCAAATGTAAATAGACAGAGTGAATGATGAGTTGTGTGTATGTCCTTATACCGCAGTTGATGGTAAGTTGGTTGTATTGTGAGTTCACTTTGTGTCATGTTCACACATTACTTCTTTCTCCTTTACACTAGTTTTCTTCCATTTACCATTCATTAGCGCTTAGTCACATAATTACTTTACTGCTAGCATGGCATCTTATTAATTTTGTATTTTACTTTTGCTATGTTACTCATAGCACTTACGCATTCATTCTGATGTGGTCTGACCTGTTAGGGAGGCCCCGGTCGGAGTGACTTATTTGCGTGTTCGCCTTACCAGGTCTGACTGCATAGCGGACTTGCGTATAGGTACTCTGCTTTATTCTTTGACTTGTGCTTTGCATGACTTTGTAGTTCAGTCGTATTGTGACTTATTTATTTTTCATTGTATTTACTGTCAGGTATATTACTACACATTCTAAATGTTACACGACCATCACATTGATTTTATCAGAGTGTTTTCAAAGTGTTTTAAGTTCACTGCATCATGATGATGTATGCCTTAGTTTAGTTATGTGCCTTGTTAATTGTGTTCTTGGCACCATTACTGATTACCTGTTTGTTTATTCCACAGGTACTGCTTTCTGATTTCTGTTCTGCTTTCTGCGTTCTGGTGTAATTAAAGAAAACTCAACATCAGTCAACGCGTCTCAGAGTCATTAAGCCCAACCATCGAAATTCTCCATCATCCACGTACCTCACACCATTACAAAGGTGTTTTTTTCACAGCTGGTGATCTTTGACGTTGAAGTTAGAATGATTTCATAAACGCAGTCTGTATCAATCGAGCAATGAAGGGGTTAATATAACACGTTATCTAAGCAGGTTTAATACTCGATACTGAAGATATATAACCACGCGCCCCCTCTAACTGTAAAAAGAGAATGCAGGTGGGGAAATGATAAGGTGGGAACTTGTAGTTAATTAGTTATTTCATTTTTTTCGGAGCATGTTTCATCTTCATGTCTCTTTCTATAGAGAAAGAGTAAAGAAAGAAAGATACACACAAAGGCAGTGACGAAAAAAAGTAGGGGGAGGGGTGGTGTGTAATAATAATAATAATAATAAAGGTAATTTGTATAGCGCATAATCACCAAGGTGCTCTAGGCGGTTTACAATCACAGTAATGAAACACAAAGCAAAATACAAAAACAAGCACATACAACAACAAAAAAATACATTGATTTACAAGGAGCAGAAAACTCACTCACACACACACACACACACACACACACACACACACACACACACACACACACACACACACACACACACACACACACACACACACACATGATGAGCCGGCAGACTGGTGTGTGTGTGTGTGTGGGGGGGGGGGGGGGGCACGTTCCTCTCCCCCCCCCCCCCCCACACACACACACTTTCTCAATGAAAAGAAGTGTTCCTATTCCACTGAAAGAAAGACAGAAGCTATGAAAAAAGCACGCAAACATACGCAAAAAACAAATCACTCTCAGCAAGGAACTAAACAAACCATTAATCCCGACCCACCAGAAACCTCAATTCAACCAGCTCCGCTTCACCCCACTACACACCCACCCCACTACACACCCATCCCACATCATCAAAATCATCATCATCATCATCATCTTCATCATCATCATCAGTCCGGTCCTTTTTATGATCGACGTTCGTAATAATGTACCCACTGAGGCGAAGATGGCATGCAGTGAAACAGCCACTCCAAACAGCAACATGAAAATCCACACAGCAGTAACTTTAGGTTTTACAATATTTGTCCCCACTCCACAAGATATACGATCCAGCAAACTACTCTGATCTATGTACATTCATTTCACAAGTGCGTGTACTTAACGGCCCAAGCAAGGCCTTTTTAGTAGCATCTGTCGCACTGTTTAAACAATGTACGTTAACGAAATGTATCTGCAAGAGGCATAGATTCTCATGAGTCCCTGCATCTGCAAGGGCGCATGAGAATCTATGCCTCTTGCTTATATCTGCCACAGACCATTTTTTCTCTGAAGGAGGGACTCCAAGAAGTCGTCAAGGCGTAGCACAATGATCAGCGGCTCATGAGAATCAGTGTTGCCTGCAGGTCAGTGTTGATCGGTGCCATTTATACTTATTTCAAATTATCTGGCAGAGGAACTGTATTGACAATAGATTGTATCGGGTTTTTTCTGTATCGTCTATGCGCGGCCGTTATTCTCTGTGTCGTCCGTCTGAGTGGAATCTCTTTGCGAAATGGACTGATCCCCAATTACTTGCTGTGTTCCGAACACAGGAAAAGCCTTCAGGACTTTAACTCATTCGAGACGCGCCGCATCCGGATGCGCGGATTAAGCCGCGTATCCGGATGCGGGACGTCTCGAATGTGGTAACTCTTTCACTGCCATTGAATGCAGATTGCGTTTTTGAAATCGTTCAATTCAGCGTCAAGGATCCCCTGCTGTCAAAGAAACATGGACGAAAAGTGGTTTCAGCAAGAGGCATAGAACCTCATGAGCCCCCGCAACTGCGGGGGCTCATGAGGATCTATACATCTTGCAGTTGGGTGGTATTCATTTTTTTTTATCGGCCGTGAAGGAGGTTAAGCGCGAGACTTGCAAACAGAAATGGCGATAAGCAGTAGTACGACACTGTCCCCTGAGCTTGTATCACCTGCATAAACGCTGACGAACAACTGCAAAATGGATTACATTTTCCATTGTAAACCCATTGCGTTTCGGTAGCTGCCGACAGGCCGAAAGGGTCAAGCACTAAGCGCTTAGTGGTCTGCCGCCAGAGAGGTTTCAAACGCGGCTCAGCCGTTGCAGTGCACTAAAACCGACTGATGTTTAGTGTAGCTCTTCACAAGCAATAGTTATTCCTTTCACATCCCCCCCCCCCCGCCCCCTCCCCCAAACGCGCGTAGAATTAAGGACAAGTACAACTTGTACAATACTTGTCCATTCTAAGAGTGTTTCTTTCTTTATTGGGAGTTCAGCATTAAATCTAACTAACTTAACTAACTAACTAACTAACTTCATTCGGATTGTTTTCACAGTCCGGCACAGGGTTAAACAATCTGAAAAAAAATAATGGCCAAGAGCCAATTACTGTCACAATAAACTCAGATAACGGTAAACTCCAGCTCAAATCAGCCAGAAGTGCGTCAGCCTGTGAAGCGCGATCCAAAAGTGCATGTACACTCAGAGGGTGTCCATACACCTTACACCATTGTCAGGTTAAGCATATGAATACGACAAACGTTATTAGTCTATAAATGGGAAATTGGTTCGCAGCGGATGAAAAACAAACATAAGACCATGATATTACTATCACAATTGTTGACTAACAACCGTAGTTGCCTACGGGGCAGGTGCGGGGGCTCATGAGGATCTATGCCTCTTGCTCACACCACTTTGAATCCGCGTTCCTGGGACATCGAGGGGTGGGTTTTATTTTTGGTCAGGTCTTGAATTAATGAAGATTGCAGAAACACAGTCTGCGTCAGCTGGTACTGCACGGCCGGGTTAATAAACACGGGTTGACAAACGTGGACTGTTCTTGCGTGGACGCTCAGTGTCACTGGATAGCAAAAACATAAAATCAGTGACCATACACTATGGGCAAATCAAATGATGCATAAAATGGCGTCACTCGTTACTATCAAAATAAACGCAGCCGGTTTATCAATTAACTCATTCAGTCCCGACACACGAGAGCAAGATATGGTTCGGCCATGATAGTTCAAGGGAGGTGCCAGAATAGCTTGGCGCCTTCTGCCACCACCCTTGAACCATTATGATCGACCTGTCTCCTAAAACGTAATGCAGTCCTCAGAGGACAACTCCAAAATGTGGGTATTTCGTACCTGGGACACAATGATTTAAGCACAGTTGTCAGCTGTGAGGGAACAATGCATTTGCCACATTGATTTTAACAGACGCGTAAGTATTTCAATGGGCACTCATTATTGTCACAGTGAGTGCTAAACGTTATTGCCACGACGTGCACAGATGGTTTGTTCATTATAAATAGGCTCGTAGTAGTTAACAGTTCAACTTGATTCAGTCAACTTCAGTTCGGTCAAGGTGATATCGCTGCGCTCCGAAAGGAGAACACGCGCTCCACTCCACCCATCGGAAATCTTCCCAGAGGTCCCAAATCACAAAGCAGCACACAAAGCTGTTGTAAATGATCGTGTTTCTTGTGTGCTGATTGGTGGTTTAAGATTTGTATTCAAAAGTGACCAAAAGGAATGCTGGTCCCAAATTTCGGGATCTCAATTTGATTATTGATAAATTTCAGGGAAGGAGAGGGGGGAGAGTGGGGGAGCGGGGACAGAGGGGAGGCACCACCTGACGATCCGGCTATGCCTCTTGCCGAATGGAATATCGTCTTGTACACTGCAAAGCTATATGTAACGTATCTCAAAACAGTCCTGTAAGTTACACACCTCAAGAGTTTTCAGAAGACATCAGGAGACCCGCAAGCGCCCACGCTGCTGCTGACGAAAATATCTCTGTGCTGGTCTGTGATTTTGGACATCACGGTTGGAAGCCGTGAGGTTCAAATCCACAGACCAGCACACATACATTCACTGATCTTAAAAAATAAAAAAATATTTTATAAAAAAAAATATCAATTTCCGTTCTTCTTACAGCAAAGCAGAGCTGAAGCCATGAATCCCCAAGGGGACTGATTGTTTCTGCTTTCACGCTAAGCGACCATCAAAGAGTGATGTAAATCCGAACGAGAAAGGACATTCAAATGGCACAAATCACGCATCCTTAATTTCCGATCACGAGCGCCTCACAATCAACAATCTCTGAAGTAACATCCACATCATTATAGCTCAAGCCCTTTGAAAGATATGCTGACGAGCAGTTCTCTGATTTGTTCAGAAATTACCCCCTTCCTTCACTGCCGAGAAAAACGGAGCACGATCCGATTTGCAAGAGGCATAGATCCTCATGAGCCCCCGCAGATGCGGGGGCTCATGAAGATCTATGCCTCTTGCTGACACCTTTTTGTATCTACGTTCCTTGGACGGCTTAGACTCCTTGGCGCTGAATTAAAAATCAAGCAAGTTTCAGCACCACAGTCTGAGTCCACTGGCAGCGACGGGGTTAACTGTATTACGTGGGGTGCGTCCTAGATTTTACCGCCGAATTTGACAACGTTTAACCCTTTCCTGCAGGAATCATAGCGACAAAAACCGCTACCCACAGCCACAGGGTTTACACGTAGAGTCCTAACGTCCACGTCCCAGCTACACATTGGACTGTTGGAAAAACACAACAAAGAGAGGAAACGTGAAATAAACCTGTGTTGTACTTGTCCTTTCTAATCGTGTTTCTTTCCTTGCTTTTTTTTTTTCTTTCTTCTTACACTCTTGACAGCCACCTTTTGACTCTGGATTCAACATTTGCAGGTTGTTATCTGATGACTGCATTACAATTCAAGAGACATACTGACCATGAAAGTTGAAGAGTGGTTCCAGAATAGCTATTCTGGGACCATCCTTCAGTTATCATGGTCGATCCTCTCTTCTTGTAGTACATCGGCAAGGCTGAATGTTTCAAAAATAGTTATGTTTCGTGGCACATCGTCGGCTCTCGTGTGACGCACATTACCACTGGAATGTAGCTTGGAATTTCCAATGCAGAAAATAATGCAATAAGGAAAGCCGCTATTCAGTGAACAATTTAACTTTTAAAATGACATCTTCATAGAATCTTCACACAAGCGCTTAATTTGTACTGTGTATATCAGCTACCAACAACACTTTTCCCTGCGTACTCCTGTACAATGTAACTTGAAATTGCAATCATCAGAAGGTGTCCGTAAGTGTATTCAGCGCGGCATCCGAAACAGAACTAATGACTTCTGAAACTCAGGCACGGTTCGGTCATGCGCTTAAAAATGACTCACTCCGCTTGAGGTGAACATCACTGAAATCACGAGTAAATGGCTTGGCCTCTACCAGCAAGAGGCGCAGATTCTCATGAGCCCCTGCGTTCGCAGGGCTCATGAAAATCTATGCCTCTTGCAGATGTACAACGGTGTCCATTACAGATCTCCGTTAGCCAACATTAGTATACAGTACCGAACCAAGTGGCGCCCAGTCTGTGAAAGTATTGACTGTCAAAAAACTGTGTTCATTTTCCGCTTGCAAATGTTTGTAAACCAGTCCTTCGTCAAACACTTTCCAGCTCCAAGAGTCACAGATTCACATGTGCTCCAGCATTCTGTCGATATCGCAACCGTATTCTTCAGATTTCAGAGTGCCGTAAAAGAGAAAGGACGGCAAATAATTCTGCGAGGCTGTCATGTCAGTCGAAAGCGGTCAGCGTTATCTGTCAAGTTCCTGGTATAATTTCTCTCGTGCAGATATGGCTGACAATTTTTTTTTTCTTCTGGCCTCCACAAAGGGTGCGAAAGCTGGATACGTGCGCTAAAGTGTTATCTCAAGCTGACGAAATATTTTATCACAAAGCGATGAACTCTGATCTGTACAACAGTGCATCCGTCTGCATGACAGAGGGAGGGTGTCAGTGATGCCTCTTGAATTGTATGTGGCGTAGAACTTCATGAGAGTCTGCAGTCTGCAAACTTGAAGTTGTATACCTCTGGATGACCTCATTTACGTTGGTCATCAGTCGTACTTGTCTTGCAGTTGGATCACGTTCGTTTTTTTTCTCGGCAGTCAGATTTTAAACATTCATCCCTGACACGCTACACACACACACACAAACACACACACGACACACACACACACACACACACACACACACACACACACACACACACACACACACACACACACACACACAAACACACACACACACACACACACACACACACCACAAAATAGATCGACAAGGCCAGATAGTTCAAGGGTGTTAATATAGCCGCTAAGCGGCTCATGAGTGTTTGCCAGTCAAGTGTATTTTCTTCGCGGAACCTATTCTGTCACACAATTTTTCTAACCGAACACCGACAAAGACAACACAAAATATCAACCAACAGTTTATCGGTGCCAAGCAACGACCGAAATCCCCTCTTCTGTTGCGCTTAACCCCTTTAGTGCCGAGATACGATGAAAACCAACCAACTGCAAGAGGCATAGATCCTCATGAGCCCCAGCAGCTTCTTTGCATATCCAGTTGACATCCGCGTTGCTCGCGTGGAGTGCATGTGTTGTAGGTGATTCAGTTTACGGATGGTTTGACGGCCATAATTTGTTGGCCACTGGTAATAACGGAATTATGAGACCACGATGACCGACTGTGTCAGAGGAACGTGGAGTTAACCTTATTTTGCTCAGTAAAAGGCGCAGCTACTCATGATCCCATAAAGAGCGACATAGGATTTTGTGAATCTTTGGCTTCTGCAGATGGATGATGCCGGCTGAATACTGCAGAGTCAGTCTCAAGGGCGGATCATTTACCTGAAAGAGCGAGGGGCGGGGGGCGGGGGAGGGGGCAGTCACTCAGTGTGGGTTTTTTAAAGGTGGGGGGGGGGGGGGGAGAGGAAGTGGGCGTGCGGCATTTTCCCTGTGAACGGAGGACCCAGAGAAAAGATCGCCATTACTCAGTGTGTTCGATCTCCAGCTTGCTCTGTCTTTTCAGCAGTGCGGTATCGTCACTAGCAGTCAGTTAAAGCATTAATTCCCTTTATTCTCTATTTTTCTTGTCTTTTTTTTATTTTATTTACTTTTTCTTTTTTTCAAAAGGGTCGTTTATGTAACCTCTGGAACCCTCAACCGCTTCCTATCCTTTAGTCGTGCCCTCCGATCCGCCACTGAATCTTCGGGACGACCCGGCGAAACGTTCAAAATCGCTAACCTTTAGAAAGAACTCCACCAAGGGCCGTAATTCACGTACACGGTGATCCCCCTTGACACCGCCGACAAAAGACAGATTAAACACGGGACGGAAGCCGGAGTGTGGTATCTTAGCCGTAGATTGAGTGGTAGTAGGTCTAGCGCTTTAAATGTTCCTTTCTCTAAGTAACACAGACGTAAAATTCTGAAAAATCCTTACAAATCACTATTTAACCCTTCACTGCCAGTGGACTGCGTGTTTGAAATCACTGTAGTCAACGTCAAAGATCCGGACTTTAAAGGCTACACAAGGGTTTCAGCAAAAGGCATAGATCCTCATGAGTCCCAGCAACTGCGGGGCTTATGAGGATCTATACCTCTTGCAGTTGGATGGTGATCAGTCTCTCGGCAGTAAAAGGGTTAAGTGGCCCCTGTGTTCAACAGTAAGCTCTAGCACCCCCCTCCTCCACCCCCCCTCGCAAACACACACACGCACGCACGCACACGCGCACACACACACACACACACGCACGCACGCACACACACACACACACACACACACACACTCAAGCTAGCTCGTATGGATCCTCCCCCCCCCCACCCCCCACCCCCACTACAACCCTAATCCATCGGCTTTATTTTTGCGTCAGACGGATGCTCAACTGACGACATCACAGAAAGGGTGTACTCCAACTAGGCTACCCTTTCTACCCGTGACGTAAGCTTTCTACAATTCCAGAACCTGAAAATACTCGGGATTCTTAATACATGTATAATTATCTTTAATATCAAGATAACTGCCGCTTGAGGCAAGCCCAACACAAATATTATGTGAAACCTACTGTGTTTTGCCTTCAATCTGAATTATAATTATGCGGAAAGTCCTGTTCTAGCTTTCAATGACCAACAAATTCTGATGAACAATATTCTGACTCCTAAAGCCGTGGCACCTTTTAGCCAGATCAGGATCGATAATGAATTGTTCAAGTGTGGTGCCAGAATAGCTTGGCGCCTCTAGGCGCCAAGCTATTCTGGCACAACCCTTCAAGTGACATGGTCAATTTGTCTGTAATAATTATAGTCTTCAGAAAAAAAGAAAAAGAAAAAAACCCACAACTTTGGTAATTTTGACATTGAATGTGTTAACCCTTTTGACCGTCGGTCAAGGTTATTCCAGCAGGAATCACTTTGACAAAAAAGCTATGCCGACAGCCAGAGGGTTTAGCAACTATCACTCTCAGCAAGGAATTGCACATTTTGATCGAGAAGCGGCGTGGATGTCGATTGATGCATCCTTCTGTAGGCTGTAGTGAGACTGGCGTTTCGACACTTCAAGAATTACCTGTACACACAAAACAAACATTAGGGAAGGTATTTTTGTGCCTCGAACATCTTCAACTCTCCTTTCGCGTGACAAACATCCATTTTCTTGGCTGTGTTCTGTAGAGCCGGCGCCCATTGAATCGAGAGTGATCCGACAGACGGGCACAACTTGCCGCAGTCACGGGATGTTCGTGTGTACAACAAGGTTTGGCGTGCAGCTTCTATACGCTGGTCTCGTCATATCTTTTCAGTACTTTTGTGTCTAATGACTTCAAACAATGTACGTCCAATTTTGCTGAAATATGAATCTGTGTGTAAGGAGATGACGGGGAAATGCAGAGAGCCCATGAAACCCCTTTCCACGAAGAACTTCTCTGTAAAGATTGCTTGAAACTAGCTCTTGCAGGTGCAGTTCAACTCATTCAAGACGCTCCTCATCAATAGTTGCAAAAGTGTCGTATAGCGTTGCCGGCTGCAATGCTATACGACACTTTTGCAGCTATTGATACGTGTCAACTTGAATGAGATAACCTCTCTTCGTCGGTTGTGCTATTTGTCGAGGTGATTCCTGCACTGATACTCTAACCTCCTGTCTTATTTGTCTGGACATTCAATGAATATTCTAGACGAGCGGTGTAACATGCGCATACTATTCTGAGATTGGACCGTACAGCTTAGGGTCATACGGTTCTAAATCAAAGACTAAGACATGATGTCGTCTGAGAAGAATGTATGGCTCAATTTGCAGAATTGACGTGTGATTACACATCATTTTATATATATATATATATATATATATATATATATATATATATATATATATATATATATATATATATATATATATATATATATAATATATATATATATGCAATCCTCACAATTTTGTTGCGTATGCTGATATTGAGAAATGCCGTGGCATAAGACCTCCACCGACCTCTTCTAATATTTTTTTATTTTTGTGCGTTGGTTTGTGGATCTCTGTTCCTCAAGCCAAAGGATCGAAAATAATAGACCAACAAACATTTAAGTTTTTACATTAAAATAATAATAATAATAATAATAATAATAATAATAAAAGCACTTTAGCAGCGAGTCACGGGTCTGAGTAGCCGGTTGATCAAGCTGAGTATCGACCTCCACGTACAAAAACTGTTCCTTTTTCTCCCGTACACGTCAGCTCTCCGCGGACCAAGAGAGGGTAACTTAGGCTCGAAAACCAGCAGTTACAGAGGCCAGAAGCGGGGGACCGCAATGGCTACCCACTGGTCACACCATTCAAATTAGCCTCAAAGACTTCCGCTTAGGGGACGTTACTCTCTTTAACCTATATGATGATATGAATGAGTCGCAGTAGCTGATTTTCTAGTTTATTTCTGCGGCCAACGGTCTTCTTTTATTGAGTATCGTATTTAAATAAGCAATGATTTCGACAATTAAAAACAAACGAACAAACAAACGTCCTGGTGACTGTGCAGTCTATCGTGTGTGCTTACAACTGGAGGCAGTAAGGTGCAAAATCACAGACCAGTACCGTCATTTGGGCACAGCAGTAGGATATGTCTTCTGTAATGAGATAGCGCTGGAAGGGAAATTGACGATATTATTGGATCTGGGCTCAGTTGCATGAGTCAGCTTAGTGCTGCACCAGCCAAAGCGGAGCACCTTGCTTAGTGGCTGGCGCAGGACTAAGCTCACTCACGCAACTGGTCCCAGGTGCCATAGCAGTTCACGTGTGCCAGCATGTTTTCAAAACATCTGTCTTCAGTACGGTTCTAGGCCGCAAGTTCCGCCTAAACTACAGATCAGCACACATATTGAGACTGCGTGGTCGTGTTCCGTGGCACGCACTTCTCTTCATCTTTCATCTGTTGGCCTTACAAAGTGTCTCGCTTGAGATTCTGTTTGAATAGGCGAGTCAAGACTGCAGGAGAAGGGTATTTAGTCGGGCTTCTTCTAATTCAGATTGAATCCACTAATATTGCCAGCCCCTCGGCTCTAATCCCTTCCACGTGCAAAAGGCAGCGAATGCATGTGTCCGTGCATCCGCAGGGACTCATGAGAATCTATGCCTCTTGCTTGCAGAAGTAAGTCACCGCGTCCGTTCAGATTCCTGGATTCCAGATTCTGTCCCTAAGCAGTGGGGAGGTTTTGGGGGTCAAAGCCTGTGCCTTCTGCTGCGAATTCTGGGACGTCTAGGCCGGAAGTGCTCCTCGTGTCACTTCCTGTTGTATACAAGGCGTCATTCTGTGCCTGACTCAGTCTCCCCATAAAGCGCCATGATTTCCTGCGTTTGAGAAGCAAAAACTCTGAGTAAACACGACCGATTCCGACCCGCAGTACGCATAGCTTTGCATGTCTCCTTGCAGCTGCTAGGCCGTTAGAATCTGTTCTTTTCCCAGAAGACTGGGCTGGCAGAGGAATTGTGCTTGTAAAGCGCGACTGAAGCGTCGAGGGTAGGGGGTGGGAGGGAGTGGGTTTGAGACGGCCGCTATATTGCGCGCGAAATAACAGATAACTACCGAGGATGGAACACTCTCATGTGTTCAGAAGCCAGAAGATTACTGTAGTGGATTATTTTCGGTGAAACCATTGAGTCGTACCGCGTCCGGATAAACGGCTTTATGCCGCTTATCCGGACGCGGCACATCTCGAATGAGTTAACCCTTTTTATCCTGATACACTAGTGCTTGAAATAAATTTCACTATGACAGTTCAAGGGTGCTGCCGAGCTAATCTGGCACCACCCTTGAACTAAAGTGGGTGATCTGTCACCTAATATGTAATGTAGCCTTCATAAGACACACAACACATTTTTAAAAAATCAGCTTCAGGATGTAATAGGTTGATCAGCTTCTTATCTTTCTTTCGGCGTATTCATGTCCACGTATTACATCATATACAGGTCAGCTTTAGTGTATCGCTACGCCCTGAAGCAGTCTAGTCAGGTCGCGTAACACCTTCGTTGTCGAGAGAAATAGATCACCACCCGACTGTACGAGGGATAGATCCTCATGAGCCCCCGCAAATGCAGGGGCTCATGAGGATCTATGCCTCTTGACGAAACATCTTTGTGTCCATGCTCCTTTGGCCGGTTGCATCTCTTTGTCGTTGAATGTTCAATGCGGATTTCAAAAACACAGTCTACGTCCGCTGGCCGTATAAAGAACTATTCGTGTTCGCATTTCCTTGAGCTACGTATATTGTTTCATGAAGTTAGTTGCATTTTAACACATTTCAGGAAACTGAGACCATCTCACTGCCGTGTCGTGTGAAGAAAAAAATCGGTAAGTAAAAGGTTCTCGGGCTGACATGAGCGAACGAAGGCCGACGTTGCCAGAAGACGTTGTTCCCTCACTGGGGGGAAGGGGGGGAGGGGGGGGGGGGGGGGAAGGGGGGGAGGGATGGGGTATCCACTTTGGAGCCAGATATGTGTGCGCGATATGCTTGATATCGCGGTATTGTGGTGCACGTAACCCACAGGCTGACCTGTATAACGAATCGAAGGGGCTCATGCGCACCAACGAAGAGATTCATTGATGCTGTAACCCGCTGATTCGATCAGGGAGATGGGTGAATGTCAGAATAAGAATGGATGCATGGCTGACGCAATGATATTGGCTCTGGACACAGCTTGTTGTTGTGGCCTTATAGATGTCAGACAGCTAAAGAAAATTTAGACCCATTGCCGAGCATATATATTGATCAAAGTGTATAGGCAGTGTGTAAAAATGTGCGCTGGTCTTTGAGTTTGGTCCTTATGGCTCTAGGGCGTCAAATTCAAAGTCACAGCACCAACACACATATAAGAAAATCCTCGACGTAAACAGTTTTTTTTTTTTAGGGGTTCCTGCATGCTATGTCTCCTGGTTGCTGAATGTCGATGGCAATCTCTAATGCTTGACCTGACTGAGGACCCCTGAGACCTTGGTGCCGCTTCAACGGTGCCTGATGAACCCCTTCACTGCCGAGAAAAAGTGAACGCGATCCAAATGCTGGAGCCCTAGATCCTCATGAGCTCCCGCGACTGCGGGAGCTCATGAGGATCTAGGCCTCTTGCTGAGAACAAGTGGTATCCATGTTCTTTGGATGGTTGTGGCTTTTGGTCGTTCAGTGGTCATCAATTTTATAAGCACAATATGCGTCTAGTGGGAGCAGGGAAGGGGCTAGCTTAGCTGCACGATGAGGCTTTCGGGGGGGGGGGGGGGGGGGGCACAGTTCTGATGGCTTAGAGCACAGGCATGGAATGATTGCTGTGTAATCGTTCGCCTCTAACACGGGTGGTAGAACTGAAATAGCACACACATTATTTCCCACTACCCTTGTTTTGAGGTGACAGACTGCAACGATCGCCCCATCTATGCTTGTCACGGTGGCTCAGAGGCAGTACACCCGTACGTGTGAGCCATCATGGTTGGTCCTACGGCCACGAGTACCGGTAGTGCTTTGCAGTACGTCTCAATTTTGCTGGCTGTGGAAGTGAGATACACCATGGATACTTAGTGGAGGAATGGTCATATGGTGGTGGCCTTACCTCGGAGTCCAGACACAGATTTTGCGTTGAATGTACACGTAACGCGCTCCCTCTGCGTGTACTGCTAAATGAAAAGGCTTACTAGGAACTGCACTGTACCAATTCTGTTTACATCTGAGTTCATTAGGCGGTAGAGGTGATGACGACTTTGGGTGATTCAGCCCAGAGCTGCTTGTAAATCATGTTTCGATCTTCAGTTACCTCATCGAAGGCCTCCCATCTACGAGAGTTACAGATCCACATCAGCCCCAGTACGTAGGGGTGGCTAACGGAAGAAACATGACTGCTCGCTCCATTTTGCATCAGTACATTTCTTCAGGGAGGTTGGGCCATCGAACGTTTAATGTGCCATGTCCCCTCAGTGGTCAGCCACATTTTGTGCCAGGCACTTGCCCAGATCAAGGAGAAGATGACAACATCAGTCCACAACCACAAGAAGTATGCAGGGGCTCATGAGAATCTATGCCTCTTGCAGATGAAATGTAGAGGATGAGGGCCCGGGTTGCTGGACTACGGCAAACAAGAGATGGTCAATGGGACTTCGTTCTAACTGGAAGCCTCGCCCAGATCGCCTTCCACTTCTTTCCTTTTCTGTCCTGCTTATGGTTTTGGGTTCAGTTTAGCCCTTCGATGCCGATGTTAAAGTGAACGTGATCTCACTGCAAGAGGCATAGATCTTCATGAGCCCCCGCGAGCATAGTACTTAGTGGCTTGCGCAGGGATTACGCTCTCTCGTGCATCTAATCATCTAAGCAGCTAAACTAACACCTTCAACTGAAAACAATTGGAGCCGACCTGGAGTCCGCAAAACGTATAGATTTATTGAACTGTACAGCCTCGCGAGAATCTATAGTAACTATCTTGCAGATTTGTTGATCAGGATGGGCAAAGAGCTATATGGAGTAGAACCTTCTTTGAGCAATCATCTTCATTTTGCACAAACAAGGGTCTTAAAATGAGAAGTCTTGAAGGACAAAAGAGTGTTACCTGTCATTAAAGACTATCATCTAAGTGTCTACAGCCATCTAAATAATGGTATTTAATATGACATTAATCCGTCCATGTTCGGTTACTTCGAGGGTTTCATCGTAGTATTGAGGTTCTATGAATATGATTATCAGCATTACGCGCCGACTGCACGGAGGTCTGACAATAATATGTTCCAGAGCACTACAAACAACAATGTAACCCGAAAAGTAACCCATGTTACATAAATGTTTCTGTCGTCAGACTTTATTTCTGTCTGCAACACAGGGGACGCGATTTTTTTAAACATAGGCTACTACCCTGGTCGCGCAAACGTGCTTGATATTTGCCGCTCAGTCGAATTTCAAAGCGGTGCTGCTTCTAAGTAGCCAGTGACAATTTCAGAATCTGTAGCAAGGAAGTGCGTATTTTTTTAAAACCAATTGAAGTGATATAACTTCTAAATTGTGAGGTCGGGGCTGTGTGGCAAACAACTGAATACCTTAGGTTTGATTTCGTAGATGAAGCATTTATTGTTTGCCTCTTTTGCCAACCACTACAGAGCTCATACACGCATTCAACAATGAATCGATTTTTTTCAGCAAACTAAAGAGGCACATTTTCTTTATTTACTTTGCTTTAGCTCTTGCTGCACGCGTGTCGTTTTTTAACCAATTTAGTCCCATGGGTGCCTTTCCCAAATTTTGGACGTGTTACTTAATGACTATGTACCTGTTGCAAGAGATGGCTTGACCATGATAATTCAAGAGTAGTGCCAGATTAGGTTGGCGCCTGAAGGCGCCAACCTAATCTGGCACTACCCTTGAATTATCATGGAAAATTTATCTCCTGCTGTACGGCGTTGAGGCTAAATGGGTTAAGCAGAATACGTTTTGACAATAGACACAATGGAAAGTTTACAGCTGTCTGAGTTCAAAGTTTGTATTGCGACGTATTTGATTAGCACTAGTGTAGTGAGCTCCCCGCTGGAGTCATGTCGAAGTAAGATACATTTCTTTTATTTACCACCATTTGATCTTTGTGTTTCCCTTTTATTCATGATGCAAGTTGTCGGATAGCTCTGATCTAAGAGTTCGGACGAAAGTTCTTAATTAGATTCGCGCGCGGTAACAAACTTATGGATTGACCAGCTGATAAAAATTACAGATATGCAATGGTTCTAGGAGGTAGACAATGGGGCATTAAACCCCATGCAATTTTTATGTGCTGACCAATCACAGTGTCGGTAAATGGACTGACTGCAAAACAATGACAGGTAATGTCTCATAAGGGTTCGGGCCTACGACGGTCGCATTGGGAGTGCGCAGAGCCGTGCGCGGGCCAACTGCGGCCATCGAGGGACCGAGGACGTTTGCTTAGAACAGGTTCTGCTGCTCTTCCTTCAGAAAATGACGTCTGCCGCTGTCGCTCTACATAAACCGCTCTAACGTTCTGTGTTCTTAACATTCAGCCCCTTGTGCATGCGGTCACTGTTACCACTGGTTGCACGCACAGTTAGGAGCACATTTTGACACTGCGACTCCGTCTTTCTTTCACAATGATTGAGCGTTTTTCTGATGTTTAGTTTAACCCATTTAACCCCACGGCAGCATTTCCAAATTTTGGAGGTGTCACCTAGCTACCCAAAGATGGATCGACCATGATAATTCAAGGGTAGTGCCAGATTAGCTCTGCGCCATCAGGCGCCCAGCTAATCTGGGGCTACTCTTGAATTACCATGGTCGATTTATCTGCTGCTATATTGCATCAGAGCTAAATAGGTTAAGGCCACCACCAAGAACCCGGGAACTTAAGAACAATTTTCTAGAACTATTCTAAAACAGACATGAATTTCTCAACACAACACACCAACATTCAAGAAGAATCGTACAGTTATCGAAAAGCTAGTCTCAAATACACCAGCAGTGAACAGTCATGGGCGATAATATACTAAGGGTCAAAACTTAAGGACCCCTTTTTATCGCAGACGCACCGACAACACCACACAAATAATGTAACAATCTTGAAGTCAGTACTTTGCTAATTTATTCAGTAACAATTTCATTTAACTTTTGAGTAAATCAAGCAATTGTAACAACAGCAGTACGTTAGAATGTTCACCCACCCCTCATTTGAAAAGTCACACAAGATTGGTCCAGTCAGTAGCGAGTGTACCCACCGTTTGCAGCCAAGCATTAAATGCAGCGTTGACGCATGGAGTTCACCAGGGTTCGGAGAACATGTTGTGGGATCGCTTCCCACTCTTGATGCAGGAACTGTCAGCTGGGGACGCCTTGAGGTGGGGGGGGGGGGGGGGGTTGCTGACTACACGTTGCCCCAGCAAGTCCCAGAGGTGCTCAAAGGGAGCCAGATCAGGTGAACGAGCTGGCCACTCCATCCTCATGATGCCCCGTTGCTCAAGGTACTCATCCACCACACGGGCGCGATGAGGTCGAGCGTTGTCGTCCTGCAGAACAGCATTGTCACCTATGGCTTGGAGAGCTGGCCGGATGAGGGGCTGCACAATCTCGTCCCGATAGCGCAGTCCAGTCAGGGTGTCTGGGATGACGTTGAGGGGGGTCCTGCCTTCCCTGCTGAAGAATACCCAGACCATGACTGAGCCTCCTCCGTAGCGATCCACCTCGTGGACGCATCCATCCGTGAATTTCTCGCCCTGGCGTCTCCAGACCCTCACCCTACCATGGTTGAATGACACAGTGAACCGTGACTCATCAGTAAACAGAACCGGAGTCCACTGGAGTCTGTTCCACCTCACATGTTGACGACACCAGGCAACCCGGGCTCTGCGATGAGCAGGAGTGAGGGGTATTCTCACTGCTGCTCTGCATGAAGCCAGGCCAATTTCACGCAGACGTCGGCAGACTGTGTTTCTGCTGACGTTAACGTTTGCTGTTGCATCAGTTGACGTCGCAGAGTGGTTGACGTGACATTTCGGTCAAGCAGAGCCGCCACACAGAGGTATCTGTCCTCCCCTCTGCTGGTGCAGCGCGGGCGTCCTGAGCAGGGTCGTCGTTCTGCCCTTCCAGTTTCTTGGAATCGTTCCAGCAGCCTCTAGATCACTGAATGGGACAACCCATGACGTCTCCCAACTTCTCATCCGAAAATTCCATCCTGCAGCCATGCTAGCGCCCGGCCTTGATCTACTGGCGTTAGGCTTCGTCATGGTGGCAAAGTTAGGAAAGTGACAATTATGCCCCTACTGTACCGGTATTTGTAGCGAAACAGAAGTGCTCAGTGTTCACGACTGACCCCTTTAGCACGTGCATCACGACTTTACCGAGTTTTCCCACTTGTCTGCATTTGGAACGCTTGCCAATATCGCACAGCTTTTCACAAAAACTGACGATGTTTCACGTGCATTTGACACGTTCGTGGAAATTGATGAATTGTTGTCTATTGTTCCCTTACAGTCGACTGTCTAAGGTCAACTTTTAACCCATTTGAATCGAAAGAACATTATATTTTATTAGCGTACTTGAGACGATAAACAATGACACAAAAAATGGGGTGGCCCTTAAGTTTTGACCATTAGTATAGCTCTCGTGATCAATGTAACATGGGCAGCTCGGCGCATAATCATGCATTAGGTGACGCATTTATCTTACTTTGCTGCAGCGGAGACGAAGGATCTACCGCAGAGGAATGATGACCCATTCAGCTCCGACACGCTACAAAAGGATGTGGATCGACCATAAATAATAGTTCAAGAGCAGTGCCCGGATAGCTTGGCGCCTCTTGGCGCCAAGCTATCCTGGCAC
The DNA here is from genome assembly GCA_036245525.1 of Semisulcospira habei. Lineage (NCBI taxonomy): Eukaryota > Metazoa > Mollusca > Gastropoda > Semisulcospiridae > Semisulcospira > Semisulcospira habei. Next base: position 257,245,988 of record BTPG01000002.1, on the reverse strand, counting down.
CGCCTTTGAACTTCCACGGTCGATCTATCTCCTGAGCCGTAATGCAGTTTTTCGATGAGAGTTTTCAGTTTTGGGTATTGCTAACCTGGGGTTCAATATGTTAATCCCAATCTGCCAACCAGCGGAAAATATGTCTCTCCATGTAACCATGTAGATACATGTAACCATAGATACTGTATCTGCGTCTTTGATGGAACCATCGCAGATACTGACACAGCCTGGTGACCTTTAATCTGACGTCCGTTAACCTTGTCTGATGGTCCGTTAACCTTGTCAGAATCACAGATGCGCGTAAGGCCAGCAAGAGTAGTAGATCATACCCCAGCCGCTACGGGCGTATGAGGATCTATGACCTTTGCAATCGGGTGAAATTCACTGGGTTATAAACGGCAGTGCGATGTTAGTCCGATTTCGCGTCGCGGTTCATTATCTTCATGTATCCATGTACAATGAACATTTCTTACGCTAATGAAACGCGTACCCAGCAACATGGCAACCGATTTCATGTAGTCTCGGGTCATGTATCCACGTACAGCGCAGCACTTGGTGCTACTGAAATGCGTACCTAACAAACTAGCGAAAGGTCCTCGGGCCGAGATCGGCAGCGGTTGGCCCGCGCACGTGCGCGGGCCAACCGCGACCGACGAGGGCCCGAGGACATTTTGCTCAAAGGGTAGAGAATCATGGAAGTGGCCCTGTGGTCTTGTAATCGCTTTCTAATAAGGGAGACGTCATCAGATCTTGAACTTTCTTTTTCACTGCTCGAAATCAAGTCACGCCGAGGTGCTAATGAAATTTCCGCTTTCTCGAGTACTTTTTCCTGCGCCGCTGTGAACAAGAATAAACAAGAAATTTAAAAAAGACAAGACACGACAAGAAATTTATGATAGTCAGTATTGTGAGTTTTAATATAGTCACATTCACACCTAACGACTTTTGCTACATAAGGAGGTGTCTGTAAAGATAGGTCAAGTACGTATCTGAAGAATAAGTCAGTATGACTCAAGACTGCGCAATTTGTTTAAACATAAAAGTAAGACCTGTTTGCTTGTCCTTTAAAATTTCTTTAACATTGTGAGATGCGTTAGCAAAATTTGTTTCACAAACTTGTGCATGCGTTTGTGTGTCGGTAGTGGTTTTACCCGCTATGATTCCTTCAGGAATCATCGCGACAAAACCCGCTACCGACACGCATAGGGTAAATTTATTTAATTATTTATTTATTTATTTATTTATTTTGTTACCCTCGTACCCCAAAACGGATGAACGGATACCGAATTTGAATTTGAATTTGAATGTCGGAGATGAATCGGTCTTAAATGTTGGTTAGATCGACGCCAGCTTAGCGCAGATCCGGGCATCTCCCGGTTTGGCATCCACAGACACAGTGCTAAATTGACTGTGAACTCGAACAGTAAAGAAATCCCAGAAATTGGTATATCCAGGGCCTGGCTTCACTGAGCTGTATGAGTGAGCTTTGTCCTGCCCAAGCCACAATATAGCGGAGCACCTCAAATTAGATGCTGAGTGATTTGCGGAGGATTTCAGATCACTCGTGCAACTGGCCCCTTGTTATGATTGCCAGTAGCAACGCATTTACAACAACAACGTTACATCCAGTCATCAGCACTAGTTCACCACTTCCCTTCCAGGAAACTACGAACACACGAACATCACCCCGCAACGGTAAAAGGTAAAAGTAAAAAATAAAGTATCCCGAGAAAACTGAATACCACCAAACTGCAAGAGACATAGATCCTCATGAGCGCCCTCAACTACCGGGGCTCATACAGATCTATGCCTCTTGCTGACACCAATTTGTAACCATGTGCCCTTGACTCTTCGGCGTTGAATTAACAGAGATTTCATAGAAAACAACAGTCTGCGTCGACCGGCAGTTATCGGGCTAATCTCGTCTGTAAAACACTCGCTGTACTGGGGCCGGGGAAAACTCCCACATCTACGTCTACGACAACATGTCAATATATGCGTGCTGGTCTGTAATTTTGGACCTTACGGCTTCCATCCGTAAAGTCCAAAATTACATACCAAAACACAATTACATTTTCCTTCAGGAACAAACATAAGAGGCTGTGATACCAAAATCTCGCTTGGCTTAAAGTTTACAGTAAAAACATGTTCCGCGCCCGTGCGTTAGATATGGCTTGGCTTGACTTCGCGAACGAAGATTTTATAGGAGTTTCCCACGACGTCTGCAGGCTTGTTCGTGGCTGCGGAGGCCAATCCGAGACAGGCAGGTTCGACCGCAGTGGCTGCAGGGGAAGGTATGGCCGGGGTTCTGAGCTGCGGCATCTCTGTTTTTTCTCCTGAGCCGCTTGTCCTTAAGGCTAGCTCTGTGAGAGTCCTCAAAGGAGACAGCTGCCTTGTAAATGGTGGAGCGCCAGGTGTCACGGTCCGCAGCAAGCGAAGACCACTGGTGGTGGTCGATTTGGCAGGCACTAAGTGACTTCTTGAGACAGTCTTTGTATCTCTTCTTTGGTGCCCCTCTGTCACGGTGTCCAGTAGCAAGCTCGCCGAACAGGGTGATCTTTGGTAGGCGATGATCCTCCATCCTGGAGACATGCCCCGCCCAGCGGAGCTGTGTCCGCAGCAGCAAAGCCTCGATGCTCACAGTTTCAGCCTGTTCAAGGACCTCGACGTTGGTGACATAGTCACTCCAGTGAATGCCCAGGATGGTACGCAGGCAGCGCTGGTGAAAGCGTTCGAGGAGTAGTAGTTGGCTGCGGTAGAGGGCCCAGGACTCGGAACCATACAGCAGGGTGGTGAGGACCACAGCTCTGTACACGCTGATCTTGGTGCCTGTTTTCAGCTGTTGATTGTGCCACACCCGCTTGAAAAGTCGCCCGAAAGCGCTGTTCGCTTTTGCCAGCCTGCTGTCAAGCTCCTTGTCCAGCTTGGCGTCCGACGTGATAATGCAGCCAAGGTAAGTAAACTGGTGCACTGACTTTAGTTCAGACTCGCCAATGGAGATGTGAGGAGGGCGATACACTGTCTTGGGTGCCGGCTGATGGAGGACCTCTGTCTTTTTCAGACTGACCTCGAGTCCAAAGAGCTGGGCAGCATCTGCGAAGCAAGACGTGATGCGCTGCAGGGCTCTCTCTGTGTGTGCAACGAGGGCAGCATCATCAGCAAAAAGCAGCTCACGAATCAGTTGGTCTAGGGTTTTCGTGTGGGCCTGCAGTCGTCTGAGGTTGAACAGGCTGCCATCGAGACAATACCTGATGTACACTGCATCGTCATCATCGAGGTCCACTGTGGCCTGCTTCAACATCATGCTAAAAAAGATGGTGAAGAGGGTCGGTGCCAGCACGCAGCCCTGCTTTACGCCGTTGAGAATAGGGAATGGTTCTGAGAGGTCATTGTTGAGTCTGACCTGGCCTTGCTGGTCCTCGTGTAGCTGGACAATCATGTTGAGGAACTTTGGGGGACAGCCAAGTCGCTCCAGGATCTGCCACATGCCTTGCCTGCTCACAGTGTCGAACGCTTTTGTTAGGTCGACAAATGTTATGTACAGCGCTTTGTTCTGCTCGCGGCACTTCTCCTGTAGCTGTCTCAGCACAAAGACCATATCGGTGGTGCTCCTGTTTGCTCTGAAGCCACACTGGCCCTCTGGGAGTTGGTCTTCAGCGATGGCAGGTACCAGCCGATTCAGGAGCAGCCTTGCAAGGATTTTCCCAGCAATGGACAGCAGGGTAATTCCCCGATAGTTGGAACAGTCAGACTTCTCGCCTTTGTTCTTGTACAGGGTGATAACGACTGCATCACGGAGATCTTTTGGTAGTGTTCCTTCCTCCCAGCAGCAGAGAAAGAGGTCATGGAGCTTGTTGTGCAGTGCTGTGCCTCCATGTTTCCAGATCTCTGGCGGTATTCCATCAATGCCTGCTGCTTTGCCACTCTTGAGCTGGTGGATGGCTGTGAGGGTCTCTTCAGCGGTGGGCGGTTCGTCCAACTCAACCTTTACTGGGAGGTGTGGGATTTGTAGGACCACTGCTTCTTGAACAGTGCGCTCAGCGCTGAAGAGGCTCTGAAAGTATTCCGACCAGCGGTTCAAGATGGAGGTATTATCTGTGAGGAGTGCCTGGCCATTCGCGCTTCGCAGGGGACTTTGTACCAGGTGCCTGGGGCCATACACTGCTTTCAGTGCTTCGTAGAAGCCCCTGTAGTCACCATTGTCAGCACAAAGCTGGGTCCTCTGTGCAAGTCTGGTCCACCACTCATTCTGGAGATCTCTGAGCTTGCGCTGGAGACTGCTGCAGACGAGGCGGAAGGCAGACTTCTTCACAGGGCAGGAAGGCTGGGCTAGGTGGGCCTGATGGGCGGCTCTTTTTTTTGCTAGGTGTTCCTGGATCTCTACATCGTTTTCGTCAAACCAGTCTTTGTTCTTCTTTCTGGCGAAACCCAAGACTTCTGCAGAGGATTTTGCAATAGCAGTTTTCAGTTGTTCCCAAAGTGTTTCAGGGGAGGAGTCTACTGGGTCCGCTGTGTCTTTGAGCCTGCGCTGTAAATCTGTCTGAAAGGCGGCTTTCACATCGTCACGCTGAAGGCTGGCAACATCAAGCTTTTTCTTGGGGGGCCCCCATTTCTTGGGTTTTGGCCTGAAGTGGAGCCTGAGTTTGCAGCGGACAAGGCGGTGGTCAGTGTGGCACTCTGCGCTGGGCATCACTCTGGTGAGGAGGACGTCACTGCGGTCCCTCTGACGCACTAGGACATAGTCGATAAGGTGCCAGTGTTTGGAGCGAGGATGCATCCAGGTGGTCTTTCGACTGTCCTTTTGCTGAAAAGTAGTGTTGGTGATGACCAGTTGCTGCTCCGCACAGAACTCCAACAGTAGGCGGCCATTGTCATTGCAGTTCCCCACGCCATGCTTGCCGAGGACTCCTTTCCAGGCTTCAGAGTCCTGGCCCACTCTGGCGTTGAAGTCGCCAAGGATGATGACTTTGTCGTCTGCAGGGGTACTCTGTAGGAGGCTGCGCAGGTCAGTGTAAAACTTGTCCTTTTCAGCAGGCTCTGCCAGGAGGGTTGGGGAGTACACACTGAGAAGGGTGACGTGTTGCTGGTGTCTCAGTGGGAGGCGCATGGACATGATGCGGTCTGAGTGGCCCGTTGGTAGGTTTTCCAGCTTAGTCGCAATGGATGTCTTGACCATGAAACCCACGCCTGAGAGCCGTCTTTCTGATGCAGGCCTGCCTGACCAGTAGAGGGTGTACCCAGCACCAAGTTCTTGGAGGCTGCCTTCGTCCGGAAGGCGTACTTCGCTGAGCGCGGCGATGTCGATGTTTAACCTCCGCAATTCATGGGCAATGAGGGCGGAGCGACGTTCAGGGCGTCCGCTGTCTGCTTTGTCGAGCATGGTTCGGACGTTCCAGCATGCTACGTTGAGTCCGGTCGTGGTCGTCATGAGAGTGGATCCGTTATTCTTTCTTGTTTTTTGACCGCAGGAGAAGATGCCCGTTGACCGCGGCTAGCCAACTGGGGTTACGAGGGGACGAGCTTTGGTTAGGCCACCTTTTCTAGGCCCCTCTCCGTGTGGAGCAAGCAGTGCTGTCCCTAGAGAAGGCTGCTTGGTCGTCCAGGGTGTGCCGAGTGATGTTATCATCCCCAGGTCAACATCAGGCGACCAATATCCTGAACCGCCTGCATGCAGGTTTGAGACTGCGGCTTCCAGTGACATCTTTCACCTGCCGTTTCGCCCCTCGCCCGTCGCTACAGGACTTGGAATGGTCAGTGTCATGGTCCGTGGACGTTTCCTAAAGCCTGCGCGGTGGAGCTTTTTGGTGGAGTGCAGTGTGCGCAGTACTGGCCCCACCCTTTAAACCCTTGGTTCATCTGCCATGGCCTAGCAAGCTGGGACGATGGCATCGAGGTCCTCGGGTCGTAGGTTTTATATCAGACTGTCCTTGTCCTAGTCTCTGGTTCAAAAGCCTTCCCCGGAGACACGGGGGCTTTGATGTCAGGGGTTTCCTCCCTTAGCCTTTCCGCAGCCAAGCGGCCAGGCCTGCAAGGCAGCAGGCGACTCGTGGAGGGCGGGGTCGTCTATGTCCCGTGACAAATGGTACGTTGCTCCTCAGTGTTAAGCAGACCAATAAAAATCACCAATAAATGCTGATAATTTGCCGCAGCCATGGTCTGTGAAAAAATGAGCTTTTGCGTTCGTTAGGTGACTGCATGTTTACCCAATACTTTTATAAACGTGAGTATGATTTGCGAGATTAGTTTGTTCGCTATTGACTTGCCAAGCAGTAAAGATGTGTCCTTTCTTCTTCCGTTCTGAGTGCTTTGCCATTTACAAGAAATTGACACATGGGGCGTTTGCATAGGCACAGGCAATTGATTGTCGATAATAATGAGGAAAGAGCTGGTGCAGTTAGTTCCCCCCCACCCACCACCCACCACCCCCACCCCCACCCCCACCCGCTCAACAACAACAACAACAATTAATTAATTGATTAATTAATAATTAAAAAACAAAACAAACCAAAAACAAAGCATACAAAAAACAACTACAAACACAAAATGCTCCCAACTTCCCCCTAAAAATTAAATAAATAAATACATAACCCTTTGGCTGTCGATAACGCTTCTCGCGATGATTTTTACAGGAATCACAGCGAAAATCAGCGCTACCTTCAGCCAAACTGTTAACTCATTGTCGAACATAAAAACAATTGCCAGATGCAAGTGGCACGGATTGCGAAAACTTCAAATGTTTTATTATTGAATTCGCACTGCTCATACGAGTATAAACCCAATGCGCAAAAGGCCATTGGGCCGACGTCGTGAGCGGCCAACTTCGGCCGACGTCGGCCCGATGGCGGTTTGCGCATTGGGAAGTGTCTTTCAAAAAGTTATTGCTTGAGGTTGATGCTACCAGGATTTTCCCCCTGAGATGCCTGTAACATCTCGCCTCATCGGAAATGCAAGCATCTTGATCAAAGACGTTCATCGAACCACTGAGGTGCATTTAGTGTCTGCATACACAATGATGGATTTTCCTCAGACAGCTATGATGTTCTAATGTAGTGCAGACTTAATATGTGGTAGCACTTTGATCTTTGTAGACGCTGTGGACTTTGCATTCTCCAGATTATACCACTACATGATGTTGTTTCCTATGAGAAGCAGAGGTTTCCGATTAAGAAGTGTTCATTGCTGTGAACAGCAAGAGGTATTCTTGAAAGTCTCATGAGGCGATGTTGCCTGCGACTGCAGATCAGATGCTCATGATAATCTATGATTCTGTACTGACTTGTCGTAAGGGGCTGAGTGATTGGTGACTGCTGCACAGTCCATTATACAAAAGGCCATCGGGCGCGGGCCCGCTGCGGTCGACTTCGGCCCGATGGCCTTTGCTTACTGGGAATCTGGGAATGGACTTTTTTTTTTACATAAACCTTTTACGTATTGGGTATGGAGATATGTATACAATATACTTTTCGCGCAGTAGCGCTTTGATCTTAGGAGTTCTAGGATGTGGCAGACGTCTTGTGTTTTGTTTGATGAACTTAACTCATTCAGCTCAGAGACACCACAGCAAGACATAGCTCGAGCTTGATAGTTCAAGGGTAGTGCCAGAATAGCTTAGCGCCGATAGGCGCCAAGCTATTCTGGCACCGCCCTTGAACTATCATGCTCGATCCCTCTCTAGAAT
>BTPG01000002.1:257220819-257233319 GCA_036245525.1 Semisulcospira habei | reverse complement strand
CTCCTTCACTGGCTCCCCATCCCCCAACGCATTCAATACAAGATTCTGTCTCTCTGCTACAAATCTCTGAACAACTACGCTCCTGCCTATCTCTCTAACTTACTTCACCCCTACACTCCTTCCCGCTCCCTCCGCTCCGCCTCCGACCCTCTCCGCCTCCACATCCCCCGCACCAAACTGAGCATTTTCGGCCCCCGCTCCTTCTCTGTATATGGTTCTCCCACCTGGAACACGCTCCCACTCTCTCTCCGTCAGAAACACTCTCTCGCCTCCTTCCAGTCCGCCCTCAAAACTCACCTCTTTCAGCAGTTCTAGCACTAATCACCACACTCCCCTCCCTAAGCTGACTGTCGTAATGTATTTGTGGTACGTGTGTCGTTGTCTAAAGCGTGCGCATGCGTACGCTAGCTGTGAGTGCGCGCTTAGAGTTATAATTATTATAATATAAGCGCATTATAAATACCGTAATTATTATTATTAATTATTATCTACGTACAGAAAGCAAAGCTTGCAGATAGTTATGGCTGCGAAAATAAGTGTTTAAAAAGACCTTTCTTGAAACATGATACCGTTGGAGTGGTCTTCATGTGGGATGGAAGGGAATTCCACAAAGTCGCCCCCGAGAATGCTAGACTGGTTTAAAATAAGTCTATTCTGGTTTTGGGTACTACATACAGGCATTTCGTATCGCCATAGCGGGACTGAGACCGGACTAGAAGCTGGTTTAGATATTTTGGTGTGTTGTCATTCCGAATCTTGAAAAGGAGAACACCTTTGTTGAACGCAAACTGATTCTTGAGAGAAATAAGTCCCGCTTTGTGAATCTTATCATCCATTGTCAATGTAGGATCGGGTAAAATTAATTTCGCTGCTCGTCTGTGTAAGGAATCTTTTTAAATGTACATCTCTGCAGCCATTCCACACCGTCGAAGCATAATTAATGTGGGACTGAATATGTGCATAATAAAATAATTCCTGGTTTCAAAGTCAGTGAAGAGCTTCAGTTTGGACAGCATGAAAATGTTTCTTGAAACAGTTTTACACACTTTATGTGTGTGTGCCTGCCACTTGAGCTGATCATCTATGATAATTCCAAGGAGGCGGTGTTCAGACACTTGCTAAATAGAATTGCCTTCGAATGACAAATGAAGGGGAAAGGGGTTAGTTGGTGTTTTTGGCGTGTCGCAACTATCATTGACTTAGATTTTGCTGGATGGATACTCACTGAGTTAAGTTTACACCAGGCGGAAACCTCATCAAGGCTCTGTTGTAGGTTTTCTGCAACCACATTAAGGTTTTTATTTGCCGTGTGCATTAAAGTATCGTCAGCAAACAAGTCACATTCGACAGATTCAGACGTTAGGTGAAGAGGTAGATCATTGATGCATAAATAAAATAGAAGAGGTCCTAACACCGACCCTTGAGGTACTCCAGACATAACCTCCTTCAGTTCAGAGCGTGATCCATTAACTAAACATTTTGCTTTCTTCCCTTTATGTATGAACTAAAGAAGGAAACTGCTGCGGCGTTTTGTAAATAATGATTAAGTTTGCTTACCAGAGTGTCGTGGTTAACCAGATCAAACGCCTTTTTAAAGTCAAGGTAAATAAGACCCGTCAGTTGAGAAGTGTTTACTTTAGATAACCACTTATCTGCAAGTCTGTTAGCGCTGTGTGACAGGAATAATTCGGACGAAACCCAGACTGGAAGGGATGAAGCATATTATTCGTCTCTAAATACTGAGACAAATGTTTGTGTACATGCCGCTCCAGAGGTTTGCTTTACACGGACAGTAATGAAATCGGTCTATAATTATTCAGATTTCCCCTGTCCTTGGATTTCGGTAGTGGAATTACTATTGCACGTTTAAGGTGTGTAGGAATACACACTGATGGAGATACAGGTTATACATGTATGTCAGCGATTCAACAATGTACGGTAGAGTTAGTTTCAGAACTTTAGGATTCATGTCATCAGGTCCTGATGACTTCTTGTTCGCGAGACTACTTATGAATTTACCTACTTCATGTATTGCAATCGATGGAATGCTAAAAGGAGACACATTTTTTTTTCTGATTGCAGTAGTCAATTAAAACATCACAACACTTATCATTGACATTGCCTTGTGTTGAAAAAACTTCAGCAACAGATAGGAAGTGATTATTAAACATGTCAGCGGATAGATCACTAGGGATTACCGTGGATGCACTAGAGCCTCGGGTAAGGGAATTCAGGACGCGCCAAATAGCTGACCCGTTTTTGTTGTTTTTAATAGTATTTCTTACAAAGGCTTTTCTCACTTCGCGTAACATATACTTGACGCGATTACGCTGCTTTTTAAACTCCTCAAACTTCTTTTCTCTCCTGAGGGTGTTCCTAAGCTCCATGGCCTGCATCAGTTATTTTGTAATCCATGAGGGTAGGAAAACAGAGAGAGAGAGAGAGAGAGAGAGAGAGAGAGAGAGAGAGAGAGAGAGAGAGAGAGAGAGAGAGAGAGAGAGAGAGAGAGAGAGAGAGAGAGAGAGAGAGAGAGAGAGAGAGAAATGATGATGATGATGATGATGTTTTTATTTTGGATACAATTTTAGGCATGCGAATGCCTCTCTTACAAACTGTCCTGCTACACTACACACATAAATATACATCGAGCAACACAATCAAACATTAAAGAAAAAACCACAATAAAAACAAAACAAAAACAACAACAACACAGAGAGAGAGAGAGAAAGAGAGAGAGAGAGAGAGAGAGAGAGAGAGAGAGAGAGAGAGAGAGAGAGAGAGAGAGAGAGAGAGAGAGAGAGACAATGACAATGACAATGACAATGACAATGATCCTTTATTTGACAACGGTAAAAGTTTTGGTAGGAACAACCATTTTTCGAACTTGCCGTTGCTAATCTACTGATTACAGAGTTACTATCGTACTAATTGTTTTCTACTACTAAGAAGGGAAAAAAATTACATGACACAGCACTAGCCAAGAATGAAATAATAATAATAATAATAATAATAATAATGTTGGGGGGAAGTGACATAGGAATTACTAACTTTACTGGTCGGGCATAATGACATGTTGTGAGGTTTAATTAAAATAATATAATAAGAATACACACAACCTAATACGCATACATAACGCATGCACATTTGAGCACGCCACTCTCTATCTCTAATATACACGTGCGCACACGCACACACGCACAACGCACGTGCACACACACGCTTACGCGGCTTAAGCTACATACAAGCTGTACCGAATAAATATGAGTCATCAGTCGAAACCTGTGGTACACGCAATTAATGATCTAATGAGAAATAGTATTTTTCAATATGTGCACAGTCACGGGGATGCTGCTGACAAAAATAAGTACTTGATGAGACTGACTTTAAACGAGGAGAAAGTAGCTGATGTCGTGACGTTTCTAGGCAAGGCATTCCAAAGACTAGAGCCAGAGAACGTCAAACTCGTTTTATAGAGATCAATTCTAGGTCGCGGCACAATAAGGGATTTTCTTGATCTGGAGTATGTTGATGACTGGACGGTAAATAGCGATGTGATATATCGGGGTAGCTTATCGTTTAATGCCTTGAACATAACCATTCCCTTATTGTAAATTAGATGATCTTTCAGGGGCAGAATTTTTAAGGCTGCCAATTTTTGGTCAGTAGTTAAGCTGGGATCAGGGAGTATTAGTTTGGCAGCTCTCCGATGTAGAGAGTTCAATCTTTTCAAATTGACATCTCTCGAACCATCCCACACAGTAGAAGCATAGTCTATATGCGACCTAATATGGGCATTGATGAACAGTTGACGTGTCTCCATATCAGTAATGTGTTTAAGTTTTGCTAAGATGTACAGATTTCTGGAGACAATTTTACAAACGTTACTGATGTGTAGATGCCACCTAAGCTGGTTGTCCACCGTGACTCCTAGCAGGCGATGGTTAGTAACTTGGCTGATGGTTTTGCCTTGGAGGGACAGACTGAGTGAGAGAGAGCCAAGCTGGTGTTTTTGGCGGGTGCTAATTACCATGCTCTCCGTTTTTACCGGGTTTAAAATCATAATATTATGACTGCACCATTCATCAATATCTTGCAGTGTGTTTTGCAGTCGTGAATTGATGTTTGATATATTCTTATCTGGCGTGTGTACAGCAGCATCATCTGCAAAGATATCACATGTAACGCTTTCATTTTTTATCGCAAGAGGAAGATCATTTATGAACAAGCAGAATAGAAGGGGACCAAGAATAGAGCCCTGTGGTACGCCATGCTTCACTAAACCTTGATTCGAGTATGAGCCATTTAGTAATACCTTTTGTTTTCTACCTTCGAGGTAGGATTTGAGAAACGACGCCGAGTTGTTGGTGTACATGGATACTTTCTTGATCAATATTTCGTGGTTTACTAGATCAAAGGCTTTACGAAAATCTAGAAACAGGACTCCTGTAAGTTTTGAGTCGTTTATGGAAGATAACCAGGTGTCTATCATCCGTATCAGCGCAGTGTGACATGAGTGTTCTGATCTGAAGCCCGACTGCAATGAATAGATTAATTTTCGGCTTTCCAGGTATATAGATAGATGCTTGTGAATATGCCGTTCTAAGGGCTTGGACAGAACAGGTAGAAGTGATATGGGCCTAAAATTATTAATTTCACTAAGATCTTTAGATTTAGGTAGAGGTATTACTTTTGCGTCTTTAAATGCGTCTGGAAAACAATTAAAATTAATACAGAGGTTGTAGATATAAGTGATACTCTCTACAATGTATGGGAGGGATATCTTGAGTATTTTCGCACTAATCTCATCCAGTCCTGATGATTTTTTATTCTCCAAGGATGTAATTAATTTACCAACTTCATGGACCGCTATAGTGGGTATGATGAAAGGTTTTGTGCCGGCAGTTCTCTGCTTGCAGAAATCGACTAAGTTGTCCGGGCATACATAGTCATGCGACTCAGTTCCCGGCGGGATTAATGATTCTGCTACGGAGACGAAGTGGCTGTTGAAGCTGTTTGCTGTGAGATGCGGCGGTAAAGGAGTTGTGCTTTTATTCGTGCCTCTAGTAACTAAATTTATCGCACGCCATATTGTGGCACAGTCTTTACTTTCGTGAATAACTTTATCGAAAAGTAATTTCTTTGCCTTCAGAACCATGGATTTTATTCGATTACGTTCTTTCTTGTAATCGGTGAAGCGCTTCTCTCTTCTCAGCTTGTCCCTGTGCTCCATGGCCTCGATAAGATCCGCAGTCAGCCAGGGTGGTAAAGTGGCGTATTTAACTCTTTGTTGTCTCAAGGGCGCGTGTTTATCTAGCACTCTGAGAAAGATGTGATACCACGTATCTAGTGCTTTATTTGGGTCGGTTTCATTGTACACTTCAGTAAATTCTGCAGAAGCTAGATCAGACAGAAAGGTATTTTCATTGAACTTTTTAAATGATCTGTATGTTATGCACGTATGTCCTTGCTTTTTTAGTTTTGGAAGCTTGGACAGCCACGTGCAGCTTACCGGATAGTGGTCACTTACGCTAAGACTACCAACGTGAACGTTGCTAATTGCCAGCGGTTTATTTGTATAAATATGGTCTATAACAGTGGCTGATGATGGCGTAACTCTAGTGGGCGATGTTACCATTTGTTGAAGGCCGACTAAGGTAGTGGTACACTCCCATGATGGGTGAGGTTTAAGAGTGTCAATGTTAAAATCCCCTAGAAGGAGAAGTTCGCTTTTATGAATATCTGTTTTATCAATCAAGTGTACAAAGTTGTCATACCACTCAAACGTGGCCGCAGGATTTCTGTACAGAAACCCAACAAGTAAAGGAGGGGATTTAGATTGCCTAATCTCTATCCAAATACATTCCACATCGCTAGTTTCTAAGTCTTGGCGCCTGCGGGTTATGTGTTTAACTGAGTTGTGGATGTAGACCATTTTGTTTGGTCGACCGCCACGTTTTTGTGCTCTCAGTGTTTAGTGCCTTTTCTTTGGATGTACTGTGTTTTTGTCTGCTGAAAGCTGCTGAGTATTGTATAAGAGTGTGCTGATGAGGATTGTATGCTTGTTTTTCGTCGGATGAGGATGCTGTTCGAGTGGTATCGTATTGAATAGTCTTTCGTTTGAATTTGTTTACGCCGCCATCTCTGCCTCTTCCGCAGCGTGGGTCCGCATTGATCCGCGGGCCTTTTCGCTGCCTTGTTCTATGTCAGTGCTGCGCGCTAGTGGGTAAAGTGTTTACTGTGCGAGGCTGTCTGCCTTTCGCGGCCACATCTGTTGCTTGATTGTTGTCCGTGTCCCTCGCTCCCCTACCACACTCACACACACACACACCGACCGACGCACACACACACACCGCACACACACACACCTACTGTACATCAGTTTTCTCCCTTGCGTCTCTTCCCTACCGCACTGCTCACACACTTCGGCACACACACACTTACTCATACACCCTGCTGCACCCTCTTCCCGTCTTTCGCTTTCTTGTCCTCACAAATAATCATGCTCATCAGATACACACGCCAACAACTGCTATCTCTACGTCGCCATGCCACCCACTCCGCATCTGGTGTCGCCGACAGTGTTGCAGTCGCCTTACGCGGCATCCGATTGCGCAAGAGAGGCCGCAGGGGCGGAATTAGCAGAAGGCAGGACGCACAAACACACACACTACCACACACTTCTTCATCTCGTCCAATGCCCTTCCACCCCTTCCGCCTCCTCCCCCTTCCTTTCTTCTTCTCCCATTTCTTCTCCTCCCTCCCTCATTCACTGCTCCATGCCCTCCTCGGCTGCCCACTCCCCCACCCTCATCCCCCTTCCTCTCCTCACCCCCTCCTCCTTCGCCTGCTTTCTCCTCCTCCTCCCCTCCTCCCCCTTTTTCCTCCCCGTCACCCTCCCCATCCCTCTTCCTCATCTTTTTCTACTCCCCTTCCTCCCCCTCTCCCCTCTCCCCCTCCCCACCCCCCTCTCGCATCCTCTTTCTTACCCGGTTATCCTTCCCCGACTGTTCCTCCTCCCCACTCCACCCCTCACTCCTCTTTCCCCCCTCCATCCTCTCTCCCCCCTCCCTACCCTCCCTCTCCTCTGTCCTCTTCTTCGTCCGTTTCTTCTCCCTCTGCTGTCTCTTCCAACCTAAAACTGTGTCTATTTGATGCCCAGTCTGTCTGCAAAGATGGCAAAGCTGACGAGATTTCCGACTTCATTCTAGACAATGACCTAGATATTGTCGTGATCACCGAAACGTGGCTCCACTCGGCTGGCGACGAACCCATCATCGCCAGCGTCACTCCGAGTGGCTACCGCATGGTCTCCTTCCCGCGCGCTTTCAGAGGGGGTGGCATCGCCATCATCTACAGGGACTGTCTTTCCGCTCACCTCTCCTTCTCTCTGTCTCTACCTTTTGCTCATCCCTCCTTTGAATCTGTCGAGGCCGTAGCAACACTCCCTGGCCAGTCCCTCATCTTCTCATGTATCTATCGCCCCACTCCAAGCTCTCAAAACAAACTCACAAACTCCATGTTCCTCACCGAGTTCGACCTCCTCCTCGAACACTACAGCACACGACCCGGAAAACACATCCTTCTAGGCGACTTTAACTTTCACTTTGACAAACCCGACCACCCTGACACAAAACGCCTCTGCACGTCACTTTTAAACCACAATCTTACACAACACATCACTAAACCCACCCACCGACTTGGCCACACCCTCGACTGGATCATCACCCGCACCTCCGATCAACTCTTTCTCGACTCTGACACCTCCTCTGTGCTTCCCTCTGACCACTTCGCTATTCTCGTCTCCCTCAATCTACCTCCCCCGAAAAAAACCAAGCTCGTTGTCTCTCGCCGCAAACTAAAATCTGTCAACCGCGAGAGCTTCTTCGACGAAGCTGTCGACCTTCTCTCGGACCCCACCCCCTCTCCCGATCTTGCATCCCATTTCGATTCCTCCCTTCGAAAACTTCTAGACACCCATGCCCCTGTCACCACCTGCTCCATACCCAACCGACTCCCCTCCCCCTGGCTCACTGATGACATAGCTGAGGCCAAGCGCGAGCGCCGACAAGCGGAACGCCTCTGGCGCTCATCTGACCTCACCGTTCACAGACAGATCTTCCAAACAACCAGATCCAAAGTCTGCAAAATGATCTCCGAATCTAAACGCAAACACCTTCAAAACCAAATCCTGGAATCCACCTCTTCCAAAACCCTCTACGCCACCATGAACACACTCCTAGGCACTTCTAAAGACTCTCCTCTCCCCAACACACACAGCAAAGAAGAACTCCCGTCTGCTTTCTCTACCTATTTTTCGGACAAAATCCAAAATCTGCGCGACACACTCGACACCCTGCCTCCTCCGCCTTGCCCTCCCGACCCCACCTTTTCCGGCACTCCCCTCTCGTCCTTCCGCACCGTCTCTCAGGATGAAGTCCTCAAGACCATAAAGTCCATGCCCTTCAAAACCTGCGAACTTGACCCCCTCCCAGCTTCTCTCTACCGTGACGGCCTTCCAAAACTTCTACCCTTCATTACCGACATCATCAACGCATCTCTAGAAAACTGCTCCGTCCCCGATATCTTCAAGTCCGCCATCGTCCGTCCTCTCCTCAAAAAACACAACCTCGACCCACACGAACTCAAGAACTATCGCCCAGTCTCCAATCTCTCTTTCCTGTCCAAGCTTCTTGAGAAGGTTGTTCTCAACCAGCTCAACCTCCATCTCACCGACAACAACCTCCTCACTTCATTCCAGTCTGCCTATCGCAAACATCACAGCACTGAAACAGCCCTTCTACATATCTTAAACGAGCTGCTTCTCTCCACTGACTCTGGCAACATCTCCCTTCTTACACTACTCGATCTCTCTGCCGCCTTTGACACTATAGACCACTCTATCCTCCTCCACCGACTCCACCACTCCTTCGGCATCACTGACTCTGCTCACTCCTGGTTTCTCTCCTACCTCTCTGACAGACAGCAGTCCGTCACCATCAACGGCGTCTCTTCCAACCCGGTAACGCTCTCCTGCGGAGTTCCACAGGGATCCGTCCTGGGCCCGGTCCTTTTCACACTCTACACCTCTCCTCTGTCCAACATCATCCAGTCTCACCGCATACACCACCACCTCTACGCTGACGACTCACAACTGCAAGACAAAGACAAACTCGACAACACTCAGTCACTACTGACTCGCACGGCTGACTGCTACAAAGACGTGAAAAACTGGATGACAGCAAACAAGCTGAAACTGAACGACGACAAAACGGAAGCCATGCTGGTAGGCACTCGCCAAAAACTCTCCCAGCTCCCTCCCTCTCTCCACCTTCAACTCGATAGCACCCCCATCTCCCTCTCTGACTCGGCCAAGAACCTCGGCGTCATCCTCGATTCCTCTCTGTCCATGACCAACTTCATCTCCGCCACGACCCAGGCATGCTATTTCCACCTTCGCCGCATCAGTCAGATCAGAAAATACCTCACTACCGAAGCTGCCACCAAACTTGCTGTCTCTCTCATCTTATCTCGCATCGACTATTGCAACTCTCTCCTTTCCGGTCTCCCTCACTCCACCATCTTCACTCTCCAACGCGTCCAGAACAATGCTGCCCGCCTCGTCCTCAGAAAGAAAAAATCCGACCACATCACACCCCTGCTCAAACTCCTTCACTGGCTCCCCATCCCCCAACGCATCCAATACAAAGTTCTGTCTCTCTGCTACAAATCCCTGAACAACTGCGCTCCTGCCTATCTCTCCAACTTACTTCACCCCTACACACCTTCCCGCTCCCTCCGCTCTGCCTCCGACCCTCTCCGCCTCCACATCCCTCGCACCAAACTTAACACTTTCGGTCCCCGCTCCTTCTCCGTCTACGGTCCATCCATCTGGAACACTCTCACACTCTCTCTCCGTCAGAAACACTCTCTCTCCTCCTTCCAGTCCGCCCTCAAAACTCACCTCTTTCAACAGTTTTAGCACTATATCACCGCACTCCCCACCCCAAGCTGACCGTCGTAATGTATTTCACTGTTTGTGGTACGTGAGTCATTGTCTAAAGCGTGCGCATGCGTGCGCGAGTTGTGAGTGTGCGCTTAGAGTTATAATTATTATAAGATAAGCGCATTATAAATACCGTAATTATTTATTATTATTATTTAGACCGCTACACCTGTCTCACCCTGGACTGACGGATCTCGCCTAAGAATGGAGTAATTTGGAATGGCGATGGCCTCATCACTGATGTTGGAGGCAAGGCGTGTCTCGGTTATACCAAAGAGATGAAAGTAACTAGGTGAATTAACATAAACGCAAACGAGAGAGAGAGAGAGAGAGAGAGAGAGAGAGAGAGAGAGAGAGAGAGAGAGAGAGAGAGAGAGAGAGAGAGAGAGAGAGAGAGAGAGAGAGAGAGAGGAGAGAGAGAGAGAGAGAGAGAGAGAGAGAGAGAGAGAGAGAGAGAGAAATGAAATGAAATGAAACTTTATTTGAAATGAAACTTTATTTCTCAAGGATAAATGATTAGGTACACAGACCTTTTTTCAATCATGTCCTTGCACACGCACTCACACAACAATCTCACGCGCGTGACTAAAACTAATAAAATTGAAAAGGCAAAACGTTAGAGAGAGAGAGAGAGAGAGAGAGAGAGAGGAGAGAGAGAGAGAGAGAGAGAGAGAGAGAGAGAGAGAGAGAGAGAGAGAGAGAGTGGGAGGTATTATTCCCGATGCCCTCAACCCCCCCCCCCCCCCCTGGGGGGGTGGGGGGGGGGGGTGAGGGTAGCGCGAGAGAATAATACCTGTAGGGATCCCATTGGGCTTGCCTAGAAGGGAATGTAGAACAGAAAGAGGGAAGGTGAAGGAGGGAGGGTAATTGNTGTAGAACAGAAAGAGGGAAGGTGAAGGAGGGAGGGTAATTGTGAAACGCACCCCATTGTGCCTGCCTAGAACTATCTACAAAGGAGGGAAGGGGAGAAGGTGGAGGGGGGGGGGAGGTGGAGGGGGGGAGGTGGAGGGGAAGGAGATTGGGGAGAGAGAGAGAGAGAGAGAGAGAGAGAGAGAGAGAGAGAGAGAGAGAGAGAGAGAGAGAGAGAGAGATCCTGTAGGCTTCCTACTGGACCTGCCTTAGAACTCTCTACAACGGAAGAGAGGGGTGGAGCGGGATTTAGTTAGTTATTTGAGTTTAACGCCGAGCAGGCAACTAAGGCCATCTCACGGCGGGTGGAGCGGGGTGGGGGGTGGGGAGAAAATACTAATGGTACTAACAACTAGAGACAAGAGACAGAAACTGCCTTGAAGCATCCGATCGGGCCTGCTTTTATTTGTGTTTTAAACACTGCTTGAAATTTAAAGCCCTGTCACAGAACTGAAAAGGTCCTTTTTTAAGATGTACTGGCCGCGTGTAGCTTTCTTGGCCGAAGTGGAAATAGCTCTCTCTGTCTGTCTGTCTGTCTGTCTGTCTGTCTGTCTGTCTGTCTGTCTCTCTCTCTCTCTCTCTCTCTCTCTCTCTCTCTCTCTCTCTCTCTCTCTCTCTCTCTCTCTCTCTCTCTCTCTCTCTCTCTCTCTCTCTCTCTCTTCGTATCTCTTCAGTCCGGTTTTAGACCTAAACACACACTCATGATACTGCCCTCGTTCACATTGTTGACTCTTGGCTCTCATCTATAAACAATTCCAAATTAAATGGTGCAGTTTTTCTGGACCTAACCAAAGCATTTGATTTAGTCGATCACAACATTCTTTTAAAGAAACTTTCAGTCTATAAGCTTGATTCGAACTCTATAGCTTTTTTCTCCTCCTACCTCAGTAACCGCCGACAGAAGGTGTACTCAAACGGAAGGTATTCGAAAGAAGGTATAGTCAGGCACGGAGTCCCCCAAGGATCTATCCTAGGGCCTCTTTTATTTTCTTTATTCATCAATGACCTACCTCTTTCCATCTCAAATCCTGAGGTTAAATGCGAACTCTTTGCTGACGATTCAACGCTGCATACATCTGACAAACGTGAAACGACGCTAAATTGTATCCTCCAGCAAAGTCTCGATGAAGTGTCAGATTGGTGTACGCAAAATCGCATGCTAATCAGCACTTCTAAAACAAAAAGCATGTTGATAACAACCCGCCAAAAGCACCAGCTACATCCTGCCCCTCTGAAACTGTCACTTGGCAATAAGCCTATCCAACAAGTATCCAGGCACCGCCTACTGGGAGTTGTAATTGACGACCAGCAGAATTGGTCGCCGCATATCGACAGTTTGTGCAAAACCTTGTCCAGGAATGTATTTCTGCTATCTAAACTTAGACATATTCTTAGTACAAAGTGCTGTACATTGTTCTTTCACGCACACATTAAAAGCCACTGTGACTATGCATCCTCGTTGTGGGACGAATGCAGTGAACTTCATTTTAAAAAACTAAACTCTCTGTATCGTCGTTCAGTTAAGTTAATTATTCCTAACCCTACTTCCACGGACGAGAAAATAAAATCCCTTGGCCTGTTTACACTG
>BTPG01000002.1:257195819-257215819 GCA_036245525.1 Semisulcospira habei | reverse complement strand
ACCACTTTTATGGAATTCACTTCCTCAACATTTAAAAACACTAACCCACCTTTCCTCCTTTAAAACAAAGCTACACATATACCTGATGGAAACTGCTTAGATATATTATTTTTATCCTGTCATTCTGATGAAAGGTTATGTAAATGTATATATGTTAGTGCGTGCATTTACACGGCTGTAAAGGTGTGTGTATGTATGTTTGATTCTTGGTACTTTGTGCTTGTTTTTGCTGTGCTATGATTTTTCTCCTATGTAATTTGTGCTGAGGAGTGTTACTTCCTTTTTTGTATTTGTTTATTGCTACCTTAGTAGTATCATTTTCTGTACTGCGTGTGTCTGTACTTATTTAGTTATGTTTTTTGTTTGCGTTAAATATTTTTTGTTTGTCTTCATTATATTTCATGTTGTAGAACGTTAGAAACGGCAAGTTTGAAAAATGACGTATTTGTATCTGTCAAAACTTCTACCGTTATGTAATAAAGTTTCATCATCATCATCATCTCTCTCTCTCTTTCTCTCTCTCTCTCTCTCTCTCTCTCTCTCTCTCTCTCTCTCTCTCTCTCTCTCTCTCTCTCTCTCTCTCAACACTTTGACCGCTCAGTCTGGTCACAGTCAGCTGGCGCTACCGTCACCGCCCTCTTCAGTTGACACCACCCTGTCAGTAACCGATACCCAGACCATCACCGTCATGGACGACACCGAGGGTGCTACCTATAGCGACAGAACCTCTATCACCAATATCGGCGGTACTGGCACCACCAGCGACAGCGACAACAATGCTAGTGCTGCCACTACCTCCGACGTCGGCGGCACTGGCACCATCACCGACAGCGACAACAGAGCTAGTGCTGCCCCTACGTCAGACATCGGCGGCACTGGCACCACCAACACCATCGACAACAAAGCTAGTGCTGTCCCTACGTCAAACGTCGGCGGCACTGGCACCATCAACACCAGCGACAGCGACAACAGAGCTAGTGCTGCCCCTACGTCAGACGTCGGCGGCACTGGCACCATGCACCGACAGCGACAACATAGCTAGTGCTGCCCTTACGTCTGAGGTCGGCGGCACTGGCACTTTCACCATCACCGACAGCGACAACAGAGCTAGTGCTGCCCTTACGTCTGACGTCGGCGGCACTGGCACCATCACCGACAGCGACAACAGAGCTAGTGCTGCCCCTACGTCAGACGTCGGCGGCACTGGCACCATCAGCGACAGCGACAACAGAGCTAGTGTTGCCCCTACGTCTGACGTCGGCGGCACTGGCACCGTCAGCAACAACAGAGCTAGTGCTGCCCCTACCTCAGAAGTCGGCGGCACTGGCACTTTCACCATCAACGACAGCGACAACAAAGCTAGTGCTGCCCCTACGTCTGAGGTCGGCGGCACTGGCACCATCCACACCAGCGACAGCGACAACAGAGCTAGTGCTGCCCATACGTCAGACTTCGGCGGCACTGGCACCATCAACACCAGCGACAGCGACAACAGAGCTAGTGCTGCCCCTACGTCAGACGTCGGCGGCACTGGCACCATCAACACCAGCGACAGCGACAACAGAGCTAGTGCTGCCCCTACGTCAGATGTCGGCGGCACTGGCACCATCAACACCAGCGACAGCGACAACAGAGCTTGTGCTGCCCCTATCTCAGTCGTCGGCGGCACTGGCACTTTCACCACCAACGACAGCGACAACAAAGCTAGTGCTGCCCCTACGTCTGACGTCGGCGGCACTGGCACTTTCACCACCAACGACAGCGACAACAGAGCTAGTGCTGCCCCTACGTCTGACGTCGGCGGCACTGGCATTACCATCACAACCACCTACAACAACTGCAACAACAGTGCCTTCACCTCCGACAACGGCGGCACTGGCGCTACCACTATCTCTACCATTGTCAGCAAAGCTAGTGCTGCCCCTACCTCCGACGTCGGCGGCGCTGGCACCATAACCAACGACAGCATCGACAGCGATTGTGCTGCCATCACATCTGACGTCGGCGGCATTGGCACTCAGCCTCCTGCCCCTGCTGATGTCATGGTTATCGAATCTGCGTGCCAGACGGTCTGCCCTGTTGTTCTCAACCCAGACCCCCTAGCCATGGAGCGCGTAATGGCAGAGATAGCTGCTCTCCGGTCAGCAGTTGGAGAGATCCGCCACGCCTTGAGGTGGATGCGCTGCAAACTGAAATTAGACACCTCCGACAACGAATCACCCAGCTGGAGGGGGAGAAGGAGGGATCGAGGACCGGCAAGAAAGGCAGCAAGAAAGGCATTTCTCCCCACTCCAACACCCAAGCAAAGCAAGCGCAGGAATAATCGCCTGCCACCACCAAATCCCCTGCCATCATGACCACATCTGAACCCCTGCGTCCAGCTCACGACAACACTGCTATCCGGCAAACGCCCGAGCACAAGGAGCCGGTACCAACACCCCGACCCTCTCCAGGCTCTGACAAACCCACCGACCGTACTGGGATTCCAGAGCTAAAGCCTGTCACCCAGACGCTGCTTTTGGATGACTCTGTCCTACGCGGTCTGCACGGAAAGCTGATGTCCGTCACTGGCACTGACAAGGCACAGGTCGTGTCAGTGTCGGGCCTCGACAGAGCCGGCATTCTACAGCGCCTTCATGATGCCGAACCCACGAATACAGTCAGCACAATCGTCATACACGTTGGCATCAACGACTGTAAGCTTGGGTTCGTTATCGGCAAGAAGGGCTGGAAGGATGTGATTTCTGCTACCAGACGAGTCTTCCCCAAGGCAGAAATCTCCATGTCTTCCATCCTGCCCACGAACAACCAGCGTCAGCAGCCAGACCCATGCATCACTGACATCAACCTCTGCCTCAGGGAAATGTGCGCATCCCTCAAGGTCAACTTTGTTGACAATGACTACGCCTTCTCTACAAGAACCGGCGAGGTAAAGAGCGGCTGGTTCAGAGACGCCATCCATCCCAACAAGCGGGGCACCAGTGCTCTCGCTGTCAACATCAAGCGTTCGTACTCTGACCGCACCTCCAACAACGCAGCCCGGCCAGAACCAAATCACCCAAAGTCTCGCCACCATGAACAGCTGCCCGGGCACGGTGACACACACGGCAAGTCTGGTGCCAGAGACAAAGAGCCTCAAAGAGACCGACGCTCTCAGCGCCCAGTCAGTTCCAGCCTTGCACCCCGATTCCGACAGGAGCATACTGTGGAAAAAGACTGCAGTCAAGCCGACTGCACGCCGCTAGTCACTCAACATAGCGGTGGATCAAAGGCCGGAACTGCTCCGGAACAGAAGTCACAGCGGCCACCCTACGGTTACTCCACACCAACCATGGGCCTACGGTTACTCCACACCAACCATGGGTCCCCCCCCCCCCCCCCATCTTCGTAGCAGACGGCCGACCGGTGTACCCGTACTCTAATCCCTCCGTATTTCCCTATCCCCCACTACCCCCGCCCCCAGGAGTGCCCCAGCTTAGTGAAAGTGACTGCGCAGCCTTGTTTTCTCTGCTGCAGAAATTCAGACCACGCGCCGGACAATAGGACACGAGTCTCTAGATTGACAGCTTGTGTTAGACAGTCATAGGACACACCCTTCTTATTTGACAGCGTGTATTTCAGACAGTTTTTGTTTTTGTTTTTTAGTAGTTTTCTCGCAGGGTTGCCAAAGTTCTATTGTGCGTGTTTCGTGGATCTTTTTGTGACATTAATCCTCGAGTCGAGTTGAATTGATCTTTTTTTTTATCTAGAATTACATTTTCGACTTTAATGACTGCGGTTTTGTTTTGTCCGTAGTTAGCTGTGCTTGATTTCAAAGTCGCAGTGACATTTTTGTTTTTTGTTTTGTTTTAAATTATAGAAGTCCATTTTATTTTGATGTGCGATTATTACTATATTAGTAGTTAGGAACTGCAGCATCGGGCGAGCGTGCCTAGGTGCGCTTGGAAGTGTTTCTTTATTTTCTGATTCTTTCTACATAGCTGTCGAGCCTTTTATTTTGTATCTGACATTACCAAGCAATTCGAACTCGCAGCGGACTCTGACCACGAGAGTCAAAAACATTTTAAGTTTGCTTTATTGTTGTTGCTGTTGTTTTTTTTTACGTTTTCTTGTCGCTTTCTTATTCATTTATACATTGACATTATTTTTTTTTTCTTTTTTTGGAATATTATTGCTACGTTTGTTCTGTTACCAACATGCCAAAATATAATGTAAAAACTGCCCCACAACGACCTGATAAGTTGAGAATTGGTCACCTCAAACATTTACCATTTAGTTAATAAGGTGCCAGATTTGTCTGTGTTCTTGAACACGCCAACACATTTTCATGTTTTTGGTGTATCCGAGTCGAGGCTCAAAAGCACTGTCAGGGATAACTCCATCTCAGTCCCAAACTTCTCAGTACTCCGCAGAGATGCCTCAAGTCCCCAGCACACTGGACTAGCAGTATATATACATGATTCGATAATTAGTAACGTTAAACGACGACAGGACTTAGAGTCAGCCGAAGTTGAAAGTTTATGGGTCGAGGTGAAAACATCTAAATCCCCCTCAGTCCTGGTTGACTTTATCTATAGAAATCCAGCAGCCAACTGGGACTGGTATGATGACTTCGTAGAAATGATGGATAAAGTTAATCAAAGTAAAGATAACATTGTTCTTCTGGGCGACTTTAACATTGACCTACTTAAGCCCAAAGGGCACCATGCTGCATGGACATCAACAACAGCCTTATTCGGTTTAAAACAATTAGTTAAAAAAAACCACTAGAAGTAGAACCACATCTACATCCTCAACCTTAATTGATCACATTTACGTGACAAATGACGATAAAATATCAAATGTGCAGGTTCCCTCCTTAGCTGTCAGCGATCATAACCCAGTATGTTGTAACGTCTCCATGAAACTAGACAAGCAAAAAACTAAAAGACATAAAACTATAAAATATCGCTCCTTTAAACACTTTAATAAAGACGAATTTCTGTGGGACCTGCACAATGCTCCGTTTACTGAGGTTTATGATCAGCAATCTCCTGACAGTGCCTTGTCGTGCTGGATGGATCTGTTTCTCAGTGTCCTCAATAAACATGCGCCAATACGTGAAAAACGAGTTAAACATTCCACCATACCACCGTGGTTAACAGCGGATATCAAGCAGGCCATGTCATTTAGAGACAAACTGAAAAAAGAGCAAAAGTACGAAGAATACAAAAAACAACGCAATCGTGTCAAATATTTAGTTAGAGCGTCTAAGAAGTCTTTTTTCCAACAAATGATTCGAGACAAAAAGGACACGGCATCTGTTTGGAAAGCTCTGAACGTCATAACGAAGGGAAAATCAGCACCCGAAATCCCATCTCATAAGTCAGCTGATATATTAAATAACCATTTCTTAACGACAGCCGAAATATTGGCATTGTCAGCTGCAAATAACAGTAAACCGTATGAAGTGCCGAGTTCTCTCAGAGAACACTTAAAAAAAAAAAAACTATATCAAATACTTTCACCATCCCTGATATTACAGTTGCGGAAGTCGGCAGATATATTTCTAGCATGCCCAACAAAAAGTCTGCTGGCATTGATGGTATTGATAACGAAACCCTAAAAATCTAATTACCGTATACAGTAGAATCACTAACATATATTTTCAACCTCTGCATAAAGCAAAGTACATTTCCAATCATTCTTAAAGAAGCAAAGGTAATCCCAGTCCGTAAATCTAAAGATCTTGAAGATATTAATAACTATCGTCCAATCTCCCTTCTGTCAGCTTTGTCAAAACCCCTTGAAAAGCACATTCAAAAACATCTCCTTGATTTTCTGGAAAAAGGTAAATTACTTAATATTCACCAGTCTGGTTTTAGACCGAAACATTCTTGTCAGTCAGCACTGACACATATTGTAGACAGCTGGCTGGAATCAATCAATAAAAGCCTGATGTCAGGAGCAGTTTTCTTAGACCTTAAAAAGGCGTTTGACCTTGTGGACCATGACATTCTCCTAAATAAACTAACCGTTTATCACTTTGAAGCAACCGCTATAGCATTCTTCCGATCATATCTCGAAGACAGAAAACAAATGGTGTACGCCCATGGAAGATACTCTAAGCAAGGAAATGTAAAATACGGCGTCCCCCAGGGATCTATTTTGGCGCCCTCTCTCTACAACATTTATTACTCATTCATTACTATTTATTAATGATCTACCGTTGCATATCACTAATTCTGACGTTAATTGTAATCTATTTGCTGACGATACGAGTCTTCATGTTTCTGGCAAAAAAAACGACGGACATTAGCCATAGTTTACAATGCAGTCTCAATGAGGTATCTGACTGGTGTAGACAGAACCATATGGTTCTTCACCCAGCAAAGACAAAGAGTATCTTAATCGCCACGCGGCAAAAACATCAACGCCGATTACAGCCATTACAATTACATTTAAACACTGAACCTGTTGAACAAGTCACTGAGCGTAAATTCTTAGGAATACATGTTGATGAACAACTATGCTGGGAGACCCATATAAATGCTGTTTGTAAGACCATTGCTAAAAACACTTTCTTATTGTCCCAGCTTAGACGTGTAACGGATACAAATACCCGTAAATTGTTTTTTTCATGCTCATATAAAGTCCCATGTTGATTATGTCTCCACAGTGTGGGACGGCTGCAGTGATGTCCACATGAAGAGATTAAACTCCATATACAAAAGAGCTGTAAAAATGATAGATAGACGCCCCATCCCTACCACAGACAAATTTAGACATTTAAACATTCTCGGTCTGCGTCAGCAACTTACATTAAACAAATGCGTCTATATGCATAAGATACTGAATAATATGACACCCCAGTATCTAATCACTAAATTTATATCTCACCAAGAACGTGAACGGACCTCAAGAAACAATACCTTACCCCTACCACTGCCAAGAATTGACCTTTTTAAAACTAGTATGTCATTCTCTGGTCCGTTTGCTTGGAATTCTATCCCTGCACATTTGAAAACTATTACCTCACCAGGAAGTTTTAAAACAAAACTTTTTGATTACCTGATGAGTCAGACTTAGTACGTTTCTCAGGTACTGTAATATTTCCTGTACCTCATGTATTTTATACAGATGGTTTTTATATGTGTGTGCGCATGTGTGTGTGTATGTTCGTGTTTGTGCGTGTGGGTGTATGTGTGAGCGGCGCGCGCGCGTGCATGCGTCTGTGCATGTGTGTGTGATGAGTATTATTTTTTTTCTGTATATAATGATGCTATTGGGTTTTGTATGTACATATATATTTTATAGTTTCCTTTCTTTTTGTATCCTGTAGTTAGCAACGGCAAGTTTGTAAAATGACGATTTGTTTTCTGTCAAAACTTTTTACCGTTGAAAAATAAAGTTTCATCATCATCATCATCATCATCATCATCATCATCTCTCTCTCTCTCTCTCTCTCTCTCTCTCTCTCTCTCTCTCTCTCTCTCTCTCTCTCTCTCTCTCTCTCTCTCTCTCTCTCTCTCTCTCTCTCTCTCTCTAGCTTGCTCGTTCTTTCTCTCACATAAGCGTGCATCTCCAAAAGGTATAGATGCTCATGTGCCCGGAGGGCTCGTGAAATCTATGCCTATAGTAGATATTGTATTTTAGGTCAGCCTCCAAACCCTAAGAGCGGTAAACTGATTTATTTGTCTAGAAAATAGAAAAGAACCCTAAAAGGAAATAAGTGGCGTCCTGTTTTGTTTTGTTTTTTAGAGAAAAGAAAGTAAATTAGTCACGAGAATATTATTCTGACAGTGTAATCACCGTTTAATGTCAGAGTATTTTGGAACTACTTAGACATTTAGGTGTTGGTGGCGTTATACCGAAAACCAAAAGGTTAAAGTAAATTTATATACCACCCAGACTGGTTGTAAAACAGAACAGAAGCAAATCCGTCTCCAGATTAATGACATCAAGGGAGATAACCTCAAGGATGGTGCATTGCCGTGAGTAGTTTTGTCCAGACCAAATGTACGGCTGCCGAGTATGTACTTTTGGGGCCGGGTGCACAACAGCCTTCTAAATTAAAAGCATTTTAAAGTTAAAATCGTTTTAGTTAACAGCAGTTTTAAAACACTTTAAAAACTGGTGCACTAAACGTTTCTAGAAAAAGTTAACAATGTTTTAGCTAAAATTTGTCTACCGCACTACGTCACCGATAAATAAATAGACTGAGAGGGGGTACCGTGAATAGTTCATTTGCAGTAAAGATTTATAATGACTAGTATGGAGAAAAAACAAAATGAAAAAAAGAAAAAGAAACACGATTGGCAAAGACAGTTACACCACAATTTATTAATATTTAGGCCTGTTCAGAATATGTATACAAACAAGGACACAATTTGCAACTTTTTTTTTTTTTAAATGAGGATGCAACTGAAAGTATGACGTGAAACAATAGCTGATGAACTAAAAGTGCTAAAAAAGAAGAAGAAAAAGAACTAACGCCTATAAGATTGACGTCAATTAGCTTTATTGCGTCAAAACACGTCAGTTCCATTCCGGCCAAGATGGCTGCTCCAAGTCCGGCGGAGACTATTTCCACACACAAAAAAGAAATAATAATAATTTTTTTAAAAGTCCTTGGCAGAGGATGCAGTCCTGCTAGAGGAATATAGAAATAATTAAATAAGTGCAGCACAATAACAACAAACAAACAAGAAAACTAAAAGGAAAAACAAACAAACGAAAGATTGTGTCTCGAACCAAGCCGATCTCTCCGACAATATTTCACTTCCCAAGGCTTTTCAGCCCTTCTCAGTAAATCTCAAACGCTAAAACCGATGTTGTTCGTCGTTGTATTCCGTCATAGGATGCAGCGGTCTCTCTTTTCTTCGCTGATGTTGACGTTCAATGAAGCCGCTGATTCAAAATGGCGCCCATTCAGGGTCCATTCAGTTTTAAAAGCGTTTTAGCGCGTTTAGAACAGCTGCGAGCACTTCTGAAGTTACAAGCAAAAATCTTCGCTAAAACAGTGTTAAAACTTCCGTGCACCGCATCTAAGCTCGCTAAGCACTATTTTTAAAAACTATTTTTAATTTTCACTTTTAAAACTGTTTTAAGAGTTAGAAGCCAGCCGTGACCGCATCTAAGTGCGCTAAACACGGTTTATACAAAACGTTTGTAAATTTTCACTTTTAACACTGTTTAAAGAGTTAGAAGGCTGTTGTGAATCCGACCCCAGACCAAAAGGTGACTGCCTAGCGTTTAACCCTCTTCACTGCCGCGAAAACGTGAACACGATCCAGTTGTAAGAGCCATAGATCTAATGATATTTCCAACGGTGTAAAACAAGGTTGTGTTCTTGCTCCCGTGATGTTCAACCTGTTCTTCACGTGTTCCTGACCCATGCAGTACGCGAACTTGAGAAGGGAGTGTACCTGAAGTACAGATTAGACGGCTCTCTCTTCGACCTCCGTCGACTGAATGCCAAGACCAAGACCATCGAGAGACTGATCCTTGAGGCGCTGTTTGCTGATGACTGTGCGCTGATGGCGCACACGGAGTCTGACCTCCAGACCATCGTCAACAGGTTCTCGGAAGCCTCTCGACTGTTTGGTCTCACCATCAGTCTCACCACGACTGAGGTCCTGCACCAGCCATCCCCAGGCACAAGAGCCCCCCACCCAAAGTGTATATCGAAGGCACCGAGCTGAAGACTGTCGACCAGTTCAGGTACCTGGGGAGCATCGTCTCTTCTGACTGTACTATCGACAAGGAAATCGCAGCTCGTATCAGCAAAGCCAGGCAAGCCCTGGGTCGTCTGCGCACTCGTATGTTGAATAACAACAACATCAAGCTCTCCACCAAGATCAAAGTCTACAAGGCAGTAGTCCTCCCCAGCCTCCTCTACGGCTGTGAGTCATGGACGTTATACAGAACGCACCTCAAGCAGCTTGAACGTTTCCACATGAGATCCCTGCGCTCACTCATGGACATCAAATGGCAAGACAAGGTGACAAACCTGGAAGTCCTGGACATTGCTGGCTTAGTGAGTGTTGAAGCCTTGATCTTAAAGACACAACTTCGCTGGACAGGTCATGTCATACGCATGGATGATTCTCGTATGCCACGCCAACTCCTGTATGGTGCACTCTCAAAAGGCCACAGGAAGCAAGGACGGTCAAAGAAACGCTTCAAAGACTGCATAAAAGACAGCCTCAAGTACTGCGTCTTCCCGGTAAAGGAACTTGAAGCACAAGCACAAGACAGATCTGGCTGGCGTGCCGCCACCAGGAAAGCCTGCACGCTCTTTGAACAAAATCGGCGCGAACGAATCACCAGTGCCAGAGCTCGCAGAAAGACCGCGTCGTCTCTCACTACAGCTACGTTCCAGTGCCCCCATTGCCCTCGCAGGTATGGCTCCAGGATTGGCTTGGCCAGCCACACCCGCACCCACAAATAGAAGTCATGCACAATGACGACATCATCTGCTTCGATGGTCTACCCATTATTATTATAGATCTAATGTGCCCAATTTGTATCCATGTTTCTTGGACGGTTTTGGCTTTTGGTCATTGAATGAACCAAGATTTCAGAAACAAGAATGGACGTACAGTGGCAGGGAAGGGGTTAAAATGCTAGAGGATACCCCGTCTAGAGGATACCCCGTCTAGAGGATACACCGTCTAGAGGATACCC
Organism: Semisulcospira habei; assembly: GCA_036245525.1. Lineage (NCBI taxonomy): Eukaryota > Metazoa > Mollusca > Gastropoda > Semisulcospiridae > Semisulcospira > Semisulcospira habei. Next base: position 257,205,151 of record BTPG01000002.1, on the reverse strand, counting down.
CGTCGAAGAGAGAAAGACACGGCTTAGAAAAGACCGTTACAACACAATGCATTCTATATACTGGACAGAGAATAACCCAACGAAGGAGGAAACACGCTTAGACAAGACAGTTACAACACCATTTATCGTGTTGTAGCTGTCTTTTTAAGAGGGTCTATTTCTTCTTTAGGATATTCTCTGCCGAGTATGTAGAGCGCAAGGAAATATGATCAACCAACTGAGAAATAAACACGCTTCGGAATATCTAATTGTTGCCGACAGATAAAGAAACAAGCTTTTGATTGTTTTATACCGAAACACGTTTATCTCTGTGTTTCTTTCCGTGCATGGAATATAATTGTTGCCACCATTCAGAATATTTAGAAATTCCCAACATAGAAACAAGCTTAACAAGATCAGGATTTCATCCCAAAGTCTACCGTATTGTTTTGAGCTCACACGCCTTGTTTTTTTTTTTAGACATCCAGAGTTGTTCTTGCTTTTAAGCTTTATCCTGATTCATCTCTCTCCACCTACACACCTGCGACCCCCCACTCCCCACCCCACCCCCCTCGCCTCCCCCATCGATCCGCACGGAAATGGCACACACAAACACTGACAGACACACGGCGCTTCGTACCAGTTATACGCCGGGTTCTGTGGGCTGGCGTAGCCACAGTCATTTCGAAGAAGAACAAGATGGGATAGATGATCCATGCCCACAAAGCCTCTTCTATGTGAGCTTGCATGCATTTTCCACCTTTTCCATAATATCAAACATCACATCAAAAGTATAGAGAATGTCTTCCTAAATCACATCAAATTAACAGAAAGAAAATTGCGTTAGCGCAGACATATTCTAAAACAGCGACGTGCGGGTGCTTTGCGTCAATTAGGAACATTGTATACTACTGGCGCGTTTGATGCTTTAACGTCACCGTCACTGCCTGATTCTTCTCCTGTAGTAGAGGATTTTTACTTTTGTCATCTTTCATCTGCAATGAATTTTTATTTTCGGAAAAAAAATGGAAGAGGTACAAAGCTGGTTAACGAACTCATGCAACATCTTTCTCCAAATTAGCTACATCCAAAATTTCATGTGCATTTAATCAAAATTACAGACTGTAATGTGGGTCAACCGACTTTCTATAAACGGTGATTTAACTCTTCAATGAGAAATCGAATTTCAATATGCTCGAAAACGCTTCTAGACACCCGCTGAATGAAGCATTTCCTTTATTTTCAAGCTTGTACGTACGCAAAGGTCGGAGATTTTCGTGTTTACATACATACGCCCGCGCACACACACACACACACACACACACACACACACACACACACACACACACACACACACACACACACACACACACACACACACACACACACGCACACACACACACATACGGCGCTTCGCGCCAAACGTTCGTTCAACAGCAAGGTTAGAGTAGCTAGACGTGTCGTGACGCCATATTTATCTTGTTACTTCTTTGCCAGACTATGAGGCCCGACCGCCTGTTATATCGTGTGCATGCCACTGAAAGGGCTCCGACCAGCATCATCTCAAAGTCTACCGTATTTTCAATATGGTAGACAAAAAGGACAAGCATATAACACAGGTATGATGAGCATAACCTTTCTAAGCGTGTTTCACTCTTTGATGGGTATTTTATTTTATTTTTTTTAAATTTATTTTTTAATTTTATTTATTATTATTTATTTATTTTTTGGGGGGGTGCATTTTACGCGCTCGGCAGTTACAGTTTTCTTCTGGATTTTGTTTTTCATTGAGAATCATGTTCCGATCTGCTGACACAGACCGAACAAAAGACATGAGAACGGCACAAATGAACTCCTAATGCAAATATGCTTCCAAGTGTACAAACTGTGGTAATCGCATCCGTGCGCGGGCCCTCTGTGGCCGGCTTCGGCCCGATGGCCTTTGCGTAATGGGTTATCCCTCGCATCTTAACCCATGCATTGCCGGTTGCCCAGAATAACGTTTCTCGATACTGAAACTGGCAGAATGGCCTGATCACCCAAGCAGCCGCAGCAACTCACTGGGGGCTCATGGAAATCAATATTTTTTGCATCTGGTATTGGTCAGCAAGAGGCGTAGATCTTAATGGGCCCTCGCGTCTGCGGGGGCCCATGAGGATCTATGCCTCTTGCGATTGGTTGGGTGTTGTTCGGTTTGCCTTGGCAGTGAAGGTTGTTGTGATTGGAGCTAAACGTGCCTGATGACTGAGATTGGCGAAAATGATCTTGACTGGCCGCTTTTCTTTGTGATATCCCAATAGAGCGTCTTAATTGTATCTCTTTCACTTTCTGCGCCAGTTAAAGGAGAATGAATCGACGAAAATCAAAATGATTCGTTCTTTTATCATTTTGCAGAATAGATACATAACTCATTGGGCCCGAGGTACGAAATACCCACATTTTGGAGTTATCCTCTGAGGACTGCATTACATTTCAGGAGACAGATCGACCATGATAGTTCAAGGATGGTGACAGAATAGCTTGGCGCCTATAGGCGCCAAGCTATTCTGCCACCAACCTTGAACTATCATGATCGAGCCACATCTTGCTGTGGTGTGTCGCGGGCAGAATGAGTTAATACATAACAAAATTAGTAACTTTTCTTTGGTTAACATACGTTCAGCAATTTGCTCTTGGCTTTGATTGCAACAATTCGCCAATACAACGGGATGTCAGTGTCGTCTTGACCTAACTAAGACTTTTCTATCCCTTTTGTCACAATCCATGTGAGTAATTCTACTGTCTAGTGTGCGCAGTCTGGTTGCGGAGGTTCGTGGTGGGGGTGGGGGACGGGGGTGAAGAAGAGGGCGTTTGGGCATACTAAGAACAAATCAAAGAAATAATATTGTGAACTGTTTACCGCTTTGTTGTCTGAAGCAGGTCGCATTAACTAGCTTTTTTTTCTTCTTCTTGTTAAAATTCAGCGAAAGGAATGTGTTTCGCGCCAAGGCGCCTGCTGCGTGAAACGGATAAACCTTGATAGCTCAAAGAGTGTGCATGATAAGCTTGTCTGCCGCTGACGTTTGCCCGAGTTGTTTGCCTCCACAGGTCATTATTATTTTACAGCCAGCGCTACGATAACGCGATCGCAGAAAAGCGCGGTCTAACTTCATGGCTCGCGGGCGTATCGCACTGACCCAGTCAGCAAAAGCCCCTCAGGCCGACGACGGCCGGAGTGGGCCCGCGCACGGGCCCACTGCGGCCGACGTCGGCCCGAGGGGCTTTTGATGACTGGGGAGGCTGACCTGTCGTTGCGGTTTCTTTGAGACTGCTTTGCCTTTTTTGCGGCGGAAGGACATTGTTCACCAGCTGCCGGGGAGGCCCGCGACTGTGGTCCTTACGGCTCTCTGCGGCGGAGGTATGCTAAGGATTTAACCTCACTCACAAAATGACATCTGCCAAATCCCCAAGATGGATGTGGCTTCAGTTCTGCCATCCGCCTCAGCGGCGCCTTTTTATTCTCATGTTTTCATGAAACTCGTGGACAAAGAATGACGCCTAAACCCAGGGGACAACCTCAGACCTGAGGAGTAGATCTAGATGCAGCCTTTCTCCGTCAGCGAGAGAGATATATTCTCATGAGTCCCTGAGGCTGTATGGGTTAATAAGAGTCTATGCCTTCTTGCAGGTGGACCAGAGTGGCCGAGAGAGTGTTAACAAAATTTCTTTAACCTCTTCACTTTTGAGAAAAGCTGAACACCGCCCAACGGCAAGAGGCATAGATCCTCGTGATCCCCGCAATTGCGGAGGCGCATCAGGATCAATGCCTCTTGCAGGCATCAATTTGTTTCCATGTTTCTTGGATGGCCTTGACTTTCTTGTTGAATGAACAAAGATTTCCTAAAACAAAATCTGCGTCCGTTTCCAGGGAAGGGGTTAACCTTTCCATTCATCAATCACTAGCATTCTCAAATTCCTGAAACCAATCAATCGAAAGCAATCTTTCTGCTCACTTGAAATCCCATTACTGTTTATTTTGTCATTGGCCACGCGAGTTTTCATCTCTAGCCTAATTAGAAACAAGACTTTTTTTAAAAAAAACCTTTTTGTTGCACGTGTGACATGCATTCCACAGCATGTTAAGAGCAGAGATTGAGAGAACTTGAGAGATGATGGGAGGAAAAGGGAGGGAAGTGCACGCGCACGTACGTGTGTGTGTGTGTGTGTGTGTGTGTGTGTGTGATGTGTGTGTGTGTGCGTGCGTGCGTGCGTGCGTGCGTGCGTGCGTGCGTGCGTGCGTGCATGTGTGTGTGTGTGTGCATGTGTGTGTGTGTGTGTTTGTGGTTTGTGCATGTGTGTGTGAGGGTTAATTAATGAGTGAGAGAGTGACCTTTTATTTGGAGTGCGGGTGGGTGGGTTCTGAGGAGTGGTCTGGGAGGGTACGGGTGAGGGAAGGTGGCGGAGGAAGAGAGAGAGAGAAAGGTAACAAAAGATTCAAACAGTTCTTCAAATCTTTCAATTGCAGCAGCAAAGGACCCCATATAACTCAACTACAGCAAGGACTCATAGTCCAGGCAAAACAATGGGCTTGTTCAGATAGTATGTCCGCTATTAAGGTCCTGGTAAATCAAAGTGGCACAGTTGCAGTGCAGCCGAACTGATCAGTGTTCAGGTCGTACTCCACTGGTAATAACTGCCCATGTCCCCCGTAACCCGCCCGCTAGGGCCGTCCATTATCACTCCGGTGCCGTGGACGTTTAGCCCCAAACTAACTAAGGACTCATGAAAATCTTTTGTCTCCCTATTAACTCATTCAAACCTCGCGCTGGGACCATATGGCGTTGAGGTGCGTCCCCTGGGTGGTGGATAGGGGGTCCCTCGCGAGAGGGGTGCACCGAGTAAAATAAGGTCCGTGAACCAACATGGTCTAAGGGAAGGAGACCCCGACAGAAAACCCCTGGTCCTCCTAGTAAGGGGGTTGGGCGTGGGGGTAGCTTCCCTACCCTGCAAATAACGAAATAGCTACAGAAACGCCGACGAATAGACAAACAGCAATTCCTTTCCTGGAGGAGGAAGGTTCTTCTACCAGAAGATTTATGACGTCGTGTAAGCCGGAAGTCTTCGGAAGCCACAGGACCGAGCCGCCTCTCTCTATCCAGGGACACAAACATGGGCACATGGAATGTCAAGACCATGTACCAGAGCGGCAAGGCCGCCCAGACAGCAGCGGAAATGCAAAAGTACAAACTTTCAAGCTAGGTATCAGTGAATCCAGATGGACGCAGTCTGGCCAGAAAAGGCTGTTAAGTGGGGAGATGATTCTGTATTCAGGTCATGAAGAGGAGAATGCCCCCCCCCCCCCACACCCCCCATACAGAAGGTGTAGCACTCATGCTGTCACCAGTGGCACAGAGAGCGCTGATGGGCTGGGAACCTTTGGGGCCAAGAATTATCACAGCAGCCTTTAGAACCAGGAAAACGATTAAACTCAACGTCATCCAGTGTTATGCGCCCACCAATGACAGTGACTTGGAAGAGAAACGAGAATTCTACGACCGACTCCAGAGTGCTGTGGACAAATGTACGGAGCGAGACATCACCATCATCATGGGCGATTTTAATGCCAAAATAGGGAAGGACAACACCGGATATAAAGAGGTGATGGGGAGACAGGGACTAGGGGAGATGAGTGAGAACGGGGAGAGGTTTGTAGACTTTTGTTCTCTAAACAGCCTTGTCATTGGAGGCAGCATCTTCCCACACAGAAGAATACACAAAGCAACTTGGTTCTCACCTGACCATACTACAGAGAACCAAATAGACCATATCTGCATTAGCAAGAAATTTAGAAAATCCCTTCTAGATGTTCGAGTGAAGAGGGGAGCAGATGTCGCCTCAGGCTACCACCTGCTTACCTTAAGAATAAAGCTCAATTTAAAGAAAAGCCGCACGGAGACAACAAGAAGACAGAGCTATAATGTAGGCCTCATGAGAGTGACTGGAGTGAGAGAAGAGTTCAAACTGATGCTGTCCAACCGGTTTAAAGCGTTACAAGGGGCTAATAAACGAAGAGGAGGCGGTCACCACAGAGCAGCAGTGGAAGGCAGTTAGAGAGGCGCTGAACTCAACCTGCAAAGACACTGTAGGGTTCAGGAAACACCATCACAAGGACTGGCTGTCGGCGCAGACCTTGAAGAAGATAGAAGTGAGGAAGCAGAAAAAAGCAGTTGTCAACAACAGTCGCACGAGAGCAGCCAAAGCAAGGGCACAGGAGGAATACTCGGAAGCCAACTGCGAGGTGAAGAGGAGTATCAGGGCAGACAAGAGGGCCTACACAGACAGCCTGGCAGCAGAGGCGGAAAAGGCAGCAGGCAGCGGCAACATGAAACAGCTCTACGACATTACCAGAAGATTGTCAGGCAAGTATGGCCATACAGAAAGACCAGTAAAAGACAAAGAAGGCAAGCCTATTGCAGACAGAGCAGACCAACTCGACAGATGGGCCGAGTATTTTGAAGAGTTACTGAACAGACCCACCCCACCCAACCCCCCAGACATCCAGCCAGCAGAGACTGACCTACCCATCAGCTGTGACAGACCCAGCCGGGAAGAGATCAGAAGAGCAGTGGCATTTTTGAAGAACGGCAAAACAGCAGGGCCAGATGGCATCCCAGCGGAGGCTCTGAAAGCAGACCTAGAGACAACAGTAGAGCTGCTGTATCCACTGTTTGGAAAGATCTGGGAAGAGGAGGGGATGCCGGCTGACTGGAAGGAGGGGTACCTAATCAAGCTTCCCAAGAAAGGCGACCTCAGCAAGTGTTCCAACTACAGAGGAATCACCTTGCTGTCAATACCAGGAAAAGTCTTCAACAGGACCATTGTTACGATTGTGGTTGTGTTGTCCTGTGAGAGCATGCATGTGTTAATCGTAGGAAACGATCTGATATTTATTTGAGCTATCATGGTTACGTATCACGTATGTCTTCAGTGAGATTCTTTATCGTTCGTGCATGATAGCGGATTCGCCTTTGTTATGATACGTTAATTTTAGTCCGGAAGCTTCTAGAATAGTCGCACGGAGAAGAGCGGTCGATTGTTGTTTTGCGTAGATTAGTTGAGAATGAATCAGAACGTTCGAGCAAAATCGACCCCCAGCTGAGAGACCAGCAAGCAGGATTCAGAAAAATACCGTTCATGTACAGACCCGATCGCCACTCTCCGCATTATCGTGGAACAGTCTCTGGTGTGGAGCTCCCCGCTGTACGTCAACTTTGTGGATTACGAGAAAACATTTGACAGCGTGGACCGAGAAACTTTGTGGAAACTCCTACGACATTATGGTGTACCCACAAAGCTCGTCTACCTGATCAAGAGCAGCTACGATGGCATGACATGTCGCGTGATCCACAGGGCAGTTCACCAGGGAGTTCACGGCGTCAGGCATGGGTGTCTGCTGTCTCCGTTCCTCTTCCTACTGGCCATAGACTGGGTCATGAAGAGGACCACTGAGCAGAGAAAAAGCGGAATACAGTGGACACTGTGGACACAGCTTGACGACCTCGATTTTGCAGACGACTTGGATTTATTGTCCCACACTCATCAACAAATGCAGGACAAGACCACGAGGCTTGCTGACATCTCGTCCCAAGTGGGCCTCACCATCCACAAACAGAAAACAAAGACAATGTGGCTGAACGCAACCAGGGAAGAACCAGTCTTGCTTGCTGGCACCCCGTTGGAGGAGGTAGAGTCCTTAACCTATCTCGGGAGCATCATCGACAAAAAAGGCGGCACTGATGCAGATGTCAGAGCACGAATCGGTAAAGCAAGAGCAGCCTTTTTTCAGTTGAAAAAAGTGTGGAGTTCCAGAGAGCTGTTACAACATACCAAAGTCCGGATTTTCAACTCAAATGTAAAAGCAGTTCTCCTATATGCAGCAGAGACTTGGAGGTTGACAAAAACCACAGTCAACAGAGTACAGATAGACCTTCAGATGCTTCAGCTGTGCTTCAATCACAGGCATTCAGCAATGAATCGTTTGAAAGTTGACTTACCTCACGAACTAAACAAGATGAGGATTTCATCCCAAAATCTACCGTATTGTTTGGAGCTCAGATGCGTTTATCTTTTAGAACATTCAGGGTTAGTATATATTTTCAGGCTTATTATGCTGATCCATTTCCCTCCTCAGTCTCCATGCCAACCCCTGATCAACAAAAACGTCGGCGCACACAAATAAAGACGGACATACGGCGCTTCCCGTCATTAGCACGCTCTGTTCATACCATGCTGATGATGCATCAAGTCAGATGGGCGAGCCACGTTGTAAAGATGCCAGATGAACGCATCCCCAAGCAGTTGCTCTTCGGTGAACTGTCCACAGGCAAGCGTTGTCATGGCGGCCAGCGCAAGCGTTTCAAAGACACTCTCAATGCTTCCCTCAAAGCCCTTGAGATAGATACCAACTCCTGGGAGCATTCAGCCCTGGATCGCACCTCCAGGCGCAGCCTCATCAACAAGCGCTGAGGTTAGACGCACAGCCGAAGCAGAGAGAAAGCGTTTCCAGAAAAAAGGACGAGCGGCAAGCATCTCCAATGCTGCACCATCTCACGTGTGTCCCACCTGTAGGAGGCACCTCCGTGCCCGGATTGGCCTTACCAGACATCTCCGGACACACCATTTTTTAGACACAACGTAGTTAGGGATGTTAGTGGTCCTCATCGCCAGCGATGGACGCACATCATCACGCTATATGGGCTCGTGTGGCGACAGGAATCCATCTCCTTCTACTCTAATCCACCCTCTGATCCACACACACACTGGCACACAGAAATAAAGACGGACACGCGGCGATTTTCGCCATTCGTAAGCTCCGTGGTCTGGGGCCGGGTGCACAACATCCTTCTAACTCTTAAAACAGTGTTAAAAGTGAAAATTTACAAGCGTTTTGTAAAAACCATGTTTAGCGGTTAGATAAGGTGCACGACAGGCTTCTAACTCTTAAAACAGATTTAAAAGTGAAAATTAAAAATCGTTTTTTAAAAATCGTGCTTAGCGCGCTTAGATGCGGTGCATGGAAGTTCACTGTTTTAGCGACGATTTTTGCTTGTAACTTTAGAAGTGCTCGGAGCTATTCTAAACGCGCTAAAACGCTTTTAAAACTGTATGGACCCTGAATGTGCGCCATTTTGAATCAGCCTCTTCATTGAATTCGACAACATCAGCAAAGAAAAGAGAGATCACTGCATCCTATGAGGGAATACAACGACGAACAACATCGGTTTCAGTGTTTGAGATTTACTGAGAAGGGCTGAAAAGACTTGGGAAGTGAAAAATTGTCGGAAAGATCGGCGGAGGTCAGCCCGCGTAACACA
>BTPG01000002.1:257168319-257193319 GCA_036245525.1 Semisulcospira habei | reverse complement strand
GAAGAAGGTCGCTTTAATACAACTGTCTTTTATTTATTTACAACACAGCAGTAAAGTATGTATGTAGGAGCCTCTTTTCTTCCGTTACTTCTTAAAAAAAAAAAAAAAAAAAAAAAAAAAAAAAAAAACTCAGAACAAAGATACGCTCCTTGACATTTGGAACGACACAGAGGTCTTTAACATCACTAGCATCACGTTGCTTTCAAAGAAGTATAAGGCGGGAAAACGTCACTATTTATTAAAAAAAAAAAAAAGTTACAGCGCTTTGTAAAGGGTTTTCTTCTCCCACGGATGAGACAAGTCGTAAATAACATAGCCATGAAAAGAAATAAGCAACAAGGAGAGAAGCTTGTCTGGTTCCGAACAAACGTCCCACTACCCCTCGTTGTTTTGTTTCAGTCTTACAGCTTGTGTGGGTGTTGTTTTTTTTTTTTTAAATATATTGAGCACCACGCACGCTGTGAGCAAAAGGTCTTCGGGCCGACGACGGCCGCAGTTGGCCCGAAGACCTTTTGCTAGTACTGTTTGCTGCAACAATTCCCTTGGGGGTAATAAAACAGTTGTCAGAATCTGAGTCGAAATCTGAGGAACATAGGTAGCAACTGGAATCAAGTACTTCATTGCCTAAACTGCAAGAGACAAAGAACATCATGAGCCCCCGCATCCGCGGGGACTCATGAGGTTCTTTCCCTCTTGCTGACACATTATGAACATCTGTGTTCCTTGGATCGAGGAGATTATTCGGTGTTGAATTTACGCTGCTTTCAAAGACATCATTTTATGTCCGCTGGTAGTGAAAGGGTTATTACTTAAGGCTCAAAAAGATTCTGGTCATTTTAGTGTTTTTGTCTACCGGTCTGAAATTTTAGACCTCTCGATTCACCCGAAGTCGTAACGTGCAAAATCTTGAATTGTGAAAAGTTGTCCGTGATTTTGACCTTACGGTTCATCGCAGGAGGGTCCGAAATCACAATACAGCACAGAAATAGGTCGAGAAAATATTTGAGTCGGTGTTTCTTACTTCTTCATCTGTTGGCATCTTTTGTTACCGTTTGATATCCGCCTACAAGCTGCTTACCCTTGACAAAAGGTCTCTCCTTTAAAAAATAAAAAAAAAAAATCAAATCAAATCAAATCAAATTAATTTAATTTAATTTAATTTAATTTAATTTAATTTAATTTCTTTTATCATTTGTTGTTTTCATTTTTAACCAGAAATGCGTGCATGTTTATTAATTTTGCCTATTCGCCGTATGTTTGAAAATCTAGAACTGTGAAATGTGTGCTTGTGTATGTTTGGACTTCACGGCGCCAGGCCATAAGGTACAAAATCACGGACAAACACACACAACACGCTGAATTTTAACCCCTTCGCTGCCAGTGATCACGAAAATCGACCTGAAACCAATCAACACCAGCCGACATTTGCGTGAAGAACACAGATGTAATGGATTTTTGTTAAAGGCAAAAAGAACACAAGACTAAACGAGAGACGTATATTCTCATGAGCCCCGCGACTGCGGAGGGTCATGAGGGTTTATGTCTTGCAACTGGGTAGCGTTTGCCTTGCCCCAGCAGTAAAGGGGTTAATTAAAAAGTTTACTTCAGTTTACCTTGATATTCATCGGTCAATGCCCGTGCACCGTCAAATTCATTACAGAGAATCTCAAATTTCACACCAATCTGTTCATTGTGAACACAGCAGACAGCACGGTAACCCTTGTACCTGAGAAGGACATGGACTGTACAGACATTCAGGAGGCATGACACATGAGAATCAATGTCTCTCCCAATTTGTGGGTGTTCATTCAGTCCGTCCCTGCAGTGAAGAAAATGAAAAATTCAAATGATGGATCTATTTAAAAAAATCCTGTGAACTCATATCGATGTGTTACAAATGATCCTGTCCCACATTTTTATTTTCTCGAACAAAAAACAGATCATTAAGCTTCATGTAGTGGTCGGATTTGGACAAAATGGCTCTCCAGGGTCTCCGTTGAAAGGTTTATTTTAAAGACTCAGACATTCTAAACTGCAGCCACAGAACAAAATGATCATAAACGTTTCAATTCTAAAGGCCAATTACTCATACACTTAACTCGTCTGCTACAGAATAAGAGAGAACAAATAGTCCCAGTCTAGGTTGAGTCAAAGTAAGACAGAAATTTGGCTTTTGGCTCGTCATCAAACAACAAGACAAGACACTGATAAACACTGTAAGAACATTCCATTAAAACGACCATTGCAGCAATCTATCACAGCATTCTATCACAAGATGGGAGGTATTGTTATGTAGATCACATATTATATAATTATCACGTCGTTATAATCAAGAGTTCAAAATCGAGACAGCAGTTGGAATAAAAGACTTCTTAAAAAAACTTTTTAAAAAATTTTTTATTGGGCGGGGGGGGGGGGGGGGGGGGGGGGCAAGAGGCATTTTGAATCGTCTGCCTGATGGTAGCATTTATGCATATGATGCTTGAACGTTGCTCAGCAAAAATGTGAGGTTACCCAAATGCAAGAGGTATAGATCATCATGAGCCCCTGCAGTTGTGGGGGCTCATGAGGATCTATGCCTCTTGCTAAAACCACTTTGAATCCATGTCCCTGTACCGGTTGGGATCTTACTACATCCAGTCGTGCTGACTATCTTCAGCGTGGATTAAGTTCGTGGTATACTGTTACAGTGAAAATGTCAAAAACTGGGCTCTGATATTAGGCACTTTCTCGTATGACAGACACACAGTAATTGCTATGAAATAATTTTTTTTTTAATCTCCTTTTTAATATATAAAATGGACAAGTGGCCAACATAAAAAGAAAGATAATAATAAGGGGAGCGTAAATACCACACAGAAATACGTAAGCATGATAATAAAAAAAAGGAAATTCTTGGATAATGGCCAACTTTGAAATGCCATCTTGTTCTTTGGTTTCCTGTTGTCTCTTGTTGCCCCTCCCAAACCACTGTCACTGGATGTCGTTTGCCAGGAACACCTGAGGCATTGCACACAATAGAAGACTCCCCTGACCCTGCCAACAGCTCCCAACATCATGACTCACGCTCTGGAACCATATGACATTTAACCTGATACACTGACGCACGAGTTCTGGAACAAACTGATCAGCCATCACACCTCAAGGGCAGTGTTGATAAGCTTGGCTCTTGGAGGAGCCAAGCTTATCAGGCACTGCCCTTGAGCTGACATGTTTTGTCCATTTCATGTAAGTGACACTGAAGACACAGACTGAAAGGTTGCTAACTAACATCAGACAAGCATTATACGAACAAAGCCTGTGAGAAAGGTCGATTGCGGTAGTTCAGGGATAGTGTCTGATAATCTTAACCCGTTGCGTGTCAGTAGCGGTTTTTTGTCGCGACGATTCGCGACAAAGCCCGCTACGGACACGCAACGGGTGAACGCGTTGAGGCGCCATGTTAGTCAGGCACTACCCCAAAACTGCTACCGGCCGCACTGGCTTTCAGCTGAAATGTTCCACCTGTGTCAGGAAGCTCAAAGATGCATAACACTTAAATTTCAAAGATCAAAGGTCGCCCACGAATATCCTGTGGAGACCAAAACGAATAATTATGCCGAGAATATCACAGATTGTCTTCTGATTATTTTTCGTGTGATACAGAGGCGCCCAGCGTATCAAGAACTGCCCTTCATTTCACGAAGGTGACACATTAAAGTCAAAATCAAAGGTCGCCCACGAATGTCCTGTGAAAGCGCCAAAAGTAATAATAATACCCGAAATGTCACAGATTTTCTCCCGTTTCTTTTCGTGTGGTAGAATAAACACAGGACAAGGAAGCCCACATTAGTTATGTCCCCTTGACAGAGGCTCCCAGCCCTGACGCGCGGAGCATAACTCGTATAGGTTTATAAGAACCTCGGAGCCGCTGTCAAGGGACATAACTCGTATAGGTTCACAAGAATCTCGGAGCCGCTGTCAAAGGACATGACTCGTATAGGTCGAGGCTCGGAACATAACTCGTACAGATTTAAAGAGGCTCGGAACCGCTGTCAATGGATATAATTCGTACAGGTTTATACAGGCTCGGAGCGACTTTTAGGGGATATACTCGTATAGGTTTGTAGAAACGCGGAGCCGCTGTCAAGGGACATACTGAAATCGCGTAGGTTTCCCTTATGTAGAGTCTCAATGCTCTCAGTGGACCTAACTCGCATTCCAGTAAGCAATTAAATGACCGTCGGGCCGAAGTGGGCCGCAGTGGGCCCGCGCACAACCGTACGCGGGCCCACTTAGGCCGACGTCAGCCCGATGATTTTGAATCTGAATCTCGGAGCGACCGTCAGGCGGACATAACTAGCGTAGGATTCCTCGTCCTGTAGAGTCTATAGAGAGCGCGCCTGTAGAGTAGAGAGTGTGGAATCTAATTAACTCCTCTTTGGATTAAGTTCCTAGGATGTTCTCCGTGTGATGATGCAAACGGGTTTCATAAGCCTCAGCGATTGCAGGGGTCCAATAGAATCTGTGCCTTTTTGAAACTACACGCAGATGGGACTTGTTGTGTTGCTGACCCGCCTGACTGATGTGATCATGCTTATGTACACATATACATCTGTCAGCAAATGTTCATCTATATTTCCGTAGACCTATGAGGTTCTACGCGCATCTCTTCTTTCAGATCTGAAATGCGTTCGTGTGATTGAGGGTTGAGGGGGGGGGGGGTTAGGGGGTGGGGGGAGGGGGGGTGAGGCTGATATAACATCAGGGGTGCCGGCGGCGCTTTATTTTTACCTCCCTTTGTAGCATTGGTGTTATGGGTCCCCTCGGTAATTTCTGCAAATGTCGTCAACAGTTGAACGAGATCACCGAAGGCACAAGATCGTTAATCCCTTCACTGCCATTGGTCACAGGTTACGTTTTTGAAATCATTGTTAATTCAATGCCAAGGAGACGTCAAGGAAACATGGATACAAATTTGTTTCAGCAAGAGGCATAGACCCTCATGAGCCCCCGCGACTGCAGGGCTTATGTGGATCTATGCCACTTGCATTTAGATTGAGTTCAGATTTCCTCTACAGTGAATAGGTTGAAAAGGACATTGTGCCATGTGTTTACTCACATGCACCGTCTAATTTGCTAATTAGATTAACCCCTTTCTACTGGACACAACTAGCGACACTCACTTGCAAGAGGCATGGCCCCTCATGAGCCGTCGCAGCCTTATGAGGTTATATGCCTCTTGCTGGCTCAGTTTGTATCTGCATTCTTCGGGCAATGGCATAGCATAGCATGGTATAGCAATACATGTCAGAGTAGTCAGAAAGAAGCAAGAAAGGTAAATGATAGACCTGGAAAGTAACTTCTAATTTACATTAAGTGGCAACCAAAACAGCACAACATCAATCAGGTTCAGTGGCGTTGTCACTGTGAACATGCGCCAAATAATATTGGGACGCAGAAACTGTGTATTGTATATTTACAACTAATTAGACTAATAATAAATATAAATAAATAAATAAATAATATTTCTTCTCGACCATGTCATTCTCTTGATCACGACAGGCAATCTTAGGCTAAGTGACAGATACGTATTGGAAACATGCTCTTACAAAAAATAGTTTGAAATTTGTAAAGAATAAAATAAAATAAACTTTTAAAAAGTTGAAAAAAAACCTGCAGACAGTTATAGCCTATAGAAACTTCATGGAGACAAGACTGAACACAACAACAAAAAACTTCATGTCCGGATTTCACTTCATAATAGTGTGTCCCTTAAATGTCACTTTTTGACTTTCTAATGAAGTTGTACCATGCTGTCCTGAGAGTTTGTAAGAAACAATCCCACAAAGGCCCTCGGGCCGACATCGACTACCGTTTTTCCGATCACAGCCGTGTGCGGCCAGCAACGGTTGACGTTGGCCTAAAGACATGTTGCTGGCTACGAAACTGGCGTTGTGACGTCCTTTAGTTCTGGTTATCTTGTTCTGTTGAAAGTGCTTGTGACTTTGAAAACCACTTCCAAACCCCGCGCTTTCAATTCAACAATAGGCTTTGTCACGACTGAGAGGCTACCAAGGCGTTTTAGCTATCGTACCAACTGCGGAAAATGGATTGACCATGATTTCTGAAGGGTAGTGCCTTAATATCTTAGTGCCTGGAAAGTATAGTCTGCTTTCATTCTCAGTGTTACCGCCTGATCGAACCATGATTATCCTCTTAACCCATTGTGTACCCATACTTTGGAGTTGTCATTTGAAGACTGCATTATAATCCAGGAGACAGATCGACCATGATAGTTCAAGGGTGGTGCCAGAATAGCTAGGCATCTATAGGTGCCAAGCTATTTTGCCACCACTCTTGAACTATCATGGTCGAGCCATATCTTGCTGTGGTGTGTCGGGACTGAATCAGTTAAAAAGCTGAGTGAAACAGAGTGATCATGAAACTTTACAGGTAGCACCTGATAACACATTGCGCCTTGAGGGGGAAATTGTCATTTTAGACAATTGTGCTCTGTCGATTAAATTATAGCTTAGAAGACAGGTCCACCATGCGCCAAAAGGCTCCAAGCTATTCTGGTTCCACCTTGAACCATTATGGTCGAACCATAGCTTGTTGTATTGTGTCAGGCTTGATTGGGTTTAGCTTATTTTGTGCGTGCAAATGCATGTCGGACAGTGATTTAATCCCTTGGACTGCTGTACTGTAAACCCAGTTTCAACAATTAGTGTACAGTCATCGAACATTTCGTAAGTCGGTTCTTGGACTCCTCGTCTTTTGCAGAATCTATTCTCTTATGTCCATATTCTTCCCATTTCAAAGCGGACCGGTGTGGCTCAGGTGGAAGAGCGCCAGACTCTCGATTGTGAAGTCGGGAGTTCGAACCCTGGTGGGGTCAAACTTTGTGCGGACCCTATTCGGCGCCCAGTCTTTGAAATAACCTTCGTTGTGGGAAAACCCGTTAAAGCCCTAAACCTTAAATGTGTCTTTCTCTATCAAAAAAAACAAACAACACACACACACACACACACACACACACACACACACACACACACACACGCACGCACGCACACACACACACACACACACACACACACACACACACACACACACACAACAACAACAACAACAACAGCAAACAGCCAAAGGCTCAGTTGCATGAGTGAGCTTAAATCTTGCGTTAGCCCCAAAACAAAGTGCTCAGCAAAAGCGGAGCACCTTGCTTGGTGGCTTGCGCACGTTTTAAGTTAACTCATTAGCCCCGACACACCACAGCAAGACATGGATCGAGCAGAATAGTTCAAGGGTGGTGCCAGAATAGCTTGGCGCTCATGGGCGCCAAGCTATTCCGCTGCCACCACCCCTGAACTGTCATGCTCGATCTGTCTCTAGAATTGTAATACAGTCCTTCCGAGGGCAACTTCAAAATTTGGGGATTTCGGTCCTGGCGTAGAATGGGTTAAGTTCAGCTCACTCATGCAGCTGAGCTCTAGGTTCTAACGTGTACTCGCGGCCGGCGCCAGGTAAATTTCGCTAATACAAACCAACACTCATAATCATTTATTTATTAGTGTGACAAAAGACTATTGAAGGTACATGTGCTAGACCACTTTGCCAGACTCAGTTGTGTGTTGGTCTGTGGTTGTAAACCATACGGCCTTTGGTCGTAAGGTTTAAAGTCACAAGACAGCACACAATCCCACCTCCGTACGTACCGGACATTTGAAGAATTCATGAGGCTTCAACCACTTCCTGTCTGTTGCTTCGATCGCTATCACGGAACAAATCGTCACTTTTTCTTGCGTATCCAATTGCTTTCGCTTTCCCCAGAAAGTGCTAAAGATGGGTCGATCACAATGGTTCAAGGGTGTTACGTTTGTGGTTGTGTTATTCTTTGAGAGCATGTGTGTATTAATCATAGAAAAGATCCGATATTTATTTGAGTCATTTGAATAAGAATTACTTACCTTTTTAATAGGATTCATTTTCTTTTGCACGGAGAATTGCGATCAATTCTTTTTTTTTTTTTTTTGGTGACGCGTAGTTTTGTCTACATTAGACTGGAAGGTTCGAGCAGGGTCGCGATCTTTCTAGTGACCTTAGATATGACCTTGAAGTGTCGGCTACATTTCGTAACATTGTATGAAAGACGCCTAAGTAGTGATGGAGGATCATCGCCTACCCAGGATCACCCTGATCGGCGAGCTCGTCACTGGACACCGAGACAGAGGGGCACCAAATAAGAGATACAAAGACTGTCTCAAGAAGTCACTTAGTGCCTGCCAAATCGACCACCGCCAGTGGTCTTCGCTTACTGCGGACCGCGACACCTGGCGCTCCACCATTTACAAGGCAGCCGTCTCCTTTGAGGACTCTCGAAGAGCTAGCCTTAAGGACAAGCGGCTCAAGAGAAAAAACACAGATGCCGCAACTCAGAACCCTGGCCAGACCTTTCCCTGCAACCACTGCGGTCGAACCTGCCTGTCCCGGATTAGCCTCCGCAGCCACGAGCATGCCTGCAGTCGTCGTGGGCAACCCCTATAGAATCTTCGTTCGCGAAGTCAAGCCAAGAGATCAAAGACGCCTAAATAGTAGTGGAATTGTGTAGTTCATTCTAGTGTATTCTTTTTCATGAATATTAATGAGTTTTAGTTACTTTTTCTTTTCTGATTGGTTTTGTTGTGCGAATTGGCTGGATTGTTCTGGAAATCTGTAATAGTTTAACAGAAAGACCGTGTTAGGAAGTATGTGTGTACATTAACTGGGCCGTTGCCGGTCCCAAGCCCGGATGAGAAAGGAGGAGGGATCAACATAACATAAAAACCTAAGTCAAAACTACAAGTCCTCGATCACATTTCAAGCTTGTGTGTACAGAAATATCGGAGATTCGCTTGTTTACATACATACGCACACATACATACATACATACATGCGCACATACATACATACATACACACATACGGCGCTTCGCGCCAAATGTACGTTCAGCAGCGAGGTTAGCGTAACTAGACATGACGTAAATTTTATCTTCAATTACTTCAATCTTACTTCAATTGTTAGAGGTTAGTCTGCCCGCTTTTGACATCATGTACATGCTATTAAATTCGCTCCGCCGCGACACGTCCTCAATAGTCCCTTCTATAAATAGAAGGGACTTAAAAATGCGCAAAGCCAACTGCGGCAGATGTCTGCCCAAAGGCTTTGAGCAAACTGGTAGAAAGCTAGCTTTTGACTTCAAAACGTGGTGAATGTATGTCAGAATAAGATAACTTTCACTCATTCTGACCTTATTTGTAACCATGGAAAAGATTATGTTTGTTTGTAAAACGTGCTCTGAAAGCCATCTCCTGAATGCCATCTCTTGAGTCGTGTTATTTCAGGGTCAAATTAATTGAAAGCTCATGTTCCAATCACATGAACGTTTCTGAAAATATCTCGAGGACCTTACATGTGATGAATAGCTCAAACAACACATGGTGAGTGCATCGGGAGGTTTCACGCATTCTAGACGTGCCGTACCCGGATACGCGTGTTATAATGAAACACGTCTTAACCTGTTAACCCCTTCACTGTCACCGGACGCAGACATTGAGTTTGAAATCAGAATTACATCCAACGTCAAAGATTCCCAGACGTCAAAAGGAACAAAGTGATTTCAGCAAGAGTTATAGATGCTCATGAGCCCCCGCAGATGCGGGGGCTCATGAGGATCTATGCCTCCTGCAGTTGGGCGCTGTTTAATTTTTGTCCGCAGTCAGATAAATCTATCAGACATCGAGGAAAATATTCTCAATCGCTTTGTTAGGCATTTCACTAACATAATCTCTTAACCCCTTCACTGTCACAGGACTCAGAGTCTGAGTTTGAAATCAGAATTACATCCACCGTCAAAGATCCCCAGACGTCAAAGATCCCCAGACGTCAAAGATCCCCAGACGTCAAAGAAACATGGATACAAAGTGATTTTAGGAAGAGTTATAGATCCTCAAGAGCGCCCGCACCCTGTTCAATTTTTGTCCGCAGTCAGATAAATCTATCAGACGTCAAGGAAAATATACTCAATTGCTTTGTTCGGCGTTTCACCAATAAATAGTTAGAAATCAGAAGTAGTTCAGAATCGGCACGTGGTTCGATGAAAACAGTGGATTGAAAGCCCGGACAAACATGCAATATCATATGTTTGCCCGGGCTTTTATTGCACTGGTTGCGTCAAGAGACGCGCAGTTTTTTTTACCTACTTCTGATTTCCGGAAATCGTGTATTGTTATTTTTAAGTCCGTGTAGATGTGATTCCTTTTCAGTCCCTGGTCACGACTACAATTTTCACTGACACCTGGCAAATTAGTTGCTGAAATCCGTATGCATATTAAGACCAAAATGGAGTCTAGTGTAATATGGTTTTATAAAAAAAAATATCACTGGTTAAACATCTACAGGCAAAGTTTGCTAATCCATGATTTTTTGTCGCCACAATCATGCAGTGTCAACAAATTCATGGAGCGCGGACAGCCTCTAGACCGACTTTGTGGTAATATATAACCCCTTAACTCATTCCAGACGTGCCGCCTCCGGATACGCGGCTTATGCCGCTTATCCAGAGGCGGCACGTCTCGAATGAGTCAATGTCTAATAAAAAAAAAAAAGAGTAAATATCATAAGTCACTTGAACGTGATCCCCAGTAATCATAAGATCCTAGGGCCGTTGCCTGCTTCTGTTTGACTGCGCACATCAGCGAGACTAACTTTGTGGTGATATACAACTCCTACATGTCCGAAATATGTAATATAAATCGTGCATGTCACTCCAGACCGTGTTTGATATCCAAAGTTTAAACGAGCAGACACAGTGGATTTATGATCTCTCTTCAGACTAAAGTAAAGGGTTTGTTTACGTGTATGATTACATGTACGACATGTATATTACTCGTCCAAGCGTGCTTAGTGACTGAGAAGCAGATTGTGCTCGTTATTGTGGCACTTTTAGCCTGAAATATAGCAAACACAACTCTAAGCCCTTGAAATTACAATCATATTAACGGTGAGTCAACTGGTAGCAGTCGCTCTACGCCCTGATTTTCAGCTGATTCACCGTTGTTCTAGCGCCTAGAATGAGGAGAATTTCAGGGTGCTCTACTGCTTCAGTTCAACAGACTCACCGTAGCGTCCGGGATCACGCATAAGGAAGACAATTTCTTTAAGGGTTTTGCTTAGCTCAGCTTCTTCACACTGACAAGATATGTATCGGATTGTATACTTGTTTGTTGGCCTATTTTGAACATTTATATTTGGTCGGTATAAACCGACCAAATAGAGTTGTTCAAAACAGACCAACAAACAAGTGTAGAACTGACCGACGAGATAAGTATTTTACACGCTTTGCAGTCACCGTTTTGGCCTGTTTTTTTTTGCCCAGGATAACTAAAGTATTATGGCGTGAACGACGACTGCTTTCAAAAACGCAGTGTAAGCCGCAGTCTAACCCAGTACGCATATGTATGTTACTATAACTCATTCTGCCCGCGACGCACCACTGCAAGATATGGCTGGACCATGATTGCTCAGGGCGGTGGCAGAATAGCTTGGCGCCTATAGGCGCCAAGCTATTCCACCACCCTTGAACTAACATGGTCGAACTGTCTCCTGAATTGTTAATGCGTCGGCCCTGGGGCACTTGGGTGGGGTTAACTACTTTTAGTTCCCAGGGTCACCCTGGTCAGCCCAACAGGGTGGGGTTTCCCCTCTATTCTGGGGCATGTGTTTCTGTCTACCCTTGGTCCATTCACCTGTATTTTCCTTTTTTAAACTCTCCCTACTGTCTGCGCTACCTGTAGCTCTTGATATTGATGTGTGTTGCTAAATGGTCTTAGGTTTATTTAGCGTATTAGACTGGCTGGCGACATACATACAATATTCTGGTTAGTTTTTGTTGTTGTTGTTGTTGTTGTTGTTGTTTTCACAAGCAGTGCAGGCACGTCTTGAGAAGTCTTGTTGCTGTTGGGACGTTAAGCAATGTACAACCAACCTCAGAAGATAACTCCAAAATGTGGGTATTTCGTACCTCGGGCACAATGAGTTAATTATGCAACACCTATCGAAAAAGTCGACGCCTAGTGTCGCGGGCGAAACGCTTTTGAACAGGTATTTTTCTAGTGTCTTTTTTAAGACAGGGTGTCGAGAGCACACTGGTAGACCTGTGGACCAAAGAAGCGCACGAGCCAGATACATATACAAATCTTTTCAGTACGTAATAAAACGTTCGTCTTATGGCGTGTTGACTTGTAAACATCATGTAATGTTCTAAGCATGCAATGTTCAAAGAATACTTTTGCTGTACAGTGCAGGATTTTGCGTGGTGTGTGTGTACATGTGTGTGGGGTAGACGGGGGTACGATTTTCTCATTATTTTTCAGTCTGCACCTGCACAAATGTAAGAAAGGAAACAAAAATCCCCCTCAAGGCCGGTCTGATAATTATCATCTCTCCTCCGTCCCCCAATTACGATTCCACATAGTCTAGCAAGGTATGCAATTTCTGCAGAGATAGTAGTTCGTCAAAAGAGTAACAATGGTTTGCAGGTACGAAACGAAAGTACTAATGCCATATAGTTTATGCATAGCAACAATATTTGTCCTTAGTATGGAGACATTTTTGTAGAAGTGTTTTTCGAAAGCTATTTTTCGATGTGAGGGAACCAGTCCTCGTACACGGCCCGAATAAGTTGCAAGACATTTTTTGTGCATAACATTGAAAATTTCAAGCATACAAGTTACAAGTTTATTCCAGTGAGTAAATTAAAATCATGAGCAAGTAAACATGAATACATATATACGATAAAATAAGTTTAAAAGTATTATTTTTAATGCGGTAAGCATACTCGCGACGCTAGTTTCAAAATGGCGGTCAGCGAGATGCCTTCGAAAGAAGTCAATCAGACGCGCACGGTTGATGCAGATTTACTTTGCTCCTGAAGTGAAACAGATATTATTTTGGATTTGAACATTGAAGTACATCTTATCAACGTTAATACGTTATTTTCCCTGGTCTTGAAAACAGCCTTTTCCATAGAACTCGGTCTTTTGTGCGGAAAGCATATCGAAAGTAAACTCCCTTTGTGCATGTTGTGCAATGTGTCTGCCGACCATCTTCAACATTCTGAAGAACTTTTTGTCCGGATACAACATGCATGTTGTTCGTCTGTTTTTCAGCCTAACGGCTCTAAGTGTAGGTCTGCTCTTTTTTTTTTTTTTATTAGTGGAGATGGGATTTTTAACTGGTCAAGCACACTCGTATCCGACTGGTCTTAAGCACAAGCCAGGCAGAGTGAAATCCATCTCCGAACCGTTTCCATCTAAATTACCATGTTCAGCTAAACACCTAAATATAAAAATTTTAGTTTGTGCAACCCATTCAACCAATCCGCACTCAAGTACTCACAAGGACTCTCATGTGTGCATGTTCATAATCTATCCTTTACTTAACATGCATATTCATAGGTCCCAGGTATCTCCAACTTATTTTATTTATTAATTTATTATTATTTTTTTAATTTGTTTGTTTGTTTGTTTGTGATGTATGTTTGCACATATACATCAGCATAAAATGATTGATTGTACATTGCTTAATGTCCCGACAGCAACAAGACTTTCTCAGGACGTGTCTGCACTGCTTGTAAAAAACCAAACTAAACAGAATATTGAATGTATGTCGCCAACCGGTCTCTTGGCTTGACTTCGCGAACGAAGATTTTATAGGAGTTGCCCACGACGTCTGCAGGCTTGTTCGTGGCTGCGGAGGCCAATCCGAGACAGGCAGGTTCGACCGCAGTGGCTGCAGGGGAAGGTATGGCCAGGGTTCTGAGCTGCAGCATCTCTGTTTTTTCTCCTGAGCCGCTTGTCCTTAAGGCTAGCTCTGTGAGAGTCCTCAAAGGAGACAGCTGCCTTGTAAATGGTGGAGCGCCAGGTGTCACGGTCCGCAGCAAGCGAAGACCACTGGTGGTGGTCGATTTGGCAGGCACTAAGTGACTTCTTGAGACAGTCTTTGTATCTCTTCTTTGGTGCCCCTCTGTCACGGTGTCCAGTAGCAAGCTCGCCGAACAGGGTGATCTTTGGTAGGCGATGATCCTCCATCCTGGAGACATGCCCCGCCCAGCGGAGCTGTGTCCGCAGCAGCAAAGCCTCGATGCTCATAGTTTCAGCCTGTTCAAGGACCTCGACGTTGGTGACATAGTCACTCCAGTGAATGCCCAGGATGGTACGCAGGCAGCGCTGGTGGAAGCGTTCGAGGAGTCGTAGTTGGCTGCGGTAGAGGGCCCAGGACTCGGAACCATACAGCAGGGTGGTGAGGACCACAGCTCTGTACACGCTGATCTTGGTGCCTGTTTTCAGCTGTTGGTTGTGCCACACCCGCTTGAAAAGTCGCCCGAAAGCGCTGTTCGCTTTTGCCAGCCTGCTGTCAAGCTCCTTGTCCAGCTTGGCGTCCGACGTGATAACGCAGCCAAGGTAAGTAAACTGGTGCACTGACTTTAGTTCAGACTCGCCAATGGTGATGTGAGGAGGGCGATACACTGTCTTGGGTGCCGGCTGATGGAGGACCTCTGTCTTTTTCAGACTGACCTCGAGTCCAAAGAGCTGGGCAGCATCTGCGAAGCAAGACGTGATGCGCTGCAGGGCTCTCTCTGTGTGTGCAACGAGGGCAGCATCATCAGCAAAAAGCAGCTCACGAATCAGTTGGTCTAGGGTTTTCGTGTGGGCCTGCAGTCGTCTGAGGTTGAACAGGCTGCCATCGAGACGATACCTGATGTACACTGCATCGTCATCATCGAGGTCCACTGTGGCCTGCTTCAACATCATACTAAAAAAGATGGTGAAGAGGGTCGGTGCCAGCACGCAGCCTTGCTTTACGCCGTTGAGAATAGGGAATGGTTCTGAGAGGTCATTGTTGAGTCTGACCTGGCCTTGTTGGTCCTCGTGTAGCTGGACAATCATGTTGAGGAACTTTGGGGGACAGCCAAGTCGCTCCAGGATCTGCCACATGCCTTGCCTGCTCACAGTGTCGAACGCTTTTGTTAGGTCGACAAATGTTACGTACAGCCCTTTGTTCTGCTCGCGGCACTTCTCCTGCAGCTGTCTCAGCACAAAGACCATATCGGTGGTGCTCCTGTTTGCTCTGAAGCCACACTGGCCCTCTGGGAGTTGGTCTTCAGCGATGGCAGGTACCAGCCGATTCAGGAGCAGCCTTGCAAGGATTTTCCCAGCAATGGACAGCAGGGTAATTCCCCGATAGTTGGAACAGTCAGACTTCTCGCCTTTGTTCTTGTACAGGGTGATAACAACTGCATCACGGAGATCTTTTGGTAGTGTTCCTTCCTCCCAGCAGCAGAGAAAGAGGTCATGGAGCTTGTTGTGCAGTGCTGTGCCTCCATGTTTCCAGATCTCTGGCGGTATTCCATCAATGCCTGCTGCTTTGCCACTCTTGAGCTGGTGGATGGCTGTGAGGGTCTCTTCAGCGGTGGGCGGTTCGTCCAATTCAACCTTTACTGGGAGGTGTGGGATTTGTAGGACGACTGCTTCTTGAACAGTGCGCTCAGCGCTGAAGAGGCTCTGAAAGTATTCCGACCAGCGGTTCAAGATGGAGGTATTATCTGTGAGGAGTGCCTGGCCATTCGCGCTTCGCAGGGGACTTTGTACCAGGTGCCTGGGGCCATACAAACCTAACCAGACCATTTAGCAACACACATCCAATATCAAGAGCTACAGGCAGTGCAGACAGTAGGGAGAGTTTAAAAAAGGAAAATACAGGTGAATGTACCAAGGGTAGACAGAAACACATGCCCCAGAATAGAGGGGAAAACCCACCCTGTGGGGCTGACCAGGGTGACCCTGGAAACTAAAAAGTAGTTAACCCCACCCAAGTCCCCCAGGGTAGACCCGGGTGGGGGACATCAGCATACAAGATGAGAACATACATGTACACATATATGGTAATATATGATGTGAACATAACATGTAGAGATATATGGTAATAGGTGCATACCACCCGCTCCCCACCCCACATACAAAACCACAGAACACCCATTAAAAGACATGCACATCTGTGCATGTTCATAATATAGCCTTTACTTGGTATTCAAATGTCCTAGTTATTTAAATTTATTACGTATTTTTATTTGTTTGAAAAGTAGATTTTGTACATATGCTGATGTTCTCATATACATACATGGTAATACTGCCCACTCCCAACCCCACTCCGCAACCAGAGAACACCCACCAAAAGACACTTACATCTGTGCATGTTCATAATCTATCCTTTACTTAGCATTCATATGTCCCAGGTATCTTGACTTACTTTATCTTTTTTATTTAACCGCCATGAGATGGCATTAGTCGCCTGCTCGACATTAAACCCAAATAACTATTTATTTAAATTATTTATTTATTTTGTTTGTTTGTTATGCAGGTTTTGTACATACACATCAGCATACAAGAAAATATACACCTATATAGATGGTAATAGGTGCCATACTGCCTGCTCCCAACCCCTATCTAAATACACACATAAAACCGCAGAACACCTACCAAAGGACATGCACATCTGTGTATGTTCATAATTTTTAATCTATCCTTTACCTAGCGTGCATATGTACCAGGTACATTAGACTTACTTTATTTTATTTATTTAAATTATTTATTTATTTTGTTTGTTTGTAATGTAGGTTTTGTACATACACATCAGTATACAGCTCAAGAACATACACCATGGTGCCCCTGTGCATGTGGCAACCAGTACTATTCTGTCAGATCTGTCACCCCCAGCCAATCATCTCTTCGAGCTACTGCCCTCTGGCCGGCGGTTCCGTGCTTTTAAAGCCAGAACCTCTCGTTTCAGATGCAAGTTTCTTTCCAGCTGCCCTCAATACATCACCATGCATGGAACAACGTGATTCCATGATTTGTGACATATGACTGCTTTGTGTTTAATATTGTGTTTATCTATCTTTTAGTGCTGTATATAGGATGATCGCCAACTGAGTGTATGACATGATGAATGCCCTACAAGTGAGAATGTATTTTACTGTCGCCATGCCTCACAAAAATCCTTGTAACGTTTTACTTGGTGAATAAATGTCTTATGTCTTATACACGTACATGGTAATAGGTGCCGTACCGCTCGCTCCCAACCCCAATCCAGTTACACACACAAAACCGCAGAACACCCACCAAAAGAATGTACATCTGTGCATGATCATAATCTATACTTTACTTAGCATTCATATGTCCCAGGTATCTTTGACTTACTTTATCTTATTTATTTAACTGCCGTTAGATGGCCGTAGTCGCCCGCGCGGCGTTAAACCCAAATAATTATTTATTTAAATTATTAATTTATGTTTGTTTGTAATGTAGGTTTTGTACATACACATACACGGTAATAGGTGCCATACCGCCCCACTTTCAACCCCACCCCACATACACACACAAAACCACAGAACACCCACAAAAGACATGCACAATTTTATACTGATGGGCATTAGTGGACTCTAAAACCTGTATATAGAGACTTCAGGTTAAGAAAGTGGCTTATATTGACTGCCTGTATTTTAGCTGCCCACCTACAAATTTCACGTGTACAGTTAACCACACTGCACATGCAGCCATCAGTTCTGTGATGAAGTATAGTACTGTTGGCCCCATGCACATGGGCACCAAAACTTAGAGATAAGGCCACACCTGATAACAATAACAGTACTAATAATAATATGCATACTCAGCCATTAGTTCTGTAAACAGCACCTTTGTAAACAGTACCAGTGGCCAAATGCACACATACATCATGGATGATACTACCACTGATCACTTCAAACAATAGGCTGCCCAGTTCACATTGATAAGTGATACCGTGAACAGGCTAGCCTGCACATGCAGTCATCAGTTCTGTAAATAGTACGGTGGCCACATGCACAGCGGCACCAAACTTAAAGGTGAAGCCAAAACTGCCACCTCAAACAAAACGCTACCTACACACATATCAATGATACAGTCAACCTCCATGTGCGTTAGGCGGAAAAGGCTTAAAGTATGAGACTGTAAATCTTAAAGCGAAATGTCAAAACCAGTAAGAAGATAATGTAACAGCAACATGTATTTTGAAAAGCACTCAAAACATGATAACTCATCGAGCCTAATGATGTTATGAGTGGGTGATGGAAACACTGAAAGAAATAGTACGTGTACATTATAAAGTATATGCCTTCCCCCCCCCCCCCCCTAACTAGCTGTTCATCATAAAACATATATATCTCATTCATTTGATCACTTGACTGATTTATTAAATCATCTCTGTGTCACCTTTCTCCGTTATCTTTCTCGTTTTAATCCCAATATGTCAGTGCTAATGCCAGCTGCTAAGAATCCTTGCAGCGAACTGCAAATGTCTATATGCAGACAAACTGCAAATAACACAGCAGCAAAATAAGTTCCTCTTTTGTGCAGTAGGCTACTGCTAGCAAGATAGGGTTTAATTTTAAACAAAGCATTGCATAAGCTTCCAAGCGTGTTCACATTGTGCTGTGTATTTTTTTTCAGTGTGAAGTGTACTGTACCATCAGTGATCACTGAGACTGCAAAATTGGCACTGGCAGTGCGCACATCACAACATAGCTTGTCAGTGCAACTGATTAAAATAAATGTTACTGCATAAAATAATTAATCAAGTTCCGAAACTTTGCTCAGCCATGACAGTTAAAACCAAGTGGTGTGGCACTCTTTTTCTTTTACAGCATGCAGCATGTTGCACTCCGGACATAGGTTTCGAAGATAGCGTTTGTGTTGTGGGTTGCGTTTTGTTTTGGTGCTCTGGTGTCGAAATGAAACGGGCAAAGTGATGGTAAAGTGAATGGAAATAAACGTGACAAACCTTTATCAAGACGTAAAAATGCACACAGCAACTTTACACGTTTGCTTTTTGTGTGTGAAACAAACAAGCTTATGTAGAACAAATCAAAAAGAACCCGTCGGCACACCGAAATTCACAGCAACGAATCCGCGTGTAAGTTGTATCATGTTTTGATCACGTGATTTGGGATACCTTATTGTTGAGTAACTATATTTGAGTTCAAGACAAGCATTTTCGTAATTGTTTCTTCTCTTAATATATTTAAGTGTGAAAGTATTACTTAAAAAATAAATGAAATCCTTTTAAGTGACATATAGTGCATACTACCACTGAATACAGGAACAATGAGACTCGTGTAACTACTGATCACCTGTGAAATATGGCTGCTACGGTCCTGGTTTCGTCCGCAGCCATACTGGAAACAAAATGTGCTACATAAAAATGTCTCCATCCTCCGGCGGTTTAAAACGAATGCGCACTGCTTTTATTCATACTAGACTTATCACTGTCTCGTAAACGGCTGATCGTCTATGAAGGGCAG
This sequence comes from Semisulcospira habei, assembly GCA_036245525.1. NCBI lineage: Eukaryota > Metazoa > Mollusca > Gastropoda > Semisulcospiridae > Semisulcospira > Semisulcospira habei. Next base: position 257,173,905 of record BTPG01000002.1, on the reverse strand, counting down.
CTGCTAGACTAATACATCTACATCCTCCACATGGGCATTACTCTTTCGGACATCTTGTTCTATGGTTTCTCAGTTGTGCGAGAAAGAAAAATCAATTCCCCCCTAAACTCGGGAGTACCAGATCAACTGCACTCACCATGTCTAATTAGGCCTGTCCCTCACACTTCAGAATGCTACATGAGAAATGGATCGACCGTGATATTTCAAACTTTGGGCTGTTTCAGTCGCCGAGCTAATCAGGCAGAGCTCTTATAGCTATCGCAGTCGACCAGTATCATGGAATTTACACGAACTTTGAGCAGTAATTTTCACGAACTTTTGAACTATTGAGCAAGCGATCACGAAATTTGAACTTCACGCAAATTAGCCAGGCTGGAAACGAAACCGGTCAGCATACGAAACTAATTAACTGAGGTTCCGTTTGCAACGAACGACTGCCAACAACGAACGAGAGCGAAATCACGATGATAATCTTGTTCCATAAGCCTAGACAAGGGCTCATGAGGATCTACGCCTCTTGGAGATGTTTGGAGTGTTGTCTATGCCTATGACAGTAACCAGTTATCCGCCGTATTTCGCTTTCGTCCGTTGTTGGTAGTCGTTTGTTGCAAACGAAACCTCACTACGGCGACGGAATCGAAAGAGATGAATGTAGAACAAGCTGACTAAACTGCAACGTCCCTACGAGACGACAAAGCAATTTACGGTCACATAAAGTGGCTTAGTGCACTGAGAGGAGCCTCCTCCAGAGTTGATTTAGCATGCTTCGAAAGATTACCTCACCGCCTGGCGTAGTTGTGCAGGATAAGTTTTCCAGACGGTTACTTGGAGAGAACATGGCAGCACAATTGTGGATGATGGTCTGTGATTTTGGGCTTGACGGCCTTCGGCCGTCAGGTCCAAAAGCCGCAGACCAGCATCCGTTTCTGAAATAAACGGTTGCACGAAAGTGTCCTCCCACACTCCTCCCACTCCATGTCCTCCTTTCAAGCCCTAACAAAGTTCTGCTGTGGCTAGGTGATAGTCAAGGGAAAACAACCTTGGTGGTACTGTCAATGTTTTTGTCTTCTGCTGCTGTCTGGCAATACTTTACAATGGTTTACAACCATCAGCTACAAACATTTTTTTCACTTCTAAATGCAAGAAGGTGAGGGTTGTACATATATTGTACTGGGGCCAGCCACGATGTAAGGTGTACCATTACAGTGAAGCACCTTGCTTAGTGGCTGGCTCAGGACTAAGCATGCTCATGCGACTGGCGCCTGGGCCATAGATCTGGGGGGTCTCACAGCGGAGCCGCAGGATATTTTGTACAGGTGACAAAAGGTTTTGACGGTTTCGGCACGTAATCGGAAGTGTATATAAGCCGGTGACCGCTACTGACGTTACGGCGGAAGAAAGCACGTAGTTACGCATATTTTTTCCCCCGCTAAACAGCATCGTCAGTAGCGGGCAAGGGATTATTAACAGACCATACACATTACGTCATGTAACAGTGGACGAAGCATATGCGGAAATTTAAGAATGGTTTGACAAGGATCTACATTTCTCAAATGTTATTAAAACAAACAGGAGACAGTGTACAAGCAGAGACTTTTATTTTTGAATACTTCAAGAGAAAGGATAAATAAATAAATAAATAAATAAATAAATAAATACTGATAAGAACACACTCCTAGCATTCTTATTCGTTCAAAATAAAATAAAATAAAATAACATGTAATAAGATGAAGATGTTATCCCAAAGTCTACCATATTGTTTGGAGATCACTTGCGTTTTTCTTTTAGGAACATTCAGAGTTGTTCATATTATTATCTTTCAGCTTATCCTTCTGATCCATTTCCCTCCTCTCTAAGCCGACCTCTGATCAACACACACGCCGGGGAAAACCAATAAAGACGGACACACAGCGATTCCCGCCATTAGTACGCTCTGTGGGCTCGTGTAGCGCCAGGCATTCTCAAGAAGAAGAATAGCACGAGCAGCAAAATGACGTCACAATAAGCTTCACGTCATGACATCGCTAGTTTCATGACGCTGTGTACGCAGTGACGAATTTGATGTTTGAGGTCACTCATCTAAAAGGCACGCAGCCTCTTCCCGGGCTGACTGTTTTTTTTTTTCCACTCAGCCTCTGTCAGGGCTGACAGTTTGATTGGAGTATATAGTGGATCCAAAACTTGCACAAATGAATTATATTTTATTATTATAAAAGTCGAAGAGATACAACGCTGGATTACAAACTCATCCAATGTCTATTTCAAAGCTAGGTATATCTAAAATTCCAAGTGAATAGAACGAAATTAGAACTCAAATGTGGGTCAACCGACTTTTTATAAGCGGTCTTCCTAAACTCAAAATGTCTCAGAGAGAGAGAGAGAGAGAGAGAGGAGAGAGAGAGAGAGAGAGAGAGGAGAGAGAGAGAGAGGAGAGAGAGAGAGGTGAGAGAGGGAGAGAGAGAGGAGAGAGAGAGAGAGAGAGAGAGAGAGAGAGAGAGAGAGAGAGAGAGAAACAATGAATCAATGAATCTTTATTTTACAACGGTGAAGATATTAACACAGTCAGTGACTATGCCATTTTTCGTACCTGCCGCTGCTACAACTACGACTAACTAAGTACAAAATATACATAAAAAAGGGACATCAAAGCACAGTGATACAAAATAATTATATAGTCCACTAAACACAAACACACGCATACACGCACAAACGCACTCGCGCGCGTCCACACATACACACACACACACACACACACACACACACACACACACACACACACACACACACACACGCGCGCATCCACACACACACACACACACACACACACACACACACACACACACGCACATACACATGATTGTTAGAAAATACACGTACATTCGTGTGTCGACGTATAACTAGAAATTGTTATTTGAGTGATATCAGGTATCTATAAAGACTTGTCTTGAAACGAGATATTGTCGGAGTGGCTTTAACGTGATGTGGGAGTGAGTTCCACAGTGTGGAACCCGCAAATGACAAAGTATATTTAAATATATCTATTCGGGGTTTTGGAACAATATAAAAAAAACTCATATTCCCATAACAGGAGTCTGATTTTTTAAACAGCTTTGTTAGATATTCTGGAGCGCTATGGTTCCACACTTTAAACATCAGTACCCCTTTGTTAAATTTAAAGTGATTTTGAAGGGGTAGAAATCCAGCTTTACTGAGTTTTTCATCGGTCGTCAAGTGCGGGTCGGGAAGAATTAATTTAGCCATTCTCCTATGTAAAGAATTTAGTCTTTTTAAGTGTACATCACTGCAACAATCCCAATCCAGAGAGAGAGCGAGAGAGAGAGAGAGAGAGAGAGAGAGAGAGAGAGAGAGAGAGAGAGAGAGAGAGAGAGAGAGAGAGAGAGAGAGAGAGAGAGAGAGAGAGAGAGAGAGAGAGAGAGAGAGAGAGAGAGAGAGAGAGAACAATGAGCAATGAACAATGAACCTTTATTTTCCAACGGTAGAAGTTATTGGTAACAGGACCAGTTTTCAGAGAGAAAGAGAGAGAGACTCAATCATTTTATTGTTTAGGCCATCGGCCCATCACATGAAAACTCTGGTAAAACGTACAAAAACAATAACAACAACACAAATTACAAAATACAAATAAGTTATACACACACTCCATACATATTTAATGCCGCGTCATAAAAAAACGAAGTAAGTTCATTCTTGCCAAGAAATGACCAGCTGGGTTTTTCAAAATAGGGCAGTGTTGGCAAGCCGTGAGCCACACAAATATCAGCGGACCTCACGGCGGCGTTTTAAACTGTAATAAATGAATCGGGCAACATTCTGCACCGACTCTCTGTCATTAAGCAGACGACTAAGGGAACCATAATTGGCATAAAGGGTGTATTTAGTAGGAATAAACTTTTGTCTAAGGTCTTCAAGTGATCTGCGATGAAACAAAAAATGCATTTCGTCCTCAAGTCGGCAGTTGCATAATGGACAAGTAAAGGCCAAATTGGTATCATTAGTATATCTGAATTTGCGCGTATTCATTTCTGAAGCCCCAATTCTAAACCGTATAAGAAGGTCCCGTAAATGTTTATTGTGAATATCAAAGAAGTAGGTTTTTAAATATAAACGATGCTTTAAAATGCTCATACACATTGAACCGTGGACTGTCTACCAAATGACTATGCCAGACCTGCCCAAACAAATCAATCAATCTTTGTTTGTATTCTAGTAGAAACCTGTCAACATTGCCAACACCTTGGTTCTCCCATACAAAACCAAAACCACACCGGTACAATTCATCATGAACACGAGTGACCCAACAGTCTTTTCCACTATTTTGTAAAGCTAGCAACATTTTGTACGCTTTAGAAGGAAGTCTGTGAGGCTCCATTTGTAACAGACGAAACCAATATCTTAGACAGCTAACCCTGGCATAGATGTATAGTGGATATCCGCCGGTTTCGCCATAAACAAGGTCATTTGGTGTACGTGGACTTACATTAAGCAGCTTTTTGAGTGCAAAGAGATGTAATTTCTCAATCTCTTCGTGCCTGTACAGACCTCATACCTCTGAAGCGTACAACAATATGGGCTTAATCTGGCAATCAAACAGCTTGAAAAATATGGTTGGGGAAAAGTTCCCATTCTTCCACAAGATCTTAAATATTTCTATAGTGCCCCTCCGTGCTCTAGTACAAATATCACCAAAAGCTCTGGAAAATGACAGTCGGGTAGAAAAATACAGTCCTAAATATTTATAAGCATTAACTACTGACACTTGTGTACCTTTAATAAGCCATTTCTCTCTGCGTGCTAAGTACCCTCCTTTACGAAAGACAACAATGTTTGACTTGGCCAGGTTAACAGACAAGTCCATAGCATCAGCATTTTAAATCAAAATATCAAGCTGATTTTGCAGACCACGCGGTGTGTCTGACACAAGTACTACGTCATCTGCAAACAATAAAATAAAAACTTCAACTAAGTCTGGGAGAAGCTGAACACCATTTTTTCCATTATTCATAATTTCAGTGACAATTTCGTTAATAAACAAGGAGAAAAGCGCGGGCGAGGTTATCTCCCCTTGTTTCAAGCCTCTAGGGCAGAGGAAGAGGTCAGCCACACTTTGGCCGCACCTTACACGAGCATTAACCACCTTCTACATGCTTTGAAATGCCTGTAGCATCCTGCCATTAACGCCCATTTTCTTAAAAACTGTCCATAATTTAGAACGTGATATATAGTCAAAAGCTTTCTGAAAATCTATAAAAGCAACGTACAATTTTTTTACTGCGGGTAAAATATCTTTGAATCATAGAAAATAGAGTGAAGATGTGATCAATAGTAGAGTGATCTCTTCTGAAACCAGCCTGCTCTTCTCCCGCACATCATGACTTTCGGACCAATCGGTCAAACGCTTATTTAAAATTAAACTTTAAAGTTTACTACAGACAGCGAGTAGTGAAATGCCACGGTAATTATCAGGTACATCCATATTGCCCTTTTTATTGATAGGCTGGATGATCGCTTCTGACCAAGACTCAGGGTACAGGCCTGTGGAGAAAATGTGATTAAACAGCTTCACAA